>OY757930.1:44544445-44559445 GCA_963585895.1 Sepioteuthis lessoniana
TTGAATATTTCAATGTAATGTGGATAACTTGTACACAGGTATATTTTTTCAAAAAAATAATACTAGTAATCATTAAGAAGTGATTGAACAGTCCCATTCGACTCATATATGGGACCTTAACAGGTACTAATAATTCAGATCAACCTGGGAGTAATGGGAATTAAGAGTGACATGCCTAGGACACTCGTTGATGGGTTCTTGCCCTACTGTATATATGCAGTGGGCATATTTTACTACCACAACCGACGGGGTGAAGTATCTATGGTGTATAAACATTTAGTTATTTACAAAAATCTCTCTCTCTCTTTCTCTCTATCTCTCTCTCTCTCTCTCTCTCTCTCTCTCTCTCTCTCTCCTTTTATATATGTATATAGGGTGCAGAAGCAAAATCAAGAATATTCTAGTATGATAATAAATGACTCTCTTAGAAGACAAGATTCATTTTAATTTAAAAAAATAAACAACAAAACAAGATTAACAGAAAACAGTAAATTTTCTCAATATAACCACCATTTTTTTTTTCAGTTTTTGTATCAACCCACCATCGAAACTATTTGCATGCCTTCAAAACAAATTCTTTAGACATTTTATTCTATTCTTCCTCAATAGTAGTCTTAAGCGAACCAATATTTGGATCGGAAGTTGCATTTGTTTTGTTTTCTAAAACGGTCTCATATAGCGTAATCAAGGAGTTTAAGGTCATAAAGAAACTCCAATTATTTCGAAAATATTTTGGGCTTGATTTCGGCATCAAGCAATTCATAGATTGTTGTCGTTTCTTTTCATGTTCACTCGTATCGGGCTGAATTCTAATGAAAAAAAAAGAATATATATATATATATATGTGTGTGTGTGTGTGTGTGTGTGTGTGTGTATTTCACGTCGCTTGCCTCAGTGCGTTACTTTTCCGTTATTGATCTCAGGATTTTTCTTCATATTTATCTGCAATTTTATGCGATGTACAAAATCCGTGTAATTTTTTCTCGTCCCCTTAAACTGAAAATCCATCTCACGTGTATTTTCAGAATATATTTAAAACCCAATTCATAAATTTGTCAGCCGAGTCAGCTGGGGCTGTAGAATATACCGACTGCATCTCTACTGAGGGGTAAGACGCCATTCTAAGGAGTGTCCTAGTTATGGCATTAAACAATCTGATGGCGAGGCTCCAACATTGAAGTTTTGGGGAATGTGAAGTACCAGTTCATTGCCATTGCAACCAGATCAACTCTGACCCAGAATGGTAGTAATTGATAGGGTCCTATCTATGGGTCAAATATAACAAACTGTGTGCAAACAAATGACAGATGTTAAACTATGATTGTTATATAGCAATTACGAGAAATCATTTATCAAGCGCAAAAAAGAGCCCAGACTCGTTTAAAAATGTTACCTATAAAATGTGTTTACAAATCATATATATATGTTTAATATATGTATACAGACAGGATTTGGCATTAAATAACCTACAAGGATTAATTTGACATAAAACCAAACCAAATCATATATATATATTTAATATATATGTATAAAGAGGATTTGGCATTTAATAACCTACAATGGTTGGTATGACTTAAACAAAAAACTAAATCATAAACTTGTGCAAGCTCATATTTAATTTTTTATTTTATTATATATATATATATATATATATTGTCTCATATGTCTTACTCGTTGTGCCGACAGATGCTTTTCACATCGCTTCCATTCTATTTTTGATCGCAGCCTTATTTTACGTATTGGTTCCAATCACTTCACAATCTTATATTCCTATCGTCGTTTCCGGTGTTCAGAATTGTCGTTTCCTGTCTCTCGGAGACCACAACGACTGCATGGGTCCTACTGATGTTTTTAAAAGGTTTGGCTCGGCGGAAGTTCGGATATCGGTACACCGCAGTCATGGCCTTCACTCTACTCTGCTCCCAAATTATCTTCTTTCGGATATTCTCAGAATTAATCTTTTCAAAACTAACCAGTTGCAATTCTTCCTTCATCGTATTAGCTCACGTTTCCCTTGAAAATAAATCAAAGACACGAAAGGCGCTATGCAGGAGATTGAAACGTGGTGTCTTGTCCAGCTTTGCCTTGAGCGCATCTTTCATCAATACATTAAGCAGATTTTTTTTTTCTTATGGAGGTGCCCGTGGTGTAGTCGTTATCGTCGTAGGAAATGGACACGGCGACACGAGTTCAAATCCTGGACCTGACTGATTGCATTTCACAGAGCACTAATACCCTTGGGAAAGGTATGAATCCAATTATTCTCCCTCCAGCTATGGGTAAATAGTAGGACAGACTAGGTTCTTCAGCCTTGGTTAGGCAACTAGTCTAGGAGAAGGAAAACTCTAAATTCAAACCTGTTAAACTCGGCTTAAAAATTGACCTTGTGTCATATCCTGCCCGAGCGGAGGGGTTGGTAAATAGTATTAAGCAGATCTTTTTATTCCGATCGAATTCTTTCGAGAAATTTTTTTTCTCTTCACGTGTCGGCATATATTCAGCATCCCTCCTAAGTAGACGAACTCTTTCACGTGGTGCAATGGTTAGCAAGGGAAACTATCAAACCTTCACGAGTAAGTTCGATTCTCATTGGGTGCCCTATTCATACTACCTCGTGTTACATCTTTTTACTCTTTCACCTCCTCAGTTTCATCACTTCCTACCACCACACGGCACTATGGTACATCATCGAAACGTATAAATTTTAGTTTTTCATGACATTTATTAGGAATAGCAACCGATTAGGGGCTTTAATTGTTAGCACGACATTTGTTATTGGACGGGAGTCAATAGCTAGTTCCATATATATATATATAAAGTAAAGTAAGTAAAGTTGGCAACCGTAGTCGAGGGCGAACCGATGGCTCCCTTTTCAATAGCTACTACACCGAGATGTAGGGGAGGACGCTACTCCTTTCCCAGGATTGCTCCACTTTACCCTTGATACGTACCTTATATTGCTGAGTGTTAAGCAAGGAGGTATCAAGTACCATTTTTAAAGTCTTTGGTATGACACGACCTGGGATTGAACCCAGGTCTCCCGGACCACTGGCGAACACTCTACCCACTAGGCCAATGAACCTTTTACCTAAAAGAACAAACGGACTAAATACGAAATCAAATCGATAAGATTAGAGACTCGGTTGAAGATGGACAATGTAAGATAGCATGGCAGACGGTAAATGAAGTGAGCAGATAGAAGAGCACTGTGAAAGCTAGAGTGAAACTACCAGCCAAGAAGAGCGAATACACCTATGGAAACAACATTTCGAGAATTTACTCGGAAACCCTCCGAAAGATACACATAAACCAATCACGACAATTATAAGGAAATAATTAGACATCAAACTACGACCGTTTACGCAAGAAGAACTTCACTCGGTACTCAGAAAAATTAAAAATCGAAAACCAGCAGAGCTTGATTAAATACATTCAGAAATATGGAAGACCAGGCAATTCGACGACATACTGTTCTGACACTGTAATGCGTTATATAATCAAAACCCAGTAAACAGATGGACGAAGGGATGTATCCTCCCCTTCCCTAAAAAGGTTAACCTCGGAATAGCCAAGAACTACCAAGGTATAACCCTTACATCCATAGCGGCCAAGATATACAATGCTCTACTACGCAAGTGCATAGACCCTAAAATTGAGAACATACTTAGGAAGAACCAATATGTCTTTCGGAGGAATAGATCCACGACGTCACAAATTTTGACTATCTGTTGAATTCATGAAGGTATACGTGCAAAAAACCTAGAAGCAACAATAGAATTTGTCGACTTCGCCCAGGCCTTTTACTCCATACACAGAGGAAAGATGGAGCAAATACTACTCGCATACGGCCTCCCCGACGAAACCGTCGTAGTCATAATGAGGCCGTATAGAAATTCGAAAGTAAAAGTCCATTCCCCGGATGGAGATACAGGCTACTTCGACACTGTAGCAGGTGTACTGCAAGGAGACACATTTGCCCCTACCTCTTTATCATCAGTCTAGACTACGTGCTTAGAACATCTATTGATAAAAGGAAAGAAAAAGGTTTCAAGTTAACAAAGGAAAGAAGCAGAAAGTACCCTGCACAGAATTACCGTCGACGACTACGCCAATGACATAGCGCTTCTGGTAAATGCACCCGCCCAACTTGAAACCCAGCTACATAGTCTGGAACGAGCTGCGGCATGCATAGGCCTCCATGTTAATGTACACAAGACAGAAAATATGTGCTTTAATCAAAGACGCGACATTTCCACACTAAAAGGTAGATCACTGAAACTAGTAGAGAAATTCACCTACCTAGGAAGCAGTATTTCATCAACCGAGAAAGACATCAACATGTAACTAGCAAAGACATGGAAAACTATCGATAGGCTATCGGTCATAAGGAAGTCAGTCCTGAAAGATAAAATTTAACGCAATTTCTTCCAAGCAGTAGTCGTGTCGATACTGTTATATGGATGCACTACTAGGACGCTAACTAAACGTATGGAGAAAATGCTTGACAGCAACTACGCAAGAATACTGCGAGGAATGTAGAACAAGTCCTGGGGACAGAACCTCACAAAGCAGCAGCTGTATGGCCACTTACCACTAATCACGAAAACTATACAAAATAGATCAACCAGACATGCGGGATACTGCTGCAGAAGTAGGGTCGAACTAATAAGTGACGTACTCCTGTGGACCCCTTCACATGAACGAGCAAAGGCATGACAACTAGCTAGAACCTACATACAATAGCTCTGTGCCGATACAGGATGTAACCCTGAAGACATGCCGGAAGGAATGGACGATAGAGTAGGGTGGCGAGAAAGGGTCAGGGATATCCGTACTGATGGCGCGACATAATGATGATGATGATATATATATATATATATATATGTGTGTGTGTGTGTGTGTGTGTGTTAATCATATTGTTATACGGTTTGGTATATTTATAAATAAAGACTGTCGAAATCAGTGATTGAGCATATGTAGATGTAACTTTAACTAAATTAATTGATCGCACAGGGGAGAAACTAACAGTCACCGTGCTCCGCTAACACAGTGTTTACGCTATTCAAACTTGGATACGGGGGTGTCCTCGTGGTTTAATGGTTAAAGCGATGGACTGCGGAATCGTAGTACGCGAGTTCGTACACCAGTCGTGCTATTACGTTCACTTTCGGGCAAATACCCTTGGGAAAGGTATGAACACCCTTACTCTCCCAGCTATGGGTTAAATAGTACCACTACTGTTCTTCTAGGAGAATGGCTTTGCCATTAAATAACCTAAAAAGAGTTGATATACCATTAAACAAAGAAACCAAACCAACCAAACTAAACTTGAATATGTATATAAAGATGGATAGATAGACATGTGTGTGTGTGTGTGCACGCGCGTGCATGTGTGCGTGTATTTGTTTGTGTGTATCTTTATCTGTCTCTTTCTCTCTATTTCTCTGTCTCTGTCTCTCTGCTCAGTATTTATATAGACAGATAGATACATACATATATAGATATGTGCGTATGTGAATGTGAGTGCGCGCATGTGTGCGTGCGTATCTTTGAGTGTTCCTTTGTCTATTCCGCTCTTGGTCTGTCTGTCTGTCACTGCCTCTCTCTTTCTGTCTCTGCTCTATACATATATCTATATCTATACATATGCACAGATAGATAGATAGATAGATAGATATGTGCGTATGCGAATGCGTATGTACGTGTGTACATGTTTGCTTATTTCTTTGTCGGTCTATTTGTCTGTCTCTTTCTTTTTTTTTCTTTCTTTCTTTCTTTCTTTCTTTCTTTCTTTGTCTGTCTCTCTCTGTCTCTCTGTATCTGTCTCCGTTCAGAATCTATTTTCACAAAGACTATGCTCTTAAGCACGATTTTGATTTGGATAAGAGTATAGTATGCGTAAAAATGATATATATAGCCTTGTGCAAAGACACACACACACATATATATATATATATATATATATATATATATATATATACACACATATATATATATATATGTGTGTGTGTGTGTGTGTGTGTGTATCTATAGTTTTGTATATTTGTGTGAGTGTTTACAAATGTAATATTAAGTTAGAAATCATAACATATTGTAGAGAAAGCTCTGTAGTGGCTAGCGTGCTGAACAGCGACATCGAAGTACGTGTGTTTGAATTCCAGTCGCCCTAAAACTTTCACTTTCGAGTAATGCCCAAAGGAGACGTATATACCTTCTTATCCCCAGTCAGCAGTTGGTTGAACTATACGTGTATTGTTTAATCGTATCCATCTATCTAAATCTATCTATCTATATATATATATGGAAGCATGAGCAATAGATAGAAAAATAGATAGATAGATAGATAGATAGATTTAAACACACACACACACAATATATATATATATATATATATATGTATATATATATATATATATATATATATATATATATATATAACGAAACTTCATTTCAAAGAAGTAGCCTAGATATGCAAAGCCCGTTAAGTGAACCTTCCCTCACAAGAATGAAGTCTTCGAATGAAAGGTATAGATATTTGGACAAGGGTTTTCTTGGGGGATTCTTGTGTTTACTACGGTGAGCGATGAAAAGGCTGTTTCGACTTGTTGTCAAGAGGGAGGGGCAGATCTTCGGGGAGGAGGTATGAGCTGAACTGTCAAGTTGAAAATAGTGATCAAACAGATAACAAAAATTCGCCAACATATGAACAGAATGACTTCCGGTGGAGTGATATGAGTTTACTAGACAGAGAGACAGAGAGAGATTGGTAGATAAACAAACACACATAGATAGATAGATAGATAGATATGCGCTTGTGGTGTAACGGTTATCATCATGGAAATTGGACATGGTGATACGAATTCAAATTCTGAATTGGCAGTTTGCATTTCACACAGAGCTAATAGACTTGGGAAAGAAATGAATCTAACTATCCGCGCTCTAGCTATGAACAACTAGAAGGGAAGTCTGGGTTCTTTAACCTAGGTATGGCAACTGGTCTTGGAAAAGGAAAACACTGAAGTCAAAGCTGTTTAAATACACTTAAAACTGGAGCTTCTCTTGCATTTTGCTTGTATGAAAGTTTTTGGTTTATATATACAATATATATATATATACGAGAGTGTGCTGAAAAGTTCATACGATTACGTTTTATCTACTGTTGAGCAATTTTTGATCAATGGGATCCAAGCACTGCAACACTGATGTGATAAGTGAGTGGACCGCAACGGGAACTATGATGAAAAATACATCCCATTTGGTCACATTTCATAAAGGATATTTAGGTAAGCTTATGAACTTTTCAGCCGACACTTGTAGATAGATCGTAAGAGGAAGTCCGTGATTATTCAAATATTATCATCATCATTTTCTATAGTCTTACGATTCGTACCCAATTAGTGCCGACATAAGTATTTGAACGTGCATAATAAACGTTTTAACTGTCGGGAATCCGAATTTACGCGGTAACTTTTTTGCAATATTTTAGAAGGATAGAAAAAAAAAAAGAAACGTGTGTAATGTTAGTGTTTTTTTTTAAATGAAGAAATGAAGCGGTTTTTGGTTTGTTTTCTTTGTTTAATGGCATATCAAAATTCGTGAGTTATTTAATGCCAAGGCCGTCCTTGTAGGAGAACAGAAATTATACTACTTAACCCATAAGTGTTTGTATTAATAGAAGAATGTTCATTCCTTCCTCAAGACTGTTAGTCCAAAAGTGAAAGTAAAAACATCATTAGAGTCCGAACTATTTTACTTAAGGCCGCAGTGAAGCACAATTATGACTACCCAGAAAGGCCGAAAATATACCCTTATTTTCTTGGCATCTAAAACTCATTTTTATTTACCAGCCCAGTAAGCTAAAGAGGAGTATGACCCCACCAACAATGAGTATCCGAGGTATGATATTATTACATCTGATAGAGACTGCAGACTTACAGGTTTAGTGAATGTAGAGTACCAATTCATTGCTATTACTCTCTATACCACTCCGACGCTATACAAACTCTGTATACAAACAAATGACTGATGCTAAATTGTGACTGCTATATAACAATACTTGAAACCATGTAACAAAGTGCAAAAAAAAACTCAGGCTCCTTTAAGAATTTTATCAATAAAATGCGTTCACAAATCATATATATTTAATATATATGTATGAACAGGATTTAGCATTAAATAACTCACAATGGTTGATATGCCATCAAAACCAAACCAAACAATTCCTGTTTAACGACAACAAAATTTTCTCGATATTCACACAAGATTGACTCCACTCAATGAAAATGAGTTTCTTGCCTTTCTCATTGTCAGAACTGACAGTTCAGAACTCTGACCTACCTCCTATCAATCAAGCACAATGAATTGTTCACGACGTCCGGTATGTTGGTTGGAGACGCCCTTACATGGCCGTTTGATATTTCCCGATTTAATTCTAGTAATTTATTAAGCCTTTTACTAAGATGTGGCACAAGGCTGAATGAATGGAGCTCTCAATGAAACTCGAACTCACTCATGAAGGTTTCCTAGTCTAGTTTGCAAATCTTTGCACCATCCGAGGCTCATGGAGAAATTCTCCCTGAAAACGCAAGTTCATCCACTTTGCCATCATGTAATTATCATTTGTTTTGAATGATGCAGTGTCATTTATCTGGGCATGAGTTCAATTCCTGGATTCGTTGTGGAAATATTTCACATTGCCTGCTTCTAAAACAGACTCAGAAGCGTCATCACGAGGATGTTTTACCGATGAAGAAGTAACAGATAGGATAAAAAACCCTTGAATGGTCGGTATTATAAAGACAATCACAACCAAACAAAACAAAATCATATTTATTAAATATAGATCTAAAAACAGAATTTGGCATTAAATAACCTACAATGGTTTATATGCCATAAAACCAAACCAGTCAGAGGATGCAACGCATATTAATACGCCCCGATCAAAGCCAAATACAAAAAAAAAGAAAAGAAAATGTTCAACGTTGACAAATAATTCAACTTTAAATAATATAATTCACAGACTTTGTGCTTTTTCATATTCGTACATTTTTTCTCTCTCTCTCTCTCACACACACACATATATATATATATATATATATATATATATATATATATACATATTGAAAAATCAATTGTTAACCTATTCATTTTAAAGTATATATACATATATAAAAATATATTTGGGAATACTTTGTCAGAGACAGGTACTTGCGTATATATGCTTGACACTACCAATAAATCCAAAATAAAATCAGCGAGGATATTTAGAGGAGTCCCGGAAGAGTGAGGAGAATTGCCGTCACTCAAACCTCGGAGAAAATCACCAGTACAAACTAGTGAGAAATTCAAGCGTTGAGTTAAAATGATAAATCGTAAATAGCATTTTTTTAAAAAAGCAAAAACAGCTGAGACAATTGAAATCAACGACAGAAAAAAACTCATTTGCATTTATATGGAACTTAACAGTGGGCGGTTGATCCTGATAATTTCACAGTCGATATAATTGAAGAAGCCTGGAGGGTAAACGATCGAAACGCAGTAAAAAGAAAAAATGAAAAAAAAAGAACGTAGACGAAAAAGAAATGATTCAATAAATCTATCAAAAATGTTTTGATTCGTTTTCAACCAGGTTGATTAGTTAATGCCAAAGCCATCCTTGTAGAACTGTATCTAGGGCGATTAGGGAGTTCGTAACTTTTCCAAGGTTTTAGTCCGAATGTGAACGATATAGTGCAATTACGGTTCGAACTCGCTTACATCAAGACTGCAGTTTAGTATTTTAACTATTACCCAACAGGTACAACAATCCTGTAACAAAAGAAGCTCTGCATATCCTGTTCCCAAGAAATTAAATGAGTTAATCATTTCATTACCATATCTATATATGGTCTATTTCATATATATATATATATATATATATATATATATATACGAGGATCATTAAATAAGTTTCCAGACTTTTTTCGTATGGGCACTTTTATTGATAGTACACACATGAAAGTCTGGAACCCTTCGAAGTAATCTCTTCCGGTTGCAATGAACTTGTTGTACCGTTCAAACAACTTCTGGAAGACGCCATGGAAGTCCTCCTGTGTGAGCATGTCAATGTCGTTCGTCACAGCCTCTTTCATCTCCTCAATTGTCTCATAACGACAGCTTCTGAGATAAGGGAAAAACCAAAAGTCACTGGGAACAAGGTCTGAACTATAGGGAGGCTGAGGAACTGCCTTGATTCCCATCTTGGTCAAATAGTCTGTGACAAGGATGGAGTTGTGGACTGGTGAATTGTCCTGGTGGAAATGCCACTGACCCGATTTGAAGAGGGCTGGCCTCTTCCGAGGGAATCTCTTCCTGAACTCCCTTAAAACCTCAACATAGTAACCCTAACTCTAAGCCTTTGGCCAATCAACTCTGGTGTATTGACTCCCTTACTCCTCCCATACCTCTCATCATCCCACACAGACTCCCTGCCTTCCTTGAATCTCTTATGCCACTCAAAAACTGATGCTTGATTCATGCAAGACGCTTCAAAAGCAGTCTGAAGCATTCCATACGTTTCTGTGGCATTTTTTCCAAGTTTAAAACAGAACTTTAATGCATATCGTTCTTCTAAAGTGTCCTCACGTCCAGATTGCATTTTATTAAATCAACCAGCTGTGATGATCAGGCTTTAGTAGGGTGTATTCGAATTCCTGCTGTAGCTGTTCATTTTAACCTGAAATCATAAAAATTGGTAAGTCATTTCATAAAATTTATAGCAATAACATACTTAATTTTCAAGAGTCAAGGACAATTTTAAATGCCTATACAAAAAAGTCTGAAAACTTATTGAATTCACCATATATATATATATATATATGTATATATATACTCATGGCCCACTGATAAATATGACCCCGTATGTCACATTAAAGGCCGATTTGTAATAGGCCGATTGAAATTAAGACTAAAAGCAATCAAGAGATAGACCGCTTAGGTAATTAAAAATTTAAAAACGTAAATATATAATTTATAAATTTCAAGAGAATTTATCAGAACTTATTTTAATTTCTAAATATGTTTTCAACACTAAAATTCATGTTTACATTTTTGTTTTAAAAATTAAAACAATAAATAATTAACAATCAAGAGTGATCTCGCTTGAATGATTTTCAACTGCGTAAGCGATGTTTTGTTTTTGAAACTCCATGTTACATATTTTCGATAACGCGTTAACTGCATTTAGATATTGAATTTTAAAGTATTTTTGTGATATTTTTGTTTAACAAAAATGGTTAACAAATATGTGGCATTTTGGCTGTTCTAATGGATAAGCAGTGAAAAAGTCTCCACATTTTCTTTTCCTCATGGAAAATCCGATCTTATCAAAAAATGGATAAAATTTTAATCGAAATAATTGGTTTTCTACGAAAAATTCAGTTCTTTGCAGCAAACATTTTGAGGATAAATATATTTTGAAATGTAAGAGAAACAAATTGAATATACCAACAATACATTCAGAATAAATAATAAAACCATCTCTTTTGCCGACTCAAACAGATTTTAGGAAACCTCCAAAGCAACGACGGATTGCAAAAGATGAATTACAAGATTTCAACTGACACTATAACGGATTTTACCCAATTGACTGCGAAATGTTGTCCCTCTGGTTTTGAGTTTAGAATACGGGAAGATTATATAATAATTCATAGAATAGACTTTCACATTGAAACACATTTTCCATCTATGGAAGAATGTATTCGTATTGCCCGAAACCTTCATGTCCAGCTCCAATGTAATGGAAACCCTATACCATTACCACAGTGGTTTATACATGGAAATAAAGCTAAACTTACAAAATTCAGGATGTCAGAAAATTATCCAATCTACATCAAAAACGTAGTGGAAGAATACCCATACTCGATTTTAAATGAGTTACAAAAAAGATATTATCATATCATATCTACCAACCCCTCCGCTCGGGCAGGATACGACACAAGGTCAATTTTTAAGCGGAGTTTAATAAACCAAAAAGCGGAGTTTTATAAACCAAAAAGCCGTCCTCCATTTTCTGAAGACCTAATTCGTTATGCCTTACTACTGCGCTATACATCAAGACAAGCTTGTAAATTACATCTGGGGAATTTTCCATTACCATATTTTTCTTTATTAGAAAAAATCCAAACTGGTGATATGGGATGAATTACAACAGTAAAATCACTCTTGGAAAAAGGTCATCTTTCTCAGGACTGATTTTTTTTTTTTGTTGATGAAATGTACCTTCAAAAAGGGACACAATTTCATGGTGGGGAGTATATTGGTGCAAATGAAAATGATGAGCTTTATAAAGGAATAATGGTATTTATGATTACTGGTCTAAAAAACGGTACCGTCAGTTGTTAAAGCCTGTCCTGAAGTAACAGTAAATGGTCAGTGGCTTTCTAAGGAAATCCTAAAATGTTTTTTTCAACTGATACTTTCTGGATTTTTTATTAGGGCTGTTGTTGCAGACGATTATTCAGCCAATGCGAATGCCTTTAACATTTTACTTGATAAATTTGAGGGGGACAAAATGCATTATATAACTCTTCCTAATCCTCCCAAAAATATTTTTTTTTTTTATTCTGTTCATTTATTAAAAATATTCGTAATAGTTTACTGAACAAAAAAAATTGTATTTCCTGCTTTTACATTTGAGATCTCAAATATTTCTGTTTCCTCTAAGGAGGAATATATAGCTTGATCTGACTTACACAAAGTATATAACAAAGATAATGCTCTACATGCTAAATTACACAAAGCTCCAAAGCTAACATTCAAAGCATTGCATCCTAGTGACAATAAACAAAATGTTAATTTAGGTGTTGCCATTTTTCCTGAGACAACTATTGCAGCTTGTGAGAGCTATTTTTATGGTCGAGCTGACAGGTCAAACTTCCTTAGATTGATATCATGCTGGTAGACAATAGCAAATTCAAGAAAAAAAGCTCACACCTAATTTTTTTAACAATGCAGTCATTTTAAATAGTGGAAAAATTGATTTCTACAAAGAATTATCTGATTGGATTGAGTCTTGGGCATAAATTTCAGATTTTTGTCTGACAAATCAAACTTCTGTCACGTGGTCTCCCACTGAGAGAAGAGAAATAAGGAATTTCTACTATCCCTCGTGTTTGAATTAGCAAGCTGTCAAAGAATGACTGTTAAGAGAAATAATGCAGGTCAATCCCGAAGTAACAAATCCAGGTCAGAATGGAAACCAACAGATGTTTGTACTTTCTGACCGGATGGGTGAAGAACCGGGTACAGGGACATATAGTAGCCCTAACGAATCGCCTGACGGGGAAGAAAGAAGATAAAAGCCAAATGACTGGCTAAGACGCCAAAGCAGAAATAGCTCCTTTCTTCCGTCAGCGGAAATAGGAAATGAGAAAAATGATTTTTGAAGATGAGGTCGTCGTGAAAGGGTGCGAGTCCCATGCTAAGACTCCATGTAAAGAAAGCGGAAAGGGTCTTGGACAAGGGAAAGAAGCCATACCTTCAAGCCAGAACAAAAAATAACATAAAGTCCGTTAGCCCGTAAAAAAGGAAAATATTCTCCAAAGGAAAGTCGTCGTAAAGATAAGTAAACTTTAAGACTGTTTCTCCCTATACCCAATTATATACTCTCCCTCTCTCTCTCAATTTGAAGAAAGACTAAAGAAGAAATCAAAGAAAAGAAGAAAGACATTTATGTTTATATACTCTCCGTTAATAATATAGCCGACGCGTTGAATATGTGTACCAGCGTGTGTAGTAAAAACATTGATATATTTTAATGTTCCCACGTGTTGAAATTGTTTATTTGTATCGTCTACTATCAAAAGTTTCTATTTCATGTTTCTTTTTCAGCTTCTATTCACCTTATGTTATTCTCGCTTAAATTGTCCTATATGAATTCCTTTTAAAATATTACACGGGAAACCGGAGTTGTCGACTACTGTAATTAATATTATTACATCTAAACCTAGAGGTCCATATCTTCCATTGTTCTAGGGGAGGAAGAACTAGTGGCCTTGGTGTGTGTGTAGTGTAAAATTTGGAAACCCCTTGCCAACGGCGGTCAGTCTAGCCATAAATTAACCCCCCACATAATATGTCAGTTCCTACATGCCCGAGAAAATACTCTGAACAAGGACTTATTCTACGAGGGATCAAGTGCCAGACCGCCCCATCTTCACACGTGCAAAAAAATAAGCTCCCCGTTTGGTGATAACAATATTTGAAAGCACCAGTCTCCATACGCTTTTAAATGGTTGCTCATCCGGGGATCCCTTTTTATTTTAATTCGCCGTCACACTTCCAAAACTTTTGTTATAACTTTGAGAGGACAGGCTAGGCTTATGCAAGGACTTTTAGATGAAGGGTATGATAATTTTCACCCTAAGGTTTTAAAGTGACCCTCTTGAAAATAGATTTTCCCAATATCGACAGATGAGTGGTGGTAGATTTTTGGTGCGTCTTCGAGAAGTATTGAGTACTGAGAGAATATTGAACTATCGGTCTCTTTTAAATAAAAGCATCAACTTTTGGGAGGAAATCCTCAAACCAGTTCAAAAGAATGACAAAATACTTAACATTTTGGCCCAGCATGAATCAAAAACAAATAGGCCCTTCTTGTCACCAGAAAGCAAAGAAGTAGCCTATATAATTTCTGGATGTATCACAAATAAATTAATTAAACATTTTCAATGTGTAATGTGTTCCCTGATCGTGGTAGGTAATGATAGTGATAAGGCTACAGATAAGGAATACTGAGATTTACTTTCTTGAGGAGGTCTTACTGTTCCATCTAGACAATAGCGGAGTTTGTGCTTGTTTTGTTATACTTGAATATGCAGATCAATTTACTGTAAAAAAAATCATGAATCCACAACAAGAGTGTCTGCAGAACAAGTTTGGGGAATATATTCTCCAAAATACAGTTTTACATATGAAAAACACATTGAAAAAGGACTTATATTTGCAATAAAGAAATTGTTG
>OY757930.1:44561945-44711945 GCA_963585895.1 Sepioteuthis lessoniana
ATATATATATATACATATGTGTGTGTGTGTGTGTGTGTGTGTGTAAATATATATATTAACATGTGTATGTTAGTGTTTGGGTCTGTCTATATATAATGGATATATACGGAGATAAATGTACATATATACTTTACAAATATTTTGTGTGTGTGTGAGAGCGAGAGAGTGTGTGCGTGTGATTGTGCATGTGTGTGTGTGTTTGTATGCGTGTGTGTGTCTGTATTCGTGTGTGTGTGTGTGTGAGCATGTGTGTGTGTATGTGTGAAAGAGTCTGTTTAATTGTGTATGTGTGCGTCTGTCTGTATGCGCGCGAGTGTGTATATGCGTGTGTGTGTGTACGTGCCAAAAAAAAAAATGTTGACCTCACATGCCAAACAAACTATTTGTTTTCTGTTTGCTATTTATTCTTACATGCCACTCGTAATTGAGACAACGATTCTGCTATTTTCCGTCCATAATTGCCCTCCCCACCCCTTCTCACCGACAGGATTTACTTTTTCTTTTTTTTTTTTCACGTTTTTATTTTCCTTTTTTTTCTTCATACAATTGTCTTTCTTTTTCATTCTATTCTCTTTCTTGGTTTCGTTTTTGCCGGGCTCTTCAATCTCTTTTATTTTTTGCATTATTATTTTTCTTTCTTTCTTTCTTTCTTTCTTTCTTTCTTTCTTTCTTTCTTTCTTTCTTTCATTCATTCATTTTCTTTCTTTCTTTCTTTGTATTCTGTCCCTCTCAATGTTTCTTTCATTCATTTTCTTTCTTTCTTTGTATTTTATCCTCCTCACCCTTTCTTTTTTTCTTTCTTTCTTTCTTTGTATTCAGTCCCTCTCACCCTGCCTTTCTTTCTTTCTCTCTTTCTTTCTTTTTTTCTTGTTTCTTTCTTTCTTTCTTTCTTTCTTTCTTTGCATTCAATCCCTCTCAGCCTTTCTTTCTTTGTCTATCTATTAATCAATCGATCAATCAATAATTCATCTATTTGCACTTTTTCTATTGGTCTCTCGGTCTTTCTCTTTCGCCCTCTTCATTCTTACATCACTCCAACTTTTCTGCCATCTCCTTCTATTTCTCTCTCTCTCTCTCTCTCTCTGTCAACTGTGACTTCTTTTGTTCTTCTTGTTCTTGCCCTCTTTCTCCCGCTTTCTCTCTCCTCCCTCTCTCCCTGTAGTTGTTGATATACCTTTTTCGACTAAGGTAAAAAATAACGTTCTAGCGTTTGCCAAGTGTTATACGTAGACGCAAGGTATGGGCGAGAAGTTCTTCACTCAATGTGCTAAGGATGTTGAATCATGAATTGTATATGTGGAACGAAGTTATTTCTTTATTTGTCCGGTCGAGAATCTTATGGTGCACCCTTTATATATATATATATATATATATATATATATATGTGTGTGTGTGTGTGTGTGTGTGTGTGTGTGTGTGTACACGTGCTTTCCTTTTAAGCAAACACCGTCCGTTTAAAGGTAAAAATTTAGTTTTAACGGCAGTGCCGACAGTAGCGAATAAAAACAGTGCCCAAAACAAAATATCCAAGATCCAATTTAATAACACCAAAGAAATCGTGAAACATATAGTTATGAGTTAAGAGGTTTTATTTGTTTTATATTTGATAACATCATTCTTTTATATATATATATATATATATGGAAGTTAATAATAGAAAGGAATTCGAAATTATGAAAAAAACATTGAAAAACAAAATTATCCAAAAGTGATGAATTTATTGCGACGAAAAGTCGACGTTAAAGCGTTTCGGTTTTAATCAACCTTCATCAGGATTTTAAGATGGTGAAACGAGTGTTGATAGAATGACGATGGATGTTTAATAAAGACCGAATTAAGACCGACATGTTTGAACGTCGACTTTCCTTCTCAATAAATTCGTCACTTTTAGAATACTTTGGTTTTCAGTTTCTCTCTTTCTCTCTCTCTATCAATATATATATATACAAGTCAAAACAAAATTGTCTGAATAATGATCACATTTTAGCGTGAAACTGTTCGTCCCGATTATATTTTTTATTTTAATATGATTTTATGTCACGCCAGTTATGTCATTATTTATGTACATACGTGCATACATATAAGCATCCTTGCTCCGTCGGCTGGGGCTGTAGAATACGCCGTCTATAGAGGGGTAAGATCCCACCAATGAGTATCCTGGATATGACGCTAAGCAATCTGATGGTAAGGTTCCAGTGATGCTGGAGATTTGGGGAATGCAGAGTACCCCTTTATTGCCATTGCTCCCAGGTCCACTCTTGCCTGGAATAGTAGCACCTGATAGGGCCCTATCTATGGGTTAAATAAAACTAAACTGTGTACTTATGCTAAACAAATTTGTTTGAATTAGAACTGTTTCACTAATCTGAATAGCTTAAAATAGAAATGTTTTGAAAATTAAACTATACTTACATTTAAACTGCGTGCTTATGCAAATTTGAATTGTTGGAAATGGAATTGTTTTTGACATTGAAACTGTACTTACACTAAATTGAATTGTTTAATATAGAACTGTTTTGACATTTAACTTTGTGTAAATAAAACCAGTACTTATACAAAACTGAATTAGCAGAATTAGAACTGTTTTGATAATTAAACTCTGTACTCATGATAAACTGAATTGTTTGAAATAGAGCTGATTATTTGCATAAAAATGGATTTGGCGTTAAATAGGTTGATATGCCATAAAATCCAACCAGCCAACCAACCAATCAACCAACCAACCATATATACATACATACATGATCAACCTTGCATAATAGCCCAGTCGGTGACTGCACTTCAAAAGAGCTGGAAAATATCCCATCTAATAATTGCCCTTGATATGATACTAAACTACTTCAGGTGAGAGGCTCCACTTATGGAAATCTGAGGAGGTGCTGGGTACCTCTTTATTGATATTACTCACTGGTCTCCTCTGTCCTTGAGTGGTTGTACCTGTTAGGGTCCTATGTATAGATATAAAAATAATTTGATTTAGCCACTTAACGATGTGCAAACAAATGATTAATATCAAATAGAATTATTCATGTTAGGTAGGAATACTTGAAACCATTTGACTGTGTGTAAATAGATGCGCTCTGTTTAAAATAATACCTACAAACTATTCGTTTGCAAATCATATATATATATATATATATATATATATATATATAAAACCAACTTACCAAACTTTACATACATGCATACATACGTACATTCCCACATACACATATATACATATATATGTATATATATACATGTATATATGTATATGTTGTAAAAAGAAGAAAACTGAAAGAAAAATACATATAAATGGACGAGAAAAATTTATCGATAAATATTAGTAAGGGTCAATCAACTTGTTTCGACCAAGACGAATGAAATTACAGAAATTTCAGGTAGAAGGTATTTTACATCACCTTCTGGGTGGGAATTATGAATTTTGAATAATGGTTTGAACGATATAGAAAAAATATTCTAAAAATATTTGAAAAATATTACGTCTTGAAACGCAATTTTTAATTAAAAGTTAACGAGAAACACAGCATCTATAAAAAGTCGATTTGTAGAGGTAATTTACAAAGCTTTTTTGCTTAGATGTAGCACAAGGCCGCATGAATTGGGCACCCAATGAGAATCGAACTCACTCGTGTAGGTTTGCTAGTCTACCTTGCTAACCATTACACCACCCGAGGTGCCCCGGTTTGTAGAGGTAGAGAATGAAAGAAGAGAACGAAAGAAAGAAAGAAAGAGAAGGGAAAAAGGAAGAAAAAGGAAATAACATCAAGAAAAGCTGAAATATTTTGGAGAGATGGAGTCACTTGGAAGATGGATAGAAATATCTGTTTAATTATCGTTGTATGAGTTGAAATCTTTCAACATTATTTTGGCTAGATAAGGTGATATTTTATAAAATCATGATCTTAGTTGCATGGTATTATGATGTGAAATAGCGGAAGATTCTATAACTCAATGTTTGTTTTTATACATGAATGAATGCAATAATGTTTAAATGTTTGAAAGTAAATGTATGGTTAGTAAAGATAACAAAAGCTTTTGAAAAATTGCCTTCGAGTGAACACGCAAACCATTGCTCCTAAACCGTATTTCCACTCGTACTGGACGAAATAGCCGTGGCTTCGGTCCACCTAACACACGTGCTAATAAAAACTATAAAACTAACCTGTTTCACTACGGTCTGAATGCAGCACATGGCCCCTGTCAGTGGTTGAACAATCCAACGCTTTGCGAACAGTTATTTGCAATGATTTGGACGTTTATACAGACCTTAGACGATGACACAGATCCAGTAATACATTATTTCATGCAATTTAGCAAATGTTGTATCGTATGCTGACAAAACGAGACACGTGGTGTTCCATCATGTGTATTTTTGCCTAATTCCTTCGCACGAGCAGAATACGGAATCAAGTCAATTTTAAGAAGCGTACATCAGGTTTTTCTTCTCTTAGATCGTTTGCCAGACCAAAATTGAGGCGCTCAGTCTGCCCTGCTATTTGTCCATTGATGGAGGGAGAATAGTTGGATTCATAAATTTTTCAAAGGTATTAGTGCAATGAAGGTGCCCGTGGTGTAATGGTTATCGTCACAGGATATGGACACGGCGATACGAGTTCAAGACTGACTGCATTTCACATAGCACTAATACCCTTGGGAAAGTTATGAATCCAATTATTCTCCCTCCAGCTATGGATAAATAGTAGGTTCTTCAGCCTTGGTGAGGCAACTAGTCTAGGAGAAGGAAAACTCTGAATTCAAACCTCTTAAACTCCGCTTAAAAAAATTGACCTTGCGTCATATCCTGCCTGAGCTGAGGGGTTGGGTAAATAGGATGAGTGCAATGAAGAATGCAAACATCTCTCTCTCTCTCTCTCTCTCTATATATATATATATATATATATATATATATAAATGCTGTTAAATGCTGGACAGTTCTTAAAATTCTACCGTCATGCAAATCGTTGGATATCATTCGGAGTTTGTTGACTAGAAAATTAGTCATCATGTGTATGGCAATATCGTGCTGGAACTGAACACCACCAACCTAATGTGTTTGTATCAATCATTAGCGCAAAGAATTATTTTCTTAAGGGAATCGGCGGGTCAGGGTTGGTTACTGTTACCATCATCTCTTCGGCTCCACGGAAGTGTTTAAGAGGCAAACACTATGCCAGTGATGAAGAAGAAGTAGCTCAAAGAACAGTCCACAGAATTTTATCCCCATGGATACATGCTCTTTTTCAAAGGTGTAACATTACTATTAAGAGAAACGATGACTATGTAGAGAAGTAGGGATGTGATCTACAGGGGACTGGCTTTCTTTTGATGTATTATACATTTTCCTGTGTCGGTAATTATTCCTGTTCATTACTTTTTGACTCAGCTGCGTAATTTTAAATGCATTTCTGTATAAAAAGAAAAATTGTGATCCATTAGTTTTAAATGTAACATTTTTCTGACCAACTCATTTACTTAAAAAATAAAAGAATTGACTAAACTTATGATGGTTGAAACGATTGACAAGTATAGTCTTGTCAATCGTTTCAACCAGGAAGTACTAATCAGATTCAAAAGCGACACCGAGTGGGCTGTTTTACTAATGCACTAATGAGAAACTCTCCTAAAAAGGTGGTGCAATTTGTATTTCAATATGCGTGGTGTTCTCAGGTACAAAACGAGAATAATGAACTGGGAGGGTCCAGATGTTTGATTAGCTTTTGGCAGGGTGAATCAATGACAAGCTAAGACCCAATTTGCACTGGACCTTCTGGGAGCATCTGGTCTTCAGACAAGATGCCTCCTTTAGAGGGGCTAAGTTTATCTCTTGGTGCCAAAGGGACCAAGCATTTTTGCTACTGCCGCGCCTGTCTCGATTCGTGCGCGGCTGCTACCATAAAAACGGCTTTGTGCCATATTCTGACACAGTGGGATGTCAAAAAATACCAGTGGATATTTGATTGCATTGATAGAATACAAGTTACCTTTGGTAAGTTGTTGTGTTTACGGCATATCAACCGTTGTTGTGTTATGTAATGGTAAAGTCAGTCATTTATCTTCAAAAACCTAGTCTAGAAAATATTTTTACAAGAAATCATATCAAATTTTACAAACACACCCAAGATTTTAAATTCTGTGATGACAAACGCATTTGTATAACTCAATTTTGAAACCATATTTGTGATTTTAAAGATTCTAAATTTTTAATTACTATACATAACAAACAACACAGAAAGATTATTGAATCTAGCATTGTCTCTATAATGCTATCAAATACCCGATTTTTTTCTCATTATCTCCTTATTTAGTTAAATAATTTGTTAAGATAATAGTTACAATATCCCTAATTCAAATAAGTTTTCATTAATTATTAGGAAATTATACTTCTTTTTAATAGTTTTGATATGATTTGTAATCAAAATATTTTCTAAACGAGGTCTTTAATGCAAACAACAAAACGTTATTTTATTAGATTTTGAAATAGAAATGTAAAAACCAACAATCATTTTTTTTAAATGAGAAACTTACAAAATTTCTAAGCTACATACAAAGACGTAATCTTTGAATATGTTTTTAAATTCTTGATTTATATAGTGCTTTTTTTTTAGATTTTGAATCTCTAGTAAATATGTTATCTTTTTTGAAAAAAAAAATCTTGAACACTAATTACATCATCATGTTTTGAAACAGGACGCAGTTAATGATTATAGAGCGCTAAGAATTTTCTATTATTTTTTTATTTGAAAATAGTTTTCGGAACATACATTGCATTCCAGCAACGTTCTGAAGTGGGTTTAACAAAAAAAAAAAAAAAAAAAAAAAAAAAAAAATATGTTGGCGGGGGGATGTTAAACAGTGGTATATTATCGTATCCAAATAACTACATCCTCTGAAACTTTTGTCCTTATTTTTTCATATTTTCATACATTTTCTCATACATTTTTTTTTCCAATTAGGGAATTTTGCCAGTCATTCAACAGTAGAACATTGCCCAGTCGGCTGGAGCTGTATATTACACAGCCTGCACCTCTACAGGGGGGTAAGACCCCTCAATGAGTGTCCTGGATATAACACTGAACAATTTGATGGTGAGGTTCCAGTGATGCTGGGGCTTTGGGGAATGCGGAGCATCCCTTCATTGCCATTGTTCCCAGGTCAACCCGGGCTCAGAATGGTAGCACCTGATATTTGACAACTAAACTGTGTACTTACTTTAAACTGCGTATGTATGTTAAACTGAATTGTTTGAAATGGAATTGTTTTTGACATTGAAACTCTACTTACGCTAAACTGAATTGTTTAATATAGAACTGTTTTGACATTTAACTGTTTTGACATTTAACTATACTTATACTAAACTTAATTGACTGAATTAGAACTGTTTAAATAAACTGAAAAGCTTAAAATAGAAATGCTTTTGACGATGAAACTGTGTACTCATGCTAAACTGAATTATTTGAAATAGAACTGATTATTTGTATAAAATGGATTTAAATAGAACTAAACTGCATACTTCTGTTGAACCGATTTGTTTGAATTAGAACTGTTTGGCCAAACTGTTTGAAATAGAATTTTTGACAATTAAACTGTCTACTTATGCTGAACTGAACTGCTTGAAATATAACTGTTTTGATATCAAAACTGTGCACTTAAGTTGAACTGAATTATTTGAAATAGAACTGAATATTTGCATAAAAATAGGTTTGGCGTTAAATAATCTACAAAGGTTGATATGCCATAAAATCCAACCAACCAACCAACGTTAAAACAAGAGTCTTCAATGAGCCCATTAATTATATCAGTTTATTTCGTAGTCTTGTAAATAATAATCAGCATCATGATGTTGTGCTGCTGGCACTGATCTCCTTGACCCTCTTTCGCCACACGTCTCTATCGTCCATCGCTCTCGAGAGGTCTTCCAGGCTACATCTTGTATCGACACAGATTTTGTATATAGGTTCTTGCTGATCGTCCTGCTTTTGCTTGTCAATGTGAAGTGGTCCACAGGTGTACATCGCTTATGAGTTCGTCTTTACTTTTCCATCAGTGTCCTACACGTCTTGTTCGTCTAACTTTGATAGTTTTCTTGATGGGTGGTATGTGGCCGTACACCTGCTGTTTTCTGGGGTGTTGCCTCCAGGACTTGTTCAATACAGCTCGCAGCATTCTTGTGTAATTGCCGTAAAGCAATCTCCATACGTTTAGTTAGCGTCCATGTAGTGCATCCATAGAGCAGTATCGACACGACCACTGCTTGGAAAAAACTGCATTTTATTTTATCGGTCAGGTTTGACTTCCATATGACCGATAGTCTATCGGTAGCTGTCCGTGCCTTTGCTAGTCGCGTGTTGATGTCATTCTAGTTTGATGTAAGTAATAAATCCTTTAAAATCTGCCACTAATCAAACAGAAATTTAAATAAAAATTATTTATTCTTAGAATGCACACTATCGACCAAACAATATTCAGGGAAATCACAATAGCTTTCCCAATTACCACGAATCAAACTCTGTCAGCAAAAATATCATCAATGCGTGTCCATGTGGTTGCATATTCACGTGTGTCTATGGGGGAGGGAGAGAGTAGGAGTGAGGGAGAAAGAGAGAGAGAAGGAACGAGAATGGGAACAAGCCTTTTCGTGAGTGTTGAGGAGGACAGAGAAGGAGAAAGGAACCGAGGGAGAAAGAAAGAGAGAGAAGGAAGAAGAGTGTGTACAGGCCTCTTCGTGTCTGTCAGAGCAAAAGAGAGAAAGAAAGAGAAAGCGTATACAGACCTATTCGTGTATGTCTATGGGGGAGAAAGAAAGAGTAAAAGAGAAACCGAGGGAGAAAGGAACTGAGGGAGAAATAGGGCGAGAGAAGGAATAAGAGTGTATACAGGCCTCTTCGTTTGTGTCAAGGTGAGAGGTAGAGAGGGGAAGAAAGAACGAAAGTTCGTGTACAGTCCTCTTCGTGTGTGTCAAATAGAAAGAAAAAGAGTGAGAGAGAAAGAGAAAGAGAGATAGAGTGAGAGAGAGAGAAAGAATGAACGAGACAGCATGTGCAAATCTCTTCACTTGTATCTATGAGGGAGAGAGAGAGGGGGGAGAAGGAACAAGAATGTGTACAGGTCACTTCGTATCTGTCAAAGTGGTAGAGAGAGAGAGAGAGAGAGAGGGAAAAGAAAGAGAGAATGGACAAGAATGTGTCCAGGTCTCTTCATTTTTGTCGAAATGAGAGAGAGAGAGAGAGAGAAAGTGAGGAGGAAAGAAAGAAGGAGAAAAGGAAGGAGAATTTGTACATGCCTCTTCGTGTCTATCAAACTGAGAGAGAGAGAGAGAGAGCAAGAGAGAGAAAGAGAACAAGTGAGGGGGGGAAAGAAAGAGAGAGGGGAACGTGAACAGGCCTTCTAATGTCTGTCAAAGTGAGAGAGAAAAAGAGAGCAAGTGAAGGAGAAAGAAAGAGAGAGAGAGGAGGAATGAGAATGTGTACAGGCCTCTTCGTGTCTGTCAAAGTGAGAGAGAGAGAGAATAGCAAGAGAGAAAGAAAGAGAGAGAGAGAGAGAAAGAACGAGAATGTGTACAGGCCCCTTCGTGTCTGTTAAAGTTACAAATAGAGAGGGAGAGAGAGAGAGATGACTGTTCCATCATTTTTGATCATTCAGCAGATTTGTAAACCTTTTGACGGATATGACCGACAAATGGGTTGGTTGGTTGGTTGGTCAGAGTTTCGTTTTACGGCGTATCAACTCTTATGGGGGCATTTAACGCCGAATTAAATTTCAAACAACTGAATTGAGTATAAGTATAGTTTTTGTTTACAAACAGTTAAATGTCAAAACTGTTCAATTTCAAACAATTCAGTTTCGCATTACAAAACAGTTTAATTTTATTTAAAACAATTCTATTTCAGACAGTTCAGTTTAGCATAAGTATACAGTTTCAATGTCAAAAACAGTTATATTTCTATAAATTCATTTTAGCAAAGTACACCGTTTAGTTTTATTTGACCCATAGATAGGACCCTATCGGGTGGTACCACTCCACGCCAGAGTGGACCTTGAAGCGATGACAATGAAGGATACTCTGCATTCCGCAAAGCTCCAGCATTACTGGAACCACACGATCAGATTGTTTACTGTCATATCCAGGACACTCGTTGAGGAGGGGGTCTAGCGCAGTCGGTGTATTCTGTTACCCCAGCCAACAGAGCAACAGACAAACGAACTTGAAGATTTTTTGCGCGCTACAGTGTGTCTTCTTATGCTAATGAATTGCTGATTTTACTGCAAATGATGCAAGTGGGAACACCTAGCCTCAGATGCAGCGCATCCTGTTTGCATCTGATATGACACTCCATTCGTCCAACGCATTTAGTTTTCGAAAGAACACGATCACAAACATCACGCCTCCAAGCAGACAACTGAACCCGAGAGTGTGATATTGTCCTTTTATTCAGCTGTCGCCAGAATCTTTCATGACTTTTTCAGCTCTTCTCAGTGGAAGTACATTCAGATGAAAATGTCTTTCTCCTCTTCGAACTTACATATGTTATCGATTTCTAATAAAGAATGTTATTTCTCAGGGATTTGGGATTATTATTGATATCGGAACCGGGACATTGGCCCAGCGGTTAGAGTGTTCGCCAATGGTCCGGGAGACCTGGGTTCAATCCCAGGTCGAGTCATACCAAAGACTTTAAAAATGGTACTTGATACCACCTTGCTTAACACTCAGCATTATAAGGTACGGTTCAAGGGTAAAGTGGAGCAATCCTGGGAATGGAGTAGCGCCCTCCCCTACACCTTGGTGTAGTAGCTATCGAAAAGGGAGCCTTCGGGTCACCCTCGACTATGGTCGCTAACTTTATTGATATCGATCATATGGAGATCTGACCTGACCGATAAAATGAAACACATCGGTCGTATCGATACTGCTGCAACACCCAACACGGCACCAACTATACGGCCACCTACCTCTCATCTCGAAAACTATCCAAGTTAGACGAACCAGACATGCAGGACACTGCTGGAAAAGCAGGGACGAGCTCATAAGTGATGTACTCCTATGGACCCCCGCATATGGCCGAGCAAAAGCAGGACGGCCAGCGCGAACATACATACAGCAGCTATGTGAGGATACGGGATGTAGCCCTGAAGACCTGCCGGAGGAGATGAACGATAGGGAGAAGTGGCGAGAGAGGGTCAGGGATATCCGTGCTAGCGGTACGACATGATGATGATGATGATTGATACCTTGATGAGCACACACACACACATAAACTCACTCATAATAATTTTATTTGCACGCATTTAAATGGTTTCAGCTACTGATGTTTTACACTAATAATTCTATTAAAATTACAGATTCGTTTGTACACTGTTAAATGATTAAATATATTGCTACATAACAATAGCACTTCAATTAAAGATCAGACATTTGTTCACATATAGTTAAATGGTTAAACAGTTCTATTTGACCGATAAATGAGACCCTAACAGATACTACCACTCCAGATCAGAGTGGACCTGGAAGTAATGACAATAGTTACTCCACATTCCCCAGAGATCGTAGACTTAAGTCTCACCATCAGATAGTTTAGTGTGATATCAAAATTATAACAACACGAAGAACAATTACGCTGTTAGAGAGAATATTTCATGTACAAAAAAATCCGTTTCCGATAAGTAGACAACGCTGTCTCGCAAACGACTGTATAGAAATTGAAGAAACTGAGCTACGAAACTCTACCTTGCTCAGTTGGCTCTCTAGACTTCTCTCTTCGACTGACACCCAATTTTTAAATGGTGTGATTTTTAAATGGTGACCTCCTACAAAATATGATCCTTAGCTTGTGAGCAACGTTTTCAAGGAGTTAAATCTGTTCCAGTACTTCAGAGATAAATAGAATTCTTTCTTTTTTTTTTTTTTTTTTTTGCTTTTGTTGGTTATAACGCCTAGATACAAATGGGTTTTGTTTATATTAATAAAGTTTATTTTAAGCCGAGATATACCGTTTTAAAGTTGATGGTTATAAACTGCGATCATTTTTACTCTTTATTAATATTTACTGATTTATTTATTTATTCATTTATTTAGTTATCTATTTTCATCGTTTTAAATGTATGACTCATTTTGATAGGAAAGTATTAAGCTTCCTAAGAATTATGGAATATTGATTTTTGGATTTAAATCCAATAGCGGTAAAAGCCGATTTCTTTTTCTTTTATCATCTCCTCTTCTCTTTGTCACTCTATCTTTGTCTCTGTCTGTCTGTCTCTCTCTTCACTGTTTAACCTTTCTTTTTTTTTTCCTTTCTTGTCTCCTTCTTTCTTTTCTTCCTTCCTACTCTTTCTGCCTCTCTAGCTTTATATCTCTCCTTTCTTTTCATTTCTACTCCCCCCCTCTCTCTCTCTCTCTATATATATATGCTATTGCAAACCGAATGTTTAGTTATTTACTAAGCTTAGCTTAGCTGTGTCACAAGGCCAGTCGCGTGGCGTACCCAGTGATAATCAAACTATCTAAAATGGTCTGCTTGCTATGGCACCACATGATGGGACCAGACTAAATATATGCAATTTTGAAAACACAACTTTCTCTGCCAATATCCAACTCTCTCTTTCTCTCTTTTTTTTCTGTCTGTCTGTCTGTCTGTCTGTCTCTGCCACCTTCGCTCTTTTTCCTACAATTTATACCCATCTCTCTCTCTCTCTCTCTCTCTCTCTCTCTCTCTCTCTCTCTCTCTCTCGTTTCCATTCTATCTCTCCCAACCTTTTTTTTGCATTTTAGTCGCTTTCATTTTTTTCGTTTCCTATTTCTGTATCAACACAACTCAGGCATTACTTGAAATCTCTTGCTCTTTGCCTCTTTTTGGTCTCCATTCTGTCTTTTCTTAAAGCAGTACACGCACAAACACACTCACAAACACACTCTCTCTCTCTCTCTCTCTCTCTCTCTCTCTCTCTCTCTCTCTCTGATTCCTCGTCTCCGACACAAGCAATTTTTAAAATTAAAATAAGGGAATTTTTAGAGGTACTTACACTAATAGAATATCTTGTAGCTGTCTCTTTTCATTTGCACTCGTTCTGCAGCTTTTCAGAAAAAAATCTGTCACTTGAAATATTATTGTTATTACTCCTTGAAAGTTTTCTACATCAGCGTTAGCTGATGGTTCCTCACTGGAGTTTTAGTGACAGCAAGTCCCTTCAAGTCTCCAAGACTCTTCTCATTATTCTGGCCGTTCGCAATAGTGCTGTAGTTTGGATGGTCTCCAACTTCCAAGTCCTCCAGTCCCTTAAATCATCCGTTAGTTGTACCAAAATCACCTATCACAATTGGCATAATTGTCACCTTCATTTTCCATAGTTCTTTTAATACCATAGCAAGGTCGATGTACTTATCCTTCTTTTCCCATTCTTTCAGTTTTATTCAGTGGTCATCCGGGACAGCAAAGTCTACAATTTTGCAAATTCTCTTTTTTATTGATCATTATTAGGTCTGGTCTTCTGACCAAGATTAGGTGATCCGTGTGTATGTCAAAGTCCCATGGGAGTTTATGTGTCATTTTCTAAGACAGATGCTAGGTTATGCATATACGATTTGTTCGTTATTATTATTATTGTAATTATTATTATTTACTCCAAGGGAGTTTTTCACATAAGCGTTAGCTGATGGTCTTTCACTGAAGTTTGAGTGACAGCAATTCTCCTCAAATCTCAAGGACTCTTCTTAGTATTCTGGCTGATCTCAATTATGTAGTAGTTTGGATGGTTTTCACTCGTCCTCTTATTTCCAAGTTCTCTAGTCCGTTTAATAATCCTTCGGTGATTGTACCAATAACACTAATAACAATTGGTATTCTTCTTCCTCTTCTTCTTCTTCTTCTTCTTTTTCTTCTTCTTCTTCTTCTTCTTCTTATTATTATTATTATTATTATTATTATTATTATTATTATTATTATTATCTCCATTGGAGTTTTTCACATCAACGTTAGCTGATGGTCTTTCACTGGAGTTAAGTGACAGCAAGTCTCCACAAATCACCAGGACTCTTCTCAGTATTTTAGCCGTTCTCAGTAATGTTGTCGTTTGTATGGTCTCCACTCGGACGCCAACTTCCAAGTCCTCCAGTCCCTTTCGTAAGCCTTTAGTTACTGTACCAAAATCACCTATCCCAATTGGTATAATTGTCACCTTCATTATTATCATTATTATTAAATATTTACTCCTAGAGAGTTTTTCACTAGAGTTTGAGTGATAGCAAGTCTCCTCAAGTCTCCAGGACTCTTCTCAGTAATCTGGCCGTTCTCCATAATGTTGTAGTTTGAATGGTCTCCACCCGCCCTCTTTCCGCCAGGTCCTCCAATCCCTTTAATAATCCTTAGGTGACTGTGCCAAAAGCACAAATCACGATTGGTATAATCGTCACCTTTATGTTCTAGAGTTTTTCATTTCCCTAGCAAGGTCGAGGTACTTATCCTTCTTTCCACTTTCCTTCAGTTTTATTCTGAGGCCAGCCGGCAAAATAAAGTCCACAATTTTGCAAGTTCTAGTTGTTATTGTTGTTGATTATAGTAAGGTCTAATCATCTGGCCGAGATTCAGGGATCCATTTGTATGTTAAAGTCCCATAGGTATTTATGTGTGTCATTCTCTCGGACAGGTGCTGGGTTGTGCATAAACCATTTGTTCGTATGGTTAAATTTAAATTTCTTGCCCATATCCCAGTGGATCACCTTGTTCGCGCAGTCGTGTCTAGTCTTACACTCTTTCTGTGCTAATTTACTGCTTTCGCTGATTATACGGTAGATGGTTTCGTATTATTATCATTATTATTATTATCATCTGCTCTCTCTCTCTCTCTCTCTTTCACATTTTTCTCTTTTGTTGCATCATTTACTCGATTCTTGACTGGTGGTTTTTCACTGAAAGTGACAGAAAGTCTTTAAAGATATTCAGGACTCTTTTTTGGATTCTAGCCGATCTTAACAGGGCAATGGTCCGGACGGTTTCGATTCTTCTTCTGATCTCCAATTCCTCCAGTCCCTTTTTCAAGCAATTGTGAACCGTTCCAAGTACGCCAACTACAATTGGTATCACTGTCACCTTATTGTTCTACAGCTTTTTCACCTCTAGATATTTGTCTATCTTTTCATGTTCTATCATTTTCCCTCACTGATCCACCGGAGCAGAAAAAGCAACTTTGAGCCAATTGTTTTAATGAATTAATATTACATCTGAACTTTTGGTTAAGATTGGGTGATCCATTCGTATCGCAAAATCCCAGAAAAGTTTATAGATCTCATTTCTATGGTTTAAAGAGTACTAAACTGAATGCTTATGCTGAACTGAATTTTGAAATAGAAGTGTTTTGATATTTAACTGCATGTAAATAAATGACTGATTTTGATTGAATTGTTAGTGATACATAGTAATATTTGGAACCATTTAACTTTGTTGACTCAACTGAGTTGTTTGAAATAGAACAGTTTATATATATTAAAATGGATTTGGAATTAAATAACCTACTGTGGTTGATATACCATAAAACCAAATCATATATATTTAATATAAAATGAATAAAAAGCAATTGGCATTAAATAACCTACAATGGTTGATATGCCATAAAACCAAACCAAGTCAATTATACTTAATATATATGTATAAAGAAGATTGGACATTAAATAACCTATAATGTTTGATATGCCATAAAACCAAACCAAACCAAGTCATATATATATATGAAATATATGTATAAAGAGGATTTGGCATTAAATAACCTACTATGGTTGATATGCCATAAAACCAAACCAAACCAAATCATATATATTTAATATATATGCATAAAGCAGATTTGGCATTAAATAACCTATAATAGTTGATATACCATTAAACCAAACCAAACCAAACCAAATCATATATATTTAATATATATGTATAAAGCGGATTTATCATTAAATAACATACAATATCTAATATATATGTTTAAAGAGGATTCGTTATTAAATAACCTACAAATTGTTGATATGCCATAAAACCCAAACAAACCAAATCATATATATTTAATATGTATAAAGAGGATTTGTCATTGAATAACCAACAATGATTGATATGTCATAAAAGCAAAGCGAACCAAACCAAACCAAAAGTTTATTCCCGAGAACAGATCATCCACGTGGATCAACTTCCTCCCACAGTGATACCTTGTATTGTATTCATTTTGTGACAGTTTGATTATTTAATGAACTTTTTTTTTCAAATCCGTCATCACATAATTTACAGCTGCTATGTTTCCGTGCATTACTTTGTAAATTTTTCACGCTGCTGGTTTTTCACTAAATTCTGTGTGACGGTAAGTCTCCTCTGATCTCCAGGACTCCTCTAAGTATCCGAGCCGATTTTAGCTGTGCAGTGACATGGCTGCTTTCGATTTTTCCTCTCATCTCTAGCTCACCCAGTCTCTTTTTCATGTCCCTAGGAGCCGTTCCAAGAGTTTCAGTCATCGTCACTTTTATGTAGAACCACATTTTTAGCTATTTGGCAAGGTTCAGGTATTTGTTTATCGTTTCTTGTTCGTTTATTTTAATTCTGTTATCTGTTGGAACGTCAAAATTCACTAGTCAGTAAGTTTTTTTTACTTCTAGGAAATTAAAATTAAGACTGATCATCTAGTCTGACTTGGGTGATCAATTTGTATCACAAGACTCTAGTGTCAGACTCCAGTGAAAGACTACCTGCTAACACTGGTATGAAACCTCATAGTCCTAAATACTTAGAAGAATCCCACAGATATGAGGAGTCTTGTTGTGCTCCTGACTCCAGGAAAAGATCACCTGTTAAAACTGGAGTTAGGTATTCGCAGGTTGTAAAATAACAATAGCAATAATTCTCAGAGAATGTCATTGCTAATAATATTTCACTGCCGGCGAGATAACTCCAGTTTTGACTAAAGGGTTTTCATTGGAAGTCAAAGTGACAGCAAGTTTCCTCAGATCTCTTGTCGCCCAGTCAGCCTAGGCGGCAGAATACAGGAACTGCATCTCTGCTGAGGGGTAAGACGTCCCCAACGAGTGTCTTGAATATTACGCGAAACAATCTGATGGTGAGGCTCAAGTAATCCAGGAGCCTTGGGAAATGCGGAGTACTCCTTTATTGCCATCGCTCCCTGGTCAACTTCGGCCGGAGTGGTAATACCTGATAGGGTCTTATCTATGGGTCAAATAGAACTAAACTGTGAACTTATGTTAAACTGAATTGTTTGTAATAGAACTGTTTATGTATATAAAATGGATTTGGCATTAAATAATCTACAATGGTTGATATGCCATAAAAAAACACAAACCAAACCAAACCAAACCAATTATGTCCAGGACTCTTCTCAGTATTCAAATATATCTTAATAATGCTGTAGTCTGTATGGTCTCGATTCTTTCCCTGATTTCCACTTCTTCAAATCTCTTTTCCAAAACTTTTTGGACTATTCCAATCACACCATTTAAAATTAGTCTCACTGTCACCCTTATATTCCACAGTTTTTTTTTGTTTTTTTTTGGGTTCTCGAGCAAGGCTCAAGTATTTGTTTGTCGTTTCGTTTTCTTTTATATTCACTCTGTTGTCAGCTAGAACGGAAAAATCCACACAACGGAAACTTCTCTTTTTTTTTTTTGTCTCGTAAAATTAACACTGGGTCGCGACTTCTAGCTCGGATTAGGGGATTCGTTGGTTTCTGGAAATCCCTGAGAATTCTATACGTTTCATTCTCTTATATGGATTTTGGTTTGCGTATTTACCATTTTGTTGTATGAGCCAATTTTCATCTTTTGAGTGGTATCCGGTAAGGCAAAATGTAAACAAGCGAAAGCTGATACATAATGCGTTGAGTTTCCCGAGCTAATGTATGTCGTCTATAGCTGAGCGGTAAGATACTAAGTCTAACATAAATTTGGGTGGGTTTCGATCCCAGCTTGAAGCGTCCTGCGTGTCTAACTCCCCGAAAGAGTTGTGATACAACAAAACAGTTTGTCTGTAGATGACAATATATATATATATATATATATATGTGTGTGTGTGTGTGTGTGTGTGTGTTTTAAACGAATAGTTTTTATGTAACTATTTTTAATGAGTTAAAGCTTATTTCTTTGCTCACTGATAAATGGTTTCGAGTACTTCTCCACTCTAGAAGGAACCCCTCTTAAACTAGTAGACAAATTCACGTACCTAGGAAGCAGCGTCGAATCAACCGAAAAGGACATCGAAACGAGGTTAACGAAAGCATGGACAGCTATCAATAGGCTATCGACTATATGGAAATCAGACCTAACCGATAAAATGAAACGCAGTTTCTTCCAGGCAGCGGTCACATCGATACTGCTATATGGATGCACTACATGGACGCTAACAAAACGGCTGGAGAAGAAACTAGATGGCAATTACACAAGAATGCTGCGTGCAATCCTGAACAAGTCCTGGCAGCAACACCCCACAAGACACCAACTGTACGGCCACCTGCCCCCTATCACGAAAACTATTCAAGTTAGGCGAACCAGACATGCAGGACATTGCTGGAGAAGCAGAGATGAACTCATAAGAGATGTACTCTTATGGATCCCCACACACGGCCGCGCAAAAGCAGGACGACCAGCACGAACGTACATTCAGCAGCTATGTGAGGATACAGGTTGTTGTCCTGAAGACCTGCCTAGGGCGATGAACGATAGGGAGGAGTGGCGAGAGAGGGTCAGGGATATCCGTGCTGCCAGCGCGATATGATGATGATGATGATCAATACGAACAATTTGCTTACAGCAGAATAGTTTCAATTAGGTAATAATAATAGTCCTTAGTAACAGTTTAAACAGTTCTATTTGACTTACCGATGTGTCTCTAACACGTATTCCCGCTCCGGGTCAGAGTGGACCTCTGAGTAGGGGTAATATGAGAGTACTAAACATCCTTTAAAGCTCCAGTAATTGATCCTCACCATCAGATGTTGTTCCGTGTTATGCTCAAGACTCGCTTGATTTTAAAATTCTGAATTTCTTTAAAAAGATTTCGGTAAAAATGCTCGCTGATATCTTACATTGGTGTTGGCAGAAACATTGTCGGTCCTCTCACCGGGGGGAATATAGAATCCACCGACTGTTCGCCTACCGGGAGGTAAGGCCCCCATCAAACACATACACACTCACACAACGAGGCTACTTCTTTAACGAGCTTGAGCAGTCCAGTCCGTTGGGGCTGTAGACTACACAGACTGCATGTCTGCAGAGGGGTAAGACACTTAAACGGTTGTCCTGGACATGATATTAAAGAATCTGATTGTGAGGCTCCAGCCTAGAAGATTGTGGAGTACCCCTTCATTAGCATTGCTCCTGTGTTCGCTCTGACCCGGAGTGGTAGCACATGATAGGTTCCTATCTAAGGTTCAAATAGAGCAAACTGTGTGAACTCAAATAACTGATGTTAAATGGTGACTGATATATAGCAATACTTGGGAACATTTAACTATGCGCAAAAAAGAGCTCAGGCTCGTTTAAGAATGTTAACTACAAAAAAATAAGAGTTATTTACAAATCATATATATTTGATATTTGATATATATTTGATATTTATGTATTAACCAGGTTTGAAATTAGATAACCTACAAGGGTTGATATGCCATAAAAACAAACCAAACCAAACCGAGCTTGAGAACAGAATCCTGATGACTGAGCAGTCCATGATCTGGTAGCAAGAGTTGTCACGTGACATGCTACACTCCATTTTGGCCCTTAATGAACTAGACAATGTTATGTCAGTCAGAGAGGCCCGGTCAGATCAATCGGCCGGCCATGTCAAGCTTAGCCATCTATACTTACTGATCAAATTGCTCCTATCTCAAACAAATAACCAACCCAATTTTATCCCAGAGGTGCTAAAAGGTGGCGGCTGTGGGTCGATACTTGAAACTATTTAACTGTATCCAAATAGGTGATTAATATCAAATAGAATTGTAAGTGTTAGTAATATCTGAAACTATTTAACTGTGAGAAATCAAATGAACACTGGCTAGTTTTAAAATGTTGCTTACAAAAAATTCCCTTTGTAATATAATTGCAGAGGGATTTCGTTTTATATATCTTGCTTTTCGGTTTAGATAGGCTGAGAACCTTTCGCTTAGCGCATGGGTTAGTTAGGTGCAACATTAACGCAGGTGTTCACACACGCGCGGAGAGGATGTGTCATTCAGAGATGTCAAAATAAAAATCCCAGATAGGAATTGTGACCAGGGTATTTGGGTGACGTCACGCACCGGAAGCGTGGGTTGAAATTTGAGAAAAATCAGTTACTTGAGTTCCTGCCTCGGAAGAAGAAGGTTGACTTTCAGAGATGGGCGAGGTCAGACGACTTTGTGCGCTACGGGTGCCGCGCGTTGGTTAGGTTGAAAGCTGAAGATATAAAAGCAGTCGGCATAGAAAGATTGTGTCTCTCTCTCCTCATGTCAAAAAACCTTTAACTCAAAAGTAATAAAAAGTTTCGTACCTGAACCAATTTCGTAAAGTTTCGTGTTTTTAGATTCCGCATGTCTATTTCACATATCCGTATCATTGGTATGTTACAGCTTATAAATAATATATATATATATATATATATATATGACTTGGCATTAAATGATCCATAAGCGTTGATATACCATAAAACACAAAACCTGAGGTTTCAAATGTAAGTTTTCACCGGTAAAGTCTGTTGGTTAATTATACGCCCGTGGTGTAATGGTTATCGTCGTAAGAAATGGACACGGCGCCACGAGTTCAAATCCTGGACGAGGCTCATTGCATTTCACATAGCACTTGGGAAAAGTATGAATCCAATTATTCTCCCCCCAGCTATGGGTAAATAGTAGGACAGACTAGGTTCTTCAGCCTTGGTGAGGCAACTAGTCTAGGAGAAGGAAAACTCTGAATTACAACCTGTTAAACTCCGCTTAAAAATTAACCTTGTGTCATATCCTGCCAGAGCGGAGGGGTTGGTAAATATGGTTAATTATAAAAACGATTTAAAATATTGATTATTGTGGAAAGTTTATCAAGAACTGTAAGAGGGAAAGAAAAAAAAAGTAAGAAAACAGGGACAGTTTAAGAATAGGGGCAGAGAAACAGAGATGTATCCTGTTTCATAATATTTAACACACACACACACACACACACACACACACACACACATATATATATATATATATATATATATGAAGATTGTTATTGGTCCAATGAGAGAAACAAAATATTTTGTATAGGTCGGTGAATGATTTAAAATTAGGTATTCAGGTTATTTTTATATTATTCCATTTACTCCTAATACACGTGTTATGGACATTTCGATCTACGTCAAGCAGTCAAGAGTCCAAAACACGTGTAGCACATGTATATGGAATAATAATAAATATAATCTAAAAACAAAATTTGAAATCGTTTACACACACATATATATATATATATATATATATATATCGAGAGAGTGAGAGAGAGAGAGAGAGAGAGAGAGAAATCTACGACCGAGAATGAATCCAGAGTGAAATATCGATCTGTTTCTTTATTTAATGGCTTATCCAACTTTCTGTGTAATTTAATTCCAAATTTATCTTTTGTAGAGGAACATTAGTGATGCCAATTAATCCATGGGTAGGGGGATAAGAACCTCCATATGTTTTCTAAGAGTATTAGTTCAAACGTAACTGTGATAAAGTGACCAGAGATCGAATTTGCTCAATACGATGTCACAGTCCAGTATATCAACCACTACAACAGGCTGACTGCTGACGACATATATATATATATATAGAGAGAGAGAGAGAGAGAGAGACAGAGAGAGGGAGAGAGAGAGAAAGAAAGAAAAAAAAGAAAGAAAGAAAGAAAGAAAGAATGTGTTCGCACGTGAGAGATTGTTAGAGATAGAGAGAGATGGTATATAGAGAAGTTTTGTAAATTCAAAATACAAGTTTTTGATGATTTTTGTTTTAGTTCACAAGGTTTTGTTAACTTCAAAAAAGTCAAGTAAAGTTGGCAAACTTAGTCGAGGATGACCCAAAAGCTCCCTTTTCAATTGCTACCACACCGAGGTATAGGGGAGGGCACTACTCCATTCCCTGGATTGCTCCACTTTACCCTTGATCCTTACCTTATAATGCTGAGCGTTAAGCAAGGTGGAATCAAGTACCATTTTTGAGCCTTTGGTATGACTTGACCGGGGATTGAACCCTGGTCTTCTGGACTATTGGTGAACTCTCTACTCAACTGAAAAATGGTGATCTTTAAATTTATACAGCCGTATCAGCTGGAGCTGCAGAGTACATCACCAGCACCTCTGCAGAAGGGTATGACACTCCAATGATTGTCCTAGATATGACATTAAACACTCTGATGGGGAATTGGAGAACCCTTTTATTGCCATCATTAACAAATCCACTCTGACCCAGAGCGATAGCACCTGATAGGGTCCTATCTATGGATCAAATTTGTCATTTAAACTATGTACAAACAAGTTACTTAAGCTATATTAGATTGTTAGAAATAGAAAATGTTTGAGCATTTAAATGTTAGTAAAGAAATGACTTATGTATAATTAAATTGTTAGTTATACATAGCAATACTTGGCACCATTTAACTGTGTGAGGGCGAATGGGTAATGTTGAATAAAAGGATTAGTGTAAAGTAGCAATATTTATAACCACTTATGATTAATAGAAAATAGAATTATTCGTTTTTGATTGAAATACTTGAAACCATTTGAATGCTTCAAAAAAAAAAAAAAGCTCTCCAGCTCATTGAAAAATGTTATGACCAAAATGTATTTACAAATTATACTTGCCCAGTTGGTTAGGGCAGTAGAAGACCCCCCCCCAATGAGTGTCCTTGATATGACACGAAACAATCTGATGGTTGGATTCCAGTAATGTCGGAACTTTGGGGAATGTGGAGTGACCCTTTGTTGCCATAGCTCCCAGGTTCTTTCTGGTCCAAAGTGGTAGCACCTGATCGGACCCTATCTATGGATCAAATACAACTAAACTGCGTACTTATGCTAAACTGAATTGTTTGAAATGGAACTGTTTTTTGACATTTTAACTGTGTGTAAACAAAATTTACACACATACTAAACTGAATTGATTGAATTAGAACTGTTTGAGTAAAGTGAATAGCTTCAAATAGAAATGTTTTTGAAATATAAACTGTGTACTCATTCTAAACTGAATTGTTTGAAATAAAACTGATTATTTGTATTAAAATGGATTTGGCACTAAATAACCTACAAATGTTGGTATGCCATAAAACCCAAACTAACAAACAGCCAACAAATATTATATATAATGTATATGTATAAAGAAGATTTGGCATTAAATTATCTACAATGGTTTATATGCCGTAAAACCCAATCAACCAAGCCAAACTAAACCTGTACATTTAAAATCCAATTTTTTTTTACTCGCCGTAAGTCAACTAGTATTGTCATAAGATTTTGTCATAAGACAAGTCAACTAGTATTGTCATAAGATTTTGTCTCTTTCTAGTTATAATGTGCCTGTAGGTGTTTTGTAATTTAGTCTTGCAAAGTTGATTTTCAAAAATTATCGGGCAATAAGTATATATTTCTCTTATAACAAATTTACATCAGGTTGACTATTGTAACTGCATTTGAAACGGTTGACATTTGAGACCACTGAGAAGATATTTGTTTTCTCTGTGATCTCTCTCCCCCCATTCTCTCTCTCTCTCTCTCTCTCTCTCTCTCTCTCATTGTTTTTTTTTTTTTTTTTTGGTGTCTTTTTAATAATTGTCGATATTCTGAGACTCACCGGTTTCTGTGAGGAACGAAACTGGTTAAATGAAAGGTTAATAAAAACGAGCAAAGTTGTAACCGCAGAAATGGGTTGGAGGTAAGGGAAAGAAATAGGAAAAGATAGCAAGTAAAAGCGCGGGAAGAGAAAAATCACGAACAAAGAAATGAAGGCCGGGAAGAGAAAAAAAAAGGGGTATGGATTAGAGGATTGGAAAATAAGTGTATTATGAGAAGAAATAAAAGGTTAGAAGAAAACACGTAGGAAAATAAAGAGAAGCAAAAGAGAAGAATAGAAGGAAAGAACAGATGGAAAAGAGTGACAAGAGAAAAAAAAAAAAAAGACATGGGAAAAACGAAAAATGGGTTTATGATATGAGTTTTGTTTTTGTTGGGTTTTTTTTTTACCGAAATATCTATCTATCTATCTATCTATCTATCTATCTATCTAGCTCGACTAGTTCACGCCTACTTAGCTCAATCACTTCTTTTCTATCAATCTACTCGATCAGTTCATATGTAGCTATCTCATTCAGTTATCATCTATATATATATATATATATATATATATATATATATATATATATATATATATATATATATATATATATATATATATCAAACTAACTAATTCATTAACTAACTCGATCAGTTCATATACACCTATCTCAGTTAGTGCTTATCTATCTATCAATCTATCCATCTATCTATCTATCTATCTATCTATCAAACTAACAAATTAATTCATTAACTAACTCTATCAGTTCATATATACTTATCTCAGTTAGTGCTTATCTGTCTATCTATCTAGACAAGTTTATATCTAACTTTCTCAATCATTCTTTATCTATCAATCTACCCAATCGTGTAGCTATTTCAGTGAGTTATCTATCTATCTTTCTATCTATCTATCTAACTAATTTATTTTCTATCAATTTCTATCTATCTATCTATCTATCTATCTATCTATCTATCTATCTATCTATCTCATTTTGTTTATTCTATCACATTGTGTTTCTTTCTATCTATCTATCTATCTAATTTATTTTCTATCAATTTCTATCTATCTATCTATCTATCTATCTATCTATCTATCTATCTATCTATCTATCTATCTCATTTTGTTTATTCTATCACATTGTGCTTCTTTCTATCTATCTATCTATCTATCTATCTATCTATCTATCTATCTATCTATCTATCAAAGTAACTTATTCATTAACTAACTCGTTCAGTTTTCATATACCTATCTCAATAAGTGCTAATCTATCTATCTATCTATCTATCTATCTATCTATCTATCTATCAAACTAACAAATTAATTCATTAACTAACTCAATCAGTTCATATATACTTATCTCAGTTAGTGCTTATCTAACTATCTATCTATCCGTCTATCTCTCTAGACAAGTTTATATCTAACTTTCTCAAGCATTCTTTATCTATCAATCTACCAAATCGTGTTGCTACTTCAGTGAGTTATCTATCTATCTATCTATCTATCTATCTATCTATCTATCTATCATGGATTTAGTACAAGCAATTAAATAATCCAGCATATTAATTAATTTTACCCCAAAATGTCAAAGTTACCTGCACGACAATGCTAAGTTTTCATACAGTGACCATTTCTTTTAGAACGAAAGAAAAAAATATGCTTAAACCAAGGGAAAACAAAGAGAAAATCATTTCAAAGCAATGATTGAGATATTGCAAATAAAATCGAAGAAAAATCCACAGTGAAATATAGAAAGACAAAATTAGAAAAAGAAGAATAAATAGATTGGTTGGTTGGTTGGTTGGTTGTATTTTACGGCATATCGACCCCGGTAGGTTTGGTTTGGTTTGTTTTCTTTGTTTCATGGTATATCAACCTTCATGGATTATTTAATGCCAAATCCATCCTGCTAGAAGAACTGCAGTGATGCTATTTAACCTTTAGCTTGGAGGATAAGGGCATTCATACCATTTCCAAAGGTATTTGTCTGAAAGTGAACGTAATAGCTCAAATAGAGTTCAAACTCGCTTACTCCGATTTCGTTGTCCATCGTTACCCCGGTAGGATATTTAATGCATATCATATAAATACATATATATAGAATATATTCGATTTGTTAACATATAGTTTGTAGGTAACAATTTTATAACGAGTCAGAGGTCATTTGTTTGCAGACAGTTAAATAGTTTCAAATATTGTTACCTAACGGAAATAGTTCTATGTGCTCCCTGTTAAATCGTTTCGAGTATTGCAGTCAAACACTAATAGTTTTATTTACATACAGTTCAATGCTTTCGAGTATTGTTATCTAACTGTAATACATTTATTCACAACCAGTTAAATGGTTTCAAGTATTACAATCTAACACATATAGTTTTATCAGCCCACAGTAACATTTTTTCAGATATTGCTATTTAACATAAATAATTCTATTCAAGATAAATAATTTCAAGATTGGTAAATGATAAAATAATTTTATTTGATCCATTGATTGGGCCCTAATAGTTACTTCTATTCTGAACTAGAGTGAACTTGGAAGTAATAGCAATAAAGAGCTACTCCATATTTCCCAGAGGCCCAAGAATTGAGCCTCACCCTCAGGATGTTTAGTGTCATATCTAGGACTCTCGGTCGTGGGGAGGGGACTTATCCTTCTGCAGAGATGCAGTCAGAGTATACTACAGCTCCAATCAACAGGACTGAAGAATGAAGAAAAAAGTAGATATTTTTGATTAAGAAAGAATTATGAATGAGAAAATAAATGAAGGGAAGAAGAAATAGAAGAAATGAAAATGAAAAAGGGAGAAGGAAAGAATGATAAAAGGACGAAATGAAGAAATGAATTAAGGGGAAAGAAGTTTTGATCAAGTGAATGAAGTGAAACAGGCGAAATATAAGGAAAGAAAAGAAAGAATGAATGAAAAAACAAAAAAAAGTGAATAATATGAGTCAATAAATGAAGAATATTCTTACAGAACGAAGGAGAGAAAGAACTTTTTAAAAACGCTACTGATTTAAGAAAGAAAGAAAGAAAGAAAGAAAGAAAGAAAGAAAGAAAGAAAGAAAGAAAGAAAGAGGGATGAATAAAAAATAGTTCATAAAGAATTGTTTAAGAACGAAGAAAACAAAAAAGTAAGTAGGGACACCATTGATAAAAAAAGAAAGACAAAGAAAAAAAAGAAAAAAAAGGAATTATATAAATAAAAAAGTATGATAAAAAATAGCTACAGAAGGAACATGAATGAAAATTATCAAAAAAGAAAGAAATTGTTCAAGAACGAGAAAAAAAGACTTGGTTAATAATACAACAGAAGAAAGAAAGAAAGAAAGAAAGAAAGAAAGAAAGAAAGAAAGAAAGAAAGAAAGAAAGCAATTGGTGTTCAAAGAAGGAACAGGTATAAAAATAAGAAAGAAAGAAAGAAAGAAAGAAAGAACTTAAAGAACTAATCAAAGAAAGAAAGACAAAGGAAAAAGAAAAAAGAAAAAGACGAAATTGAATAAAAAAAAGCTAGATAAAATATATAGACTAAAGAAATCATGAAAAAGAGTAACGAAAGAAAGAAGTGATTGAAAATGAGGCTGATTAAAGAAAGAAACAAAGAAACAAAGAAACAAACAAAGAAAGAAACAAAGAAAAAAGGAAGAAACAAAGAATTAAAAAAGGCAACATTTACTAAAGTAGTTAATTATGAAAAAATGGTTTACGAAGCATATTCGAAAAAAAAAAGAAGTTGTTAAATTCCCAATTAAACGAAAAAAGGAACAAAGAAAAAAACAAAGAAAGAAACAAACAAACAAACAGGTTTTTTTTTCAAATGCAGTAAAAGAAAAGAACTAATTAGCAAACGGAAGAGTGCTTCTTAAAATTTTTAGAAAAGAAGAATAAAGAAAAGTAGAGCAAAAAGAAAGAATAAAATAACGGGAAATGAATGAAGAAAAAAAAGTCATCAATAAATATAGAATGCAATCTTTAAAATAAAACAGAAAAGAGGAAGTAAAAAAGCAGTGTCTAAAAACGAGGTCATTGGTTGGTAACGTTAAAAAAAAAAGAAATAAAGAAAGAAAACGAAAGAAAAGAAAGGAAGAGACAATATATGCATTCAGAAAAACAAAATGGATGATAATTTTCTATTTTAGAAAAAGACTCAAGCGTGGAATCCAGACAAAGAACCAGCTTTAAAGCCAGTCAAGTTTCATTGTCCGGGTTTTAGTGCGATATTCCTATCTTCGGCAGAAAAGAAGTCTATGGCTAAAGACTCAGCTGACATAAGTCAATGGGTTCAGTGAAAAGAAAAAAAGATAAAAACTAAGAGGAAGAAGAAAAAAAAAAAAACCAAAGATGACGAAGGCTTTTGTTTTATTGCTAACACGTCGCTGTCTCATCTTTACGAGCAGACGTCATTTTGGGGATCCTTGTTCCTTCATTTGACTTCCCAACATCAGTATGTATCTCAAGCCAAGTTTGTCCGCCGCTACCGAAACTAAAACGAAAAATGGTACTTAGGATAAATTGACTCTCTTTTGCTGAAAAATAAAACTCCCCCTTAAAACGAGTGACCTGGGTATGACACTAAACTGCATAAGAAGGTGAGGCCCCAGCTCTGGATATCAGAAAGGTTTGGAATAAATACACTTTCATTGTCATTACTCTCTCTTCTACACTGAATTGAAGTGATAATACCTGTAAGGGTCGCCCAATATATTATTTTTTTTAATTATTCGTATTTGAAAAAGGTATGCGCTTAAAAAAGATTAAAAACAGCTATCCAAAAATCATAGATATGAATGTACGATGAACGCGATTCCCTAAACTCTTGTGATAAAATAACCCAAGATAGGTTGATACGCCGTAAAAATCAATCAATTGAATAAACTGCTCTAAAAATGTCACATTTACAAATTTTGATTGACAAGTAAATTTTGCTATTCAAAAGTTTCGGGAATATTACAATAAGAAAAATCTTCCGTTTCTCGTGAAGTAGAAATTTGTGAATGAGCGAAGTGATAGCAAAAAGAATTAAGATTGAACCTTTTATCTTATAAAATTTTGAATTTAAACGAAGATGTGTGGACAACTGAGGAACTTATATAATAAAGTGGTATTTTCTGGACGTCTAAACAACTATCTAGACTGAGATCTAAGTTTCGAGGGTGTGGAAGACGTTAAAAAGATTAATGGAGGAGTTTTAAAATCCATTGACCAAAGAAAAATTGACTACGCTCAAATACTTTTGAACCTGACGAGATAATATCCAAAATTCTCGCAGGGGATTTCATGAACCGAAGACTTTGAAAGATCAAGCACTACATCCGTATTACAAAGTTTTGGATATCAGCTTGTTGAGTCCTAAAACAAATTGGCTGAAGAAGAATTGACTTGACCTCACATTTCAAACTGAATTTTTTTTTACTGCTACTACCAGCTGACGTATAAGCGAATAGACATAATTTCAGTTGGATATTATGCGATCTGACGCAAAACAGCTAAGAAATAAATAGGCTGAATTAGTAAATTCTTGTATTTTACATTTCGGACGTACATTACAAGAGACATACAGAGAGACAGAGAAAGAGAGACAGAGAGAAATCAGCCAAAATGATGAATGAACAAAGTTGTGTAAAGAGTGCTATGGCTATATTGTCACCATTTTAAATTACTAATTTCGCGCATGCACTTCCTTTTGTTGTATAGCCACATAATAAGATATGCATATATACACATGTACACGTAGAATACATATTGACACAATGAATAAAGACGAGCGAAGACTTCTTTAAAAAAATATACCTCTCACTTTATTTTTAAGGGTTGTGTGTGAGAGAGGGAGTTAGAGACCGAACAGAACTGCAACATATTGACCCCCACTCTTATGGCCATCAGCGTTGGGTCTGTCTCGTTCTCCAGAGCTGCTCAACCGGAGGCCCAGGGGCCCACTCCGCTGGATGCGGGCTTTCTCTACCGCATCTTGTCTCCAACTTCTCTGTTCTCCATCTCACTGACTTCCTGTCCTCACCGAGTTATATAATTGTTCAATCGCCCACTCAATCTTTGGAATGGCATGTTTGATCGTCATCAAGGGGAAATAACTGTCATGCAGTTCACAGGTCACTCTCTTCCGGTGCATCAGTCTATGAGTGTACCATGGGATTTTACCTTGTCCCATATTTTCAGCCAAGCCCGCCTACGCGATTTCTTCTCATAACTGCCATCGGAATGTGTCATTTCCTTCCGGTGCATCACTTTGGAATGGCATGTTTGGCTGGGTCGAAGGTCAATATACAACACTTTGTCTCAGGTTTAGTCTACTGTGCAGCAAACTGGAGTGAGTTGCGCACTGTCTATGAGGAAAGCAGCACCATGACACAATTCACGCCTCCAGAAATTTGGAAACGGCATGCTGTACTTCTTGACATTCAAACCGGAAGTTCCCACGTGAACCTTTCTGAGCATTTAGCTTTTAAACTGAGGACAGATTAAAATTCATATTGATGAAAACTAAACACCCAGTCCATTTATCGAGTTTATGGTTGTCACAAGCGATCGTAACGTTATGCCTCCATTCATCTCCCTACATAGCCTCAGACTAAACATGGAGGCCTACATCAAGGGTATAGAGGAGACAGTGCTGGTCAAAATCGCTAGGGTGGCTACTGAAATACCCTGCGTCTGACAATAGGCCTCTACGTAATCCCACAATCGCAGGTGAAGCAAGTGAAGGCTGTGAGAAAATTTCTGCGACCATATCGCCCGAAACGTCTGGCTGCCTAACTTCCCATACAGTAATTCCCTTCATTATTATCTGTGGAACGCTGCTGTGCAAGAGACCAACAAAACTTGCAAACATCAAAAATCAATTAAAGGCAAAGATGACGGCAGCATTTACCCATCTAAACAAAGAGATCGCCGTAAAGGCTTGCAGGAGATTGCAAAGTCGACTGGAAGCCGAGGTAGAAGCTTATGGTGATTTCTTTGAATAAATTTAATCTACAGTATTTTATGATATTTTTATGTGATTTTGTTAAATATATCTGATAAAGTGTGATGTCAGTCATTTTAATCTTGGCGCAGTTTAGACGACAGTTTATCCAGCGCACCGAGTGTAATATATATATATATAGTTGTTAGTGTAATCAAATACTTCACTCTTGGGTCTGGCGCTTATACATCATTACTGTTAATATACATATATATATATATATATATATATATATATATATTGAAGAGAAATGATAATAAACAAATATTTTTTCTTTGCCTGATGATTGTCATAATAAGACGGCTGAAACCAGTGGTCGCAGACAAGCAACCATGCTCTTAAATATATATAAAAAAATTAATATATATTTATATATGTGTGTGTATATCAGGTGTCATTCCCATCAAAGTCTCCCTTTGATAGTGATTCTTGGGTCTGGCGCTGATACATCTTTACACTTAATCATATTTACCCAACCCCTCCGCTCGGGCAGGATATGACAGAAGGTCAATTTTTAAGCGGAGTTTAACAGCTTTGAATTCAGAGTTTTCCTTCTCCTAGACTAGTTGCCTCACCAAGGCTGAAGAACCTAATCTGTCCTACTATTTACCCATAGCTGGAGGGAGAATAATTGGATTCATACCTTTCCCAAGGGTATTAGTGCTATGGGAAATGCAATCACTCTCGTCCAGGATTTGAACTCGTATCGTCGTGTCCAATTCCTACGACGATAACCATTACACCACGGGCACCTCCATCTTTACAGTTAATCCAGAGCGCACCAGACGTTCCTTACAATACTACTTTTCGGTTTTCCTTCACATTTGATAACTACCCTGGCTTGCACAGGGCAAAACTGAGATTTAATCTGTGAATGATGGCAATTTCTTTGAATTGATTTAATCCATCGAATTTCAGGATATTTTCATGTAATTTTGGCGAACGTATCTGATAAAATGAGATGTCCGTGTGTGTTTTTTTTTTGTTTTTGTTTTTTCTTTTTGCGTATTTTGACGACAGTTTACTCGTCGTATCCTGTATATCTTTATTGTCTCCACTTGATACATGTGTAATCATTTGAAACGCAATATAATAGTGCTCAGTGGCCTCTTCGAACTCTTTGGCTTGTATTTCTTGAGTGTGTGTAGATAAATTCTCATGTGTCTCCATTTTTTTTTTTATATCAAAGCAATATTTTAGAATGTCATTACAATCAGATAATGAAAAATATAAAACGGGTGGATTAAATATGCTTTTCTTTCGTGTTTCATTTCAGTAAATTATTGACAACTCGAAGGTTTAAATTTGTTTTTGATTAAATGTAGAAATCCGGCACAAGGCCAACAAAACTGGAGTTAACTACTTCAAAGGCTTTTGTTATTATATCTGTGTCCTCCTCATTCTTGGTTTCAGCTTTTTCCACCATCTCCATTTTGGTAAGACCCACCCCAATGATTGTCCTGCATATGACACTAAATGATCAGTAATATTAGAGCTTTGGGGAATGCGGAGTACCCCTTCATTGCCATTGCTCCCAGGTCCACTGTGGCCCGGAATGGCAGCCCTTGATAGTATGAGTTAAATAGAACTGCATACTAATACTAAACTAAATTGTTTGAATAAGAACTGTTTAACTAAACTGAATAGCTTGAAATAGAATATTTTTGACAAATAAACTGTGTGCTTTCATTTAAACTGCCTGCTTATGCTAAACTGAATTGTTTGAAATAGAACTGTTTTTAACATTGAAATTCTACTTACACTAAACTAAATTGTTTAATATAGAACTATTTTGACATTTAACTGTGGGTAAACAAAATATGTACTCATACTAAACTGAATTAGCTGAATTAGAACTATTTGAATAAACTGAATAGCTTGAAATAGAAATGTTTTTGACGATTAAATTGTGTACTCATGCTAAACTGAATTGTCTTAAATAGAACTGATTATTTGTTTAGAAATGGATTTGGCGTTAATTAACCTAAAAAAAAGTTGATATGTGAACAAACCGAACCAACCAACCATCTCCATTTTCAAACTTTTCTATTATTGTGAATGAAACAAGAAATCTAACAAAACAGTGGAGTCTTTCAAAAAAGAAGTGATTTTTCATCTTACACCCGAGAGGATTAACGGGAACAAGACATTTTACCAATATTGCGGTGTTTGAAACGAGATAAGGATTAATCCACTTGGGTTTGGATTACAAGACAAAGAGGAGCAGAGGGGGTCGATTTGACTCTGAAGTTTTCGGATTATAAAAGAAACATTCAAATCTCAAGGGGAAAGCTGTCAAGTTTTCTCAGAGTGATCCGTGAATGCGGATCAAATGAAGGCCCATTCTAACAGAGCTGCGTTATTGGCACCCATCTCATTCTCGGGATTTCTTTATCAGGCGCTCGTGGTGAAATGGTTATGGTCGTAAGAAGTGGATTCTTCCACCTGGATTCAAATCACGAACGAAGCTGTTTGCATTTCACGTAGCGGTCGGGAAAGGTATAAATCCAATTCTTTTCCCACGAACTAAGAGTAAACAGAAGAGCCGACTGAAAAACTGAATTCAAACCAGTCGTAGACCTGAAGAGAGATATGCTCTGCCTGTTTATTCTTTCTTTAGACATTTCTAAATAAGTGGCACCACCCCGAATAAAACTGATTACAGGACAAGTGTATGTCTCTGTGTGTGTGGTTTTTTAAAAGCCTGGCGGGGCAAAGAAAACTGATAAAAAATTTACCTTGAGCAATAAGAGTTGACGCGAGTAATGTTTTCTTCGGGTGATCCATTAATTTTAAACAACCCTATTGGACCACGTGAGGTAGACATTATTACCCATGCAAATATATCTGGTTTACGCTAATTTTTAAATCAGTTTTCTTCCCCGCTCCAGGCTTTTTCGGTGGACAGATTCCCATTTTTACTTCCTCGAATATAAGCTTTATTCTCTCTGGCATAATTCTTTGGAGATAAGTCAGCGAAACAAAGGGTCCCTTTTCTTTTAAGATTTTAAAATATCTTAATCCTTTCAAAATATTCTTTTATGCAAGCGCTTTTAAAAACAATATTTAAATATTGTACCAACCACAAATTCTTTATATATATATATATATATATATATATATATATATATATATATATATATATATATATATATATATATATATATATATATATATATATATATATAACCGGGTCATTGATCTAGTAGTTAGAGTGTTCGCCAATGGTTCGGGAGACCTGGGTTCAATCCCAGATCGTGTCATACCAAAGACTTTAAAAAATGGTACTTGATACCTCCATGCTTAACACTCATTATAAGGTAGTATCAAGGGTAAAGTGGAGCAATCCAGGGAAAGGATTAGCGCCCTCCCCTACACCTCGGTGTAGTAGCTATTGAAAAGGGAGCCTTCTGGTCGCCCTCGTCTACGGTCGCTAACTTTACTATATATTAACAAGTTGTTCAGAGGATGATTTCATTTTCAGTTGAATTATTTGCTGACGTTAAACATTTTACTTTTTACCTTAAACCTTCATCACATCATTTAAATATGTAATGAATATTCTGAAATATATTCAATATGATATATTATTTATCAAATGAAAGGAAAAAATCTGAAAATTTTAATCATTTTTACGTTTGGTTTCAAAGTTCTCTGATGCAATTTGGGTTCGAAATCTATTTTAAATACGTAATATAATTCCTTATATATATATATATATATATATATATATATATATATATATATATATATATATATATTAAAATGAGTTGGTCCACGGAAAGATCTGTATTTTTTAGGATTTATTTATTCATTTGGTTCTTACATATGTGTATCTTTCCAGCTTGTTGCTTGCGTCAGAAAACACATATGGCCAAAAACCTTGTTAACGGGATACTCAATTAAACTTGAACTCACTCGTGTTTGCAGTCAGTTTATTCGTAAATAACCCAAAAATTCCAAGCTTATCTATTTGACACATCGAGTGGACCCTAGTGGATACCTCTCCTCCTATTCAAAGTGAAGCGTAGATTTTTGTATATGCAATAATTCCTCCAGTTATTCATATACATATAATTAAATCAGACAGACTTTCGCTTCTACTAATTCTAATGTTGATCCATTCTATTATTTGTATGAGTCGTTTGACATCTGGATGTAATAAATTCACAATGACGACATATTTCTCGCAAGTACTTTCGGCTCTAGCTGGAGCCATCTTCAGGGGAACGAATATTGAAATGACAAGCACAATGATGATTGATGTGCGTTTATATAAAGAGTAGGAAGAATAACAAATGGGAGATTGATTTGCTAAAGAAAAAATTATTTAGTCAAACATATATATATATATATATATAAGATATAATCAAATCCAGTAAATCAGGAGTAGATAATAATCCCAATCAGGACCAATAAGATATTCAAAAATAGAATATTAAATTTAAATAATCCTGGTAAATAGCTCAATGTAAATAACATCCACTGAGCAAATAATTTTCTATTAAAAAAAACAACAATCGGTCACATTAAGATAATAAATTTATTTCCATCCTGTAAAAAGCATTGATATAAATCGATATCGATTTATATCAATCAGGATGGAAATAAATTTATTATCTTAATGTGACGAATTGTTGGTTAAATTGAATATATATATATATATATATATATATATATATATATATATATATATATATATATATAAGACACTTTGTTTTTGTCTATTTTATAGTTGAACCGTTCAAGTGTTGGTGTGGTCTTGCCAATCTTGGCACGTTTTTATTGGAAAAGCATTCTCCTAGTAGACATTTAAACTCGTACATTAAATTGGTCGAACTGAGATAACTGTTTGAGGGAGAGACGTTATAATAGATGACGAAGTAAATCGAATTGAATCTGACATTATATATAATTAGTTTTATTATTGTTTTAAACAGTCGGCGAGAGATTATTCCGTATAATATTTTTAGTGCTATTTCATCGATTTTATACTATTTGCGCATCTGGTTACGAAAAATAGTTTAATGTGTTTAGGATTGTTTGATGAACTATTATTTCCATTGCAATTAGAGATGATATCTTTTATGGCGCGTTTTATTCATTCGTCGAAAATGTGGTTTGGGAAGTTAATGAGTTTTTGTTTAATGTTTTTAAGTACGAAATAGAAGATTGTTTTGGAGGAGGATAGGAGTATGGCACTGTATATTCGATTTTTAATTATGACCATCTTAAATTGTTCGGAGCATTCGCTTTTATAATTAAGAGTGCAGGAATTAGTATTGGTAGGTTTTTATATAGGAAGGTGGTAAAGGTGTTGTTTGTGTTAGTCAAGACATCAAGAAATGGTAGTTCATTATTGGTGTTGAGTTCATGAGTAAAATTGAAAATGGAATTTTTTGGGAAGGTCAGTTGAATATTGTATAATTCATTTGAACTATTGAGGAGAAGTAGGGTATCATTGACATAACGTTAATATGTTTTTATATGGTTGCACATTTTATTTTCTAGATGAGCCATGTAGAAATTGCTGAAAGTAGGCCCAACGGCGGATCCTAATTGCAATGCTATCGTGATGTATGTATACGTTGCTGTGTTTGTTGTTGAAGGGGACTTCAGTTGTACAACTTTGGAGGATCTTCCGAAGAATATTATGGGTACATTTGATGGAGGATATGTGGGGTTATTGTAAATATTATGTATGATGGTGTCCATAATTTCTTTTACAAAAGAATTAATAAAAAAAATTTCGACGTAGAGCGAGGTTATGATTTGGTCATTAGGTTTTAAAGTTTGTAAAATTTGAATGAGTTCAATCATGGATTTGAGCCTATATTTCCTGGGTACGAGGGGCATTCAATAAGTTTCCAGACTTTTTTTAGTAGGGCCATTTAAAATTGGCGTAGACTCTTGATAATTCAGTAAGTTATTACAATACATCTTATGAGATGACTGACCAATTTCTATGATTTCAGGTTCAAATGAACAGCTACAGCAGGAATTCGAATACACCCTACAAAAGTCTGATTGTCACAGCTAGTGAATTTCAAAAATACAATCTGGACGTCAGGACACTTTAGAAGAACGATATTCAATAAAATTCTGTTTTAAACTTGGAAAAATGCCACAGAAATGTATGGAATGCTTCAGTCTGCTTTTGGACCATCTTGGATCAATCGAGCATCAGTTTTTGAGTGGCATAAGAGATTCAAGGAAGGCAGGGAGTCTCTGGGGGATGATGAGAGGTGTGGGAGGAGTAAGGGAGTCAATACACCAGATTTGATTTGCCAAAGGGTTAGGATTAGGGTTACTATGTCGAGGTTTTAAGGAACTTCAGGAAGAGGTTCCGTCGGAAGAGGCCAGCACTCTTCAAATCGGGTCAGTGACATTTTCACCAGGACAATGCACCAGTCCACAACTCCATCCTTGTTACAGACTATTTGACCAAGATGGGTATCAAGACAGTTCCTCACGGTCTCTATATTCCAGACCTTACTCCCTGTAACTTTTGGTTATTCCCTTAGCTCAGAGGCTGTCGTTATGAGACAATTGATGAGATGAAAAAGGCTGTGACGAAGGTCATTGACACGCTCACACAAGACGACTTCCATGGGGCCTTCCAGAAGCTGATGGAACCGTACAAGTGCATTGCAGCCGGAGGAGATTACTTCGAAGGGCACTAGAGTTTCATGAGTGAACTAACAATAAAAGTGCCCATACGAAAAAAGTCTGGAAACTTAACGTATGTAAGGTTTTATGAGTTGGTTAATGATTTCAGTTACCTCATGTATGGGAGTGGTGACTTTAGAGATAATAGGTCGAAGAGAATAGTATTGTTCATCCATTTTGACAGTTCCATATGGATATCCGTTTTTAGTCTGCTGTGATTTTTTGGAAGTTTTAGGCTATCTTGTCGAGCCTAAGTTTGTTGATTTTGAATTTCTATAGATTTGTTGAGATTTTGTGGACTTTTAGAGATTTTCTGCGAATTAGAGCAATAGTCACATTTCTTGTAAACGACAAAGAATTTAGTTTTATTTGCTTTTTATGAGGAGTATCGGGATGACTGCGTGATTGTTTTGCAACGATCGTTTGGTATTCAGTGGGGAAGAGTAATTGCTTTTGTCAAATCTTTTCTTTTGCATATATATATATACATATATATATATATATATATATATAATGGCCGAAGGATTTCGTTTTATGCCTTTGGGTTTATTTAGACTGAGAACCTCTCGGCTCAGTGCATGGGGTACTTAGGTGCAACATTAATGCAGGTGTTCACGCGCGTGCGCGCGGAGCGGACTTATCACTTAGAGATGTCATAATAGTCCAGATAGGAAACGGGGCTAGAGAGTGCGAATGACGTCATGTACCGGAAGCGAGCGGAGGATTTGGGGGATTGTGAAAAAGTCAGTTGAGTTGAGAACAGGACACCGGATGAGAAGGGTCGACTTTCGGGGCTCGCAGAGGCCAGACGAATTTGCCCGCTACGGGCGCTGCACGATATGGGGGGCGCAGATGGAAAAGCAAGAATAGAAAGAATGTGTATCTCTCTCCTTATGTCGAAGAACCTTTAAACTCAAAGGTAATAAAAAGTTTCGTACCTAAACTACGAATTCGTAAGTGTTTTTAGTGTTTCGAGATTCCTATATTCTATGTATAGATGTTATGAACATTCTATGTACGTTTCACATATCCGCATCATGGGTATGGTACATATATATATATATATATATATATATATATATATATATTATCATCATGTCGCACCATCAGCACGGATATCGCTGACCCTCTCCCGCGGTCCCTTTCTATCGTTTGTCGCTTACGGAAGGTCCTCAAGGTTACATCCTGTATCGGCACAGAGCTGTTGTAAGTATGTATGTAGGTTCAAGCTACTCATCCTGCGTTTGCTCGTCTATGTGAAGGGGTCCACATGAGTACGTCACTTATGAGTTTTTCCGTACTTCTCCGGCAGTATCATGCATGTCTGGTTCCTCTAACTTTGATACTATTCATGATCTGTGTTAAGTAGCCGTACAGCTGCTGGCTTTTTAGGTGCTGCTTCCAGGACTTGTTCAACATTGCTCACAGCATTCTTGTGTAGTTGCCATCAAGCTTTTTCTCCATACGTTTAGTTACCGTCCTAGTAGTGCATCCATACAACAGTATCGACACGACCGCTGCTTGGAAAAAAACTGCGTTTCATTTTATCGGTCAGGTCAGACTTCCATATGACCGATAACCTGTTAATAGGTGCTCATGCTTTTTTAGTTGCGTGTTGATGTCTGTATCGGTTGATGAGCTTGTCATATATATATATATATATATATATATATATATATATATATATATATATATATATCTTTGGCTTTAAGAAGATGAAAGGGTTAGGAGTTGGTTGTGACTTTTTTTCTTGTGCTTGGAGCTTCTGATAATAGCAGTTCAATTTCTGTTCTTTTATCTAAGAGATTGTAGAAATTTTAATGTGTGGCAGTTAGGTCCGACGGTTAATATTTGTTTTTTTTTATTCAACAGGGTTAATTCTACGCTGGAAAAGTTGATGAATTGTTCAGAGTTATTTAACGAATTCATGGAGAATTGATAGAGAGATCTGATATTTTTTTACATTTTCAAACGGCGTTGGGACTTATTTTTGTTGTGATCGTTTGGTTTCTTTATTTAATGGCATATCAACATTTTTAGGTTATTTAAAGCCAAAGCCTCATACCTTTCCCAAGTGTATTTGTCCGAAACTTAACGTAATAGCACGACTGGAGTTCGAACTCGCTTACTATGATTCTGCAGTCTCTCGTTTGAACAATTACACCACGAGAACAACCACCATTATTCTATCGAGTCTGTGAGTTGAAATATGATGTCTTGGTATTTTTCATCGGTTGGAGAGGTTTTGATTTATTCAGTAATATCTTTTGCTGTCGTATTAAGGCTGCCGCTGGTGCCATTTGCCATTTTCATTTTCTTTTTTACAAGGTTATGGCAGCCTTATCAAGAGTTGTTATCGTGGTGAACTGCTGGATCGACAAGTTTGAAATATGTATATCTGTATGCACGTAGCAAATATATGGTAACTTTTAAAATTCATATCAGTCAGTCGGCGAATGACTCACACCAAGACTTACGTGGATCAACAATGAAAGTGACAGAAGTAAAGTAGCCTTATGTAATCAAACGTATAAAAAATTATATATATATATATATATAATCAAATTATGGGTACAGGAAAATTTGTATAATATAATAAACAAAAACACCATTGGTAATTACTGTCGGGGAACTAATAAAACAATAAAACAACGAAAGACCTTTTCGTCCGGCTCTTTTCAAGTATCATCATCATCATGTCGCGCCGCCTGCGCGGATATCCCTGACCGTCTCTCGCCATTTCTCCCTATCATTCATCGCCTCCGGCAGGTCTTCAGGGTTACATCCCGTGTCCTCACATAGCTGCTGTATGTAAGTTCGTGCTGGTCGTCCCACTCTTGCACATCCATGTGTGGGGGTCCACAGGAGTACATCGCTTATGAGCTCGTCCTTGCTTCTGTGGTATATATATATATATATAATATATAATCAGGATGACTAGATAGAGGGGGAGGAAAAATAGTAAGTAACCCCTGTATCTAGGAGTTCCCCAAATATATTAAGAATATGATTGTTTAACTGCCTGCATAAAGAGGGGCGATTCATAGAGATATAAATCGCCTCTAGGAATTTGAGATGGAATTTATTTTTATGCAGGACTGAGAAACAATCATCTTCATAACCAGTTCTGCAACTATTTATAGTGAGCTCACTATATGCTCACCAATATTCATACTCGTGGAGGTGCCCGTGGTGTAGTCGTTATCGCCGTAGGAAATGAACACGGCGATACGAGTTCAAACCCTGGACGAGACTGATTGCATTTCACAGAGCACTAATACCCTTGGGAAAGGTATGAATCCAATTATTCTCTCTCCAGCTATGGGTAAATAGTAGGAAAGACTAGGTTCTTCAGCCATGGTAAGGCAACTAGTCTAGGAGAAGGAAAACTCTGAATTCAAAGCTGTTAAACTCCGCTTAAAAATTGACCTTGTGTCATATCCTGCCCGAGCGGAGGGGTTGGTAAATAGTACCAATATTCATACTCACTGATATATATATATATATATATACATATCAGTGAGTATGAATATATATGAATATATATATATCAGCCTCGTGGTTAGAGATTTCGCCATGGCCTGGGATAACAGGGTTCAATCCCTGGTCGAGTCATACCAAAGACTCAAAAAAAAATGGTACTAGATGCTGCCTTGCTTAACACTCTGCATTATAAGATCAAGTGTAAATTGAAGCAATCAAGAGAAAGAAGTACCGCCCTCCCCTACAGCCGATGAAAAGGGAGCCTTCGGGTCACCCTCGACTACAGTTGCCAAATTTACTTTAGATATATATCTATACATAAAGATTATGCATTATATTAACCTAGTTGGCTAGAGCTGTAATATATACTGACTGTGTTTGTGCTGGGATATAAGACTCCCTCAACGAATGTCCAATTGTGACACTAAAAAAGCTGAAGGAGAGGCTCAAGAACAAGAGATTTGAAGAACTTAGATAACTCATTCATTACCAATAATCCCAAGTCTACTCTGACCTGGAGTGGTAGCAGGTGTTAGGTTTCCATCATTGGGTAAAATAGAAATGTTTAATCATTAACAAGACTTGAAACCATTTATGTTTGATAGAATTACAAGTGTTAGAAATACTTGAAACCATTTAACTGTATGCATATCAAACTATTAATGTTTGCAATGCTTGAAATGTTTATGTACAGGCAAATAAATTCTGGCTTATTTAAAAATTGTAACCTAAAAAACTATTCGTTTTGAAATCATATTTGATGTAGATATCTAGCCTACCGGGGTTGATCCTATTTACCTAACCCCTCCGCTCGAGCAGGATATGACACAAGGTCAATTTTTTAAGCGGAGTTTAGCAGGTTTGAATTCAGAGTTTTCCTTCTCCTAGACTAGTTGCCTCACCAAGGCTGAAGAACCTACCGAGGTTGATGTGCCGTAAAATACAACCTTGCTCAATCGGCTGGGGCTGTAGAATACACCGACTGCATCACTATAGAGGGGCAAGAACCCCACCCAACGAATATCCTGGATATGACACTAAATCATCTGATAGTGAGGTTTTAGATATACTGGAGCTTTGGGGAATGCAGAGTACCCTTCATTGCAATCGCTCCCAGGTCCACTGAGGCCCGGAGTGGAAGAACTTGATGAGTCAAATAAAACCATGGTTTCGAGAGTTTACAATTTTTGCATTTAAACTGCGTACTTACGCTAAACTGAATTGCTTGAAATATAACTGTTTTGACATGTAAACTACCTACTTATGCGAAACGGAATTGTTAAGCTGGATTGCTTGAAATAGAACGGCTTTTGATTTTGAAACTGTTCTTATGCTAAACTGGATTGTTTGAAGTAGAACTGTTTGACTAAATTAAATAGATTGAAATAGACATGTTTTTTTTACAATTAAACTATGTACTCATGCTAAGCTGAATTGTTTGAAATAGAACTGTTTATTAGCTTAAAAATCGATTTAGCATTAAATAACCTACAAAGGTTGATATGCCATAAAACCCAAACAACCAACCAAACAACTAAAAAAACACAACCAACCAATCAACTAATATAAAAAACACAGCATTCAAAATTAAAATTATCAAACAAAGAAAGTAATCAGGATCGTTAGTTCGATCGGGGAACTACAGCTGCTCCTCTATAAGAGTGGCTTCTATAGAAGAGAATAAAACAGCCATCGAAAGATAACCATGACGATATAAAACAGTTTTTTTTCTCTTGTTATGAACTTTTCATATGTTCATCGTATTCACCATTTTTTTTTTGTTTTGTTTTTTTTGGGTTTTTTTTTTTCTATTTTGAACATTTTTATTAAGTTTTATAAAGCTGACTGTATAAAAAAAGAAAAAAAAAACTTATGCGTGACTTGTAACTGAGACTGATATGTTGGTGTGTATTTCTGAATGTGCCCAGAATTGCCTTAGTTGTCAAAAAAGTTCAAACCCATACATCTTATCAAAAAGAATATAGCATTAAATGACAGTTCTAATAAAAAATAATCATACGCTTTAAAATGAGGGAATTAGCACCCTTAAAAGATTTTCAACGTAGTTTTGTATTAAGCAATTATTTTTTTTTAGAAATTGATTTATCAATGATGAAGTCATATTTCAAGACGATAATTCATTTTATCTCACAGCACACATTAAAACATTTCTTCAAGAACGGCATATAAAATCAATGACATTATTATTATTATTATTATTATTATTATTATTTACACCTTGAGTTTTTCACATCTGTTTTAGTTGATGGTCTTTCACTGGATTTTGAGTGACAGCAAGTCACCTCAAGTTTCCAGGACTCTTCTCGGTATTCTGGCCGTTCTCAATAATGTGGTAGTTTGGGTGGTCTCCACTCGTCCTCTTATTTCCGAGTCCTCCAGGCCCTTTATTAATCATTTGATGACTGTACTAAATGCACCAATCATGATTGGTATAATTGTCAACTTCATGTTCCATAGTTTTTTCAAATCCCTAGCAAGGTCTAGCTACTTATCCTTCTTTTCACTTTCCTTCAGTTTTATTTTGTGGTCAGCTGGGACAGCAAAGTCCACAATTTTGCAAGTTCTCTCTTTTTTTTTTTTTTTTTTTTTTTTTTTTGATTATTATAAGGTCTGGTCTTCTGGCCGAGACTAGGTGATCCGTTTGTATGTCAAAGTCCCATAGGAGTTTTTGTGTGTCATTGTCTTGGACAGATGTTGGGTTATGCATATACCATTTGTTCGTATGGTCAAATTTAAATTTCTTACACACTTCCCAGGGGATCACTTTGCCGTGTCCTGTCTTATATTCTTTCTGTGCTAATTTTCTGCATTCACTTATAATGTGATTGATGGTTTTGTCACTTGCACCACAAAACAACATTTATTATTATTATTTACTCATTATAATTTTCCACGTCAGTTTTAGCTGATGGTCTTTCACTGGGTTTTGAGTGACAGCAAGTCTCCCCAAGTCTCCAGGACTCTACTCAGTATTTTGGCTGTTCTCAACAATGCTGTTTGGATGGTCTCCACTCGTTCTCCAACTTCCAAGTCCTCCAGTCCTTTTAAAAATCCTTTAGTTACTGTACCAAAAGAACCAATCACAATTGGTATAATTTTTACCTTCATGTTTCATAGTGTTTTCAATTGCAAGGTCGAGGTACTTATTCCTCTTTTCACATTTTTCAGTTTTACGTATTCTGTGGTCAGCCGGGACATCAAAGTGGACAATTTTGCAAATTCTCTTTTTTTATGATTTATGATAGAGTCTGGTCTTCAGAGTTTCCAGTTCTTTTTCATTTTTGCAAATATTTTGATATCATCCATGTACATTAGGTGATTGATCTTTTCTTGCGATCTACTAAGTTTGTATCCGGCGGTGAATTTTCTGAGTTTGTGGTTAAGGGGCATCTTGGCAATTATGAATTGTAGCGGTGATAGTGCATCTCCTTGAAAAATGCCTCTATGGATCTTTGCTTCAGGTAACCTTCTTGCTCCTGCTGTCAATTACACTCTCCGGGTTTTCTTGGTTTTCTCGATAAAGTTTAAGACTTTATCTGATATTTGGTACATTTTGAGGTAGTTTATTATCCAGCTTTGCCGAACCATATCATATGTCTTTTAGTAATCAATCCAGGCCATAGCTAGATTTTTCTGTCTAGTCTTGATCTCTTTTAGGATGTGCTGATTTATGAAAGTAACTCTGCTGTGCCTCTGGATCCTTTGCGGCATCCTTTCAGCTCCTTGAGAATAATCCGAGGCTAGTTAGCGAGTAGTAAATCTCTTCCTTTATTTGTGCTGTTTTTTGGAGACGTACCTTTGCTTGGATCCTTTTGGATCAATGTGGTCTTTCTTTAGGTCATCCATTCGGATACATGTGCTCCTTGTAGTCATCTGTTTATTTCTAATGCTAATTTGTCGTGAATAGAGGTGAATTTCTTGAACCAGAAACCATGTATTACATCATGGCCTGGCGTTTTCCAGTTTGATATTCTTTAGTGCCGTTTTGTGGAAATCTATGTGTTTTACGCTTTCGGGCCCTTTTCGAGACCTTCTGATTCTCTGGTCATATTGTTTATCCATTCAGCCTTTTTGTTGTTTTTTGGTTACCATATTTTTGCCCAAAATCGTCCGGTTTCTTTTGTACCTGTTTGTCGGTAGTTTTTCGTGTCATCTCCCAGTTTTTGATTGGATTTTCTTTCGTTGTTTTGGAATGTCCGGTTTTATCTGCATTGTTTTACCTTTTGTCGATATCTCTTTAATCTTCCTTCTTTTGCAAGTTCTTTCTGGTTTATTTCCTCCAGTTGAATTGTTATTTTTTCTTGTGTTGCTTTCCATTTTTTTCTTACTTATTTAAGCGTCTTTCCTTTAATTTATCATTTAGACGTTTTATCGTAGATTTTTTATTTGCGTTTCCTATCGAATTTCCCATCCTGGTTTTGATTTTTACTTCGTGCTTTTTGAGGAGATACCAATTTTCTCACAAACTAATTTCACTCCTGCATAGATTAGTTCATTTAATTCGGTTATATTATTCGTTGATATATAAGGTAGTACATGATTTATTTTATGCCTTTCCTTTATTGTTCTCCATTTTATGTTTGTTAATGATGGCAAGTTGGTCTTTTCACGGTTAATAGTTCTTTTTAAATTTTCTAGATTTACCTTTTGTTCTTATGTTAGTATTTTGTTCTTGTGTTAGTGGTTTGTTTCCTTGTGCGTTGTTTGGTTGTGTGGTGTTTTCATTTTTCAAAGTTGGTGGTTCATTTCAGTTTGGCTGTTTTTGTTTGTTAATATTTGATATGTCAGTTACTGTATAAGTACCTTGTTGAATAATTATTTTCTGATGTATTTCTAGTATTTCAATGTCAGAAAACGAACTTTTCTTTATCATTGTCCTGGCTTGATCAGCAAGTTTTTGCCTTGTTGTCTGAAAACTTACCAGATTTCTATCATTCTTTTCCTAAATCCTCTTTGTGTACAGTTGCTCTTAAAATTGCAGTGTAGTGAAAGTTATTTGTCTTCCCTAGTCCATGTTTTGTGTTTACGAATCTGGTTGGTGTTGTTCATTAACTCGTCATTTGTGTACCTGAAAAGAGAACAGCCAACATTCGCAGGATGATGATCAGGTCTCCCATGTTGGCTATCAGGGGAGCCCCTGCCGATCATAACATCCAAACCAGTTGCCGGTGTCCCATGTTGTGTCATATTTTAATTCAACATTTTTATCGTGGGTGGTATATTTTGGCTATACCAGACCCAGGGGTTGTTTATTATCTACGTGCCTGACACAGGTGTGACCGAGAGCAGACTCAGTGACTGTTCATGAACGGCGGGTCATTGAAAAAAAACTAAGTTTCAACTTAGTTAAAGTCCATTAACCTATTTTTGTTATAGTTTATTTCCTAACTCAGTACCTGAACTAGCTTCAAGTGTTCCTGTATTACTTTTATAGTTTATATTTACTGCCCTCTTTTGAAACTTTATTTCCGTTAAACTTGGTCATATTTAAAGAAAAGTATGTTTTCCCCATTATATGGAGGATAGTAACTGTTTTTACTTAATGCTTTCAGGCAACATCAGGTACGTATTTTCTTAGTTTAAGAGTAGCTAAAGATAAGCTATATAGAAATTGAGGTGGTAAATTTAAACAAATCTATTTTGTGATTTCGAAATAGTTTAGCTTAAAATAATTGTCGGCTGGGGCTGTAGAATACACTGAAACGAGTGTCCTGGGTTTGACACTAAACAATCTGATGGTGAGGTTCCAGCAATGCTATAGCTTTGGAGAATATGGAGTACCCCTTTATTGCCATCGCTCCCAGGTCCACTCTGGCCCGGAGTGGTAGCACCTGATATGGGTCCTATCTATGGGTTAAATAGAACTAACGGCATACTTATGCTAAACTGAATATCTTGAAATAAAAATGTTTCTGCCAATTGAACCGTACTTACATTTTGAACTGCGTGCTTGTGCTAAACTGAATTATTTCAAATAGAACTGTTTTTTGACATTGAAACTGTATTTACACTAAATTGAATTGTTTAACTTAGAACTGTTTTGATATTTAACTGTGCATAAACAAAATCAGTACTTTTATTAAACTGAATTAGCTGAATTAGAATTGCTTGACTAAACTGAATAGCTCGAAATAGAAACGTTTTTTACAATTAAACTGTACTAACATTTAAACTGCGTGCTTATGCTAAACTGAATTATTTGAAATTGAACTATTTTTGACATTGAAACTGTACTTATACTAATCTGAATTGTTATATATAACTGCTTGAATAGTTTGAAATAGAAATGTTTTTGACAATTGAACTGTGTACTTGTGCTAGACTGAATTGTTTTAAATAGAACTGATTGTTTACATAAAAATGGATTTGGCGTTAAATAACCTATAAAGGTTGATATGCCATAAAACCCATCAAACCAAACCAAACCAAACCAACCAAACTTAAAATAATTTTGAGATTAAAAAGTCTTCGGTTAAATACAACTGTTCACAAACAAATTTTACGAGTAACAAAAAATCAATTTTTCAAAATAAAAGACAGATTCTACAGACCTAAATTTCTTCGAAGACCACGCAGCAAAGATTCGTTTGGTTATTCTAGTTAAAGCCTCGACATAATTTTTTTTTTGTTTTTAATATATATTTATATTTCAAGATATAGACGTCAAGTGGCATTCTAGAATGTTCATTTCTAAAGCAATTTTTTTGAGAATTTTTTCCTTAAGTCTCAGTATTCTGGCCGATCTCAATCTTTAGTCTGGATGATCTCTACTCTTATTTTCAAGTCTTCCAGTCCCTTTACCAGTCATTTGAGGATTGTTCCAAGGGCTCCAATCACGACTGGTATCACCGTCACCTTCATGTTCCATTTTTTTTTTTTTTTGTTCTTTACTAAGGTTTAGCTACATATCTCTGTTTTCGTTTGTTTTTTTTACTCTGTGGTCTGCCGGGACGACAAAGTTCCCTGTCTAACAGATTCTCTTCTTTCTTCTTTTTTTTTCTTTTCGCTGACTTTCACGTGGTATAGTTGTCAAGGTGAGATTAGGAGATCCTTTTTTATTGCAAAATCCCAGTGAAGTTTGTGCGTCTCATTTTCCAGTACGTTTTCTGGGCCGTGCATATACCACTTATTTGTATTGTCAAATCAAAATTTCCAATGGATTATCTTCCTCAATAGCTGCAACATGTGCATGAAAAGCTTTTAAGAAAACACTCCACACTCTTCAAGTGGAGAAACTTGTGCTTCTCTGTGATAACGCAAGGCTGAATTCAGAGAGAATCACACAGGAAAAATATTCAATTTAGGCTAGTCTTGTCTACACCACCCACCATATTCACCCGAACTGTCACCAAATCATTTGCATTTTTTTCTTTCTGTACACAAAACATCAGGTGAAAATGTTCGGGCAAAACTTCTTGCTCTCGAAACCAACCGAATTTCTCTTAAAACCAAACAACTGGCAACATGATAAAAGGCAAGAGTTAACAGAAAATAACTGCAAATATCCTATTGACTGAAATTAATTCATTGTTGAATTATTGATGAAGAGATATATATCTAGGAAAGTAAAAAAAAGTAAAGTTGGCGACCTTAGTCGAGGGCGACCCGAAAGCTCCCTTTTCAATAGCTACTACACCGAGGTGTTGGGGAGGGCGCTACTCCTTTCCCTGAATTGCTCCACTTTATCCTTTATCCATACCTTATAATGCTGAGTGTTAAGCAAGAAGACATCAAGCACCATTTTTTGACTCTTTGGTTTGACTCGACTGAACCCAGGTCTCCCGGGCCATTGGCGAACACTCTAACCGCTAGACCAATGGATAGGTTCTCCAAGCTCGCTCTCTCTCTCTCTCTCTCTCTCTCTCTATATATATATATATATATATATATATATCTCATTGTGGCCAGCGAACAATCCAGATCAAAATCCACCTGAAAATATATAATGGAAAGCTCCATCGACTAAAAAAGATTTTTTTATTGCCAGTCGGGAAAGTTGGGATTATTTTGAAAAACAAAATCGCTTTAAATGAGTAAATTCAGTGTTCAAAAGAATTAAAGCAGTCATAAACACTCGAGGAGCGGGAACTTCGTATTAATTCTTACTTTTTTGTCAATGAAATCCAGGATTTATTTCTAAGTATTGCGTTATTCCATAATATTTTCCCCTGCAATGCTTAAAAAAAATACATGATCAATTCAAATATTTCTATCAGGTTTCGTTGAAGGTATATTTTATTAAACCCGAAGGTTCAGCAAAAAAGTAAAAATATTTTGTGCCTTTTTATTCCCAGTGAATTTTTGGGAGTTATAAGCATAATTTCTCTATCAATCCATGATATAATCTTCTCAACTATCATGTACCATTTTTATGTACTCATGTACTCATACTGCGTTTTTTTTTTCACCGAGTCCTTTTAATTAATGATTCACAAATCGTATTCATCGCTAAACCTTGTCTACTCAACAGGTCGCTGTGCCTCAACAAATGCGTTGCTTCTGTTGTATATTGATCTTCGACCCGGCCAAACTTGCCATTCAAAAGACGCGGAAGTTGCATATTCCATTGGCGTAGGCGGGCTTGGCTGACAATATGGGACAAGGTAAAATCCCGCGGTACAGTCATAGACTGATGCACCGGAAGAGAGTGACCTGTGAACTGCATGACAGTTTTTTCCGCTTGATGACGATCAAACATGCCATTTCAAAGATTGAGTAGGCGATTGAACTATTATATAACTCGGTGAAAACAGGAAGTCAGTTAGTTTGGAGACTGGTTTGGAGATCAGACCCGTTGGTGACAAGATGTGGCAGAGAAAACCAGCACCCAGCGGAGTGGGCCCTCAGGCACCCCGGTTGAGCAGCTCTAGAGAACTAAAAAGACACAACGCCGATGGCCATAAAAGTGGGGGTCAATATGTTGCAGTTCTGTTCGTTCTCCAACTCCCTCTCACACAAAAACCTTACTAATAAAGTGAGAGGTACATATTTTTCTAAGAACTGTATCGTCGTCTTCGTTGCGTCTTCATTGTGTCGTTGTGTTCTGCATGAATCTGCATATGACTATGCAACACTTCTTTAAGATACTTTCTTCTCTAGTATTCTATCCTATCAATTATTTTAACTTCGTCCCATCAGGGCAAATGATTTCCTTTTTCTTTCCATGTATATCATACTCGATTAAATTCTGAATTGTCCTGAAAGAACATGTGGCGTAGTGGATAAGACGTTTGAGCGGAAAGTACTTCTGAGTGAAATTATCTGGTGCTTGTTGGTTCAATCCCAACTACAGGCAAGAATAACTAGGAATATTTACTCTAGCTTAAAACTTGTACTCGGTCTGGGTTTACAGAATTGGACCAGTCTATTACCGTGGATTAAATAAAGGGTTCAGTTCGAGGTTCTGTGTTAGCTTCCAAGTTCGACATGAAACACTTGAAAAAGGCCGACAGACATATCGGCCGAAACCGTTGTGAGAATAACAATGATGTGGTCAATAGTTCGATTATTCAAAGTGATAAAAATTATCAAGCTTTATCTCAGAAATTTAGACAAATAACTTTGCTTCTTATCTGTTATTTGTTTATTTACTGCTGAATAATTTTTAAAAAATAGTGAACATCATCGAAGCGTGCTAATTCTGCTGTATTGTTAACTATGTGTCTCTTATAGTGTTATGAGATTCTGATTAGAAGAACTGGCTTAAGTTTTACGTCTTAGCTGTTATTAGCATATTTACTACTAGATAAAAAAAACCTTAAGTGACCAACCTCCAAGTGGGCTAATTCCATCATTTTTGTTAGGGATAATATGAAGTGGGGGGACAGAGACATTTTCCGCTTTAAGAACATCTTATTAACCTAATTAGTAATGTTTGATAAAATATGAATAAGATTTTAATAAGACAATATATCTGCTATTTTTTATTGTTACAGCCTGTGGCATAATGGATAGAGTGTTGGACTGCAGCCACAAAGTAAGCGAGTTCGAACTCCAGTCAAGCTATTACGTTCACTTTCGAACTAATACCCTTCAGAAAGGTATTATATCCTTGTCCCCGGACCCAGAAATAGGTTAAATAGTATCCCCGCTGTTCTTCTACAAGAATGGCTTTAGCATTAAATACCTCTTGAATGTTGATTGGTCATTAGATAAAAAAAATCAAACTGACACTCTAGATCAGAGTGGACTTGGAGATAATATCAATGGAGTGGTGACTCCACTTTTCTTCGAGTTACTGAACAGAGGCCTCACCGCCAGGTGCAGTTTAGCGTCAGAGCGAAAAAATTCAATTAATCAACTATTCTACTGGATCAGGCAGAAACCCCCTTCTCTTTTCCAATAATAGGTTTAAGTAGTGACACTACTGTTTTTTTATAGGGATGGCTTTTGGCATAAAGTAAGCAACGAAGGTTGATATGCCATTAACCAAACAGCCAAACAAAATAAAAACAGACGCTTAAAGAAATTTCTCTCGTGTCGCAAGAAGCTTGAATATCAGACAAGCTCAAGTAAGTTTAAATCCGTGAATTCTGAAGACATGTTCCATGTTATAGCGTCAAATTCGGTGAGTCGCACTCAGAGAGTATCAGGTAAGCTCTCATTCCAGTATAGTTCGTCACTTTCGAGACTTTGTCCAAAGCCTCCAGAACTACCGATTTGTGTCAAAATATTGCAAAACTTTTGACTCTCCGGAGTACTATAAGTTCCACTCAGTGGTAAAACGAAATTAAAATGAAAGCGAAACACAGGTTTCCTTATGTCGTTGTGGTTTTAGTACACGACTTTTAATTAGATCAAATATCAGTCCTAAGACTTAACATTTTTGTATCTTGTTTAAAAATTGTTTAAGACTCACGGCTCACTTCCTACAAAAATATCAACTTGATACAACTATTTTGTATGAGTCAGGTCGACTGGCAGGCGGATTTACGTTGTTTGAAGTTTATTGCCGTTCGTTTTGTCCCTGGCATGAAACACAAAACTCGATATGTCGACATTCTCGGCATCTGTTCGAGATTTGTCGGTTATATATGTTGACCGGCGTCTTTGCAGAGAAGTTGAGATCTAGCTTTGTGATTTATTGACTAATAATAGCTATGTGTTCAGGAGAGCACAGTTAATGTTGTTACTCTGAAAAAAAAAACGCCATTGGTGACAGAAGATACTAGTTCATAAGTACGCCACTTTGGTTGTAAACGTTAAGAAGTATTTTCTGTTGATGCTTAAAGTCTAATAAAAAAAGATATTTCGAATATTAACTTACTTAAAGTGAGCATATAGGTACCTCTGGTGGTGTAACGGTCAGCGAGCTATACTAGCCAACCAAGTGAGTTCGAGTCTCATTAGGTGCCTGCCCCATTCATATGGCCTTTTGCCACACCTAAGCAAAAAGCTACGTAAATTACTACTTCTGTATATTCAACTATGTAATTAAGCAACTTAATCTTTAAAATATTCTATATGGTTGTTAACGTTGGGAAGTATTTTCTATTGATGTTTGGAGCCCAATAAAAAAAAAGGATAGCATTTGCAATACTGACTTACTTAAAGCGAGTATATAGGGTGCAAGCTAGACAAGCAAACTTACACGAGTGTATTCGAGTCTCATTGGGTACCTCATTCATATGGCTTTGTGTCGAATCTTGTTGCATACTGACCTACGACCCGGCCGGGCTGTCAAAATAGGAAATGCACTTATGTAAATAACAAGTGCATCCGGTCGAGGAATATCAGAATTATAACCTTGACCGGGGGTGGGTTGAATGAGTACAATTGTGACGCCCATAAGAAGAAGGGGGCGTTGAACCATTATATAACTCAGTGAAGACAGGAAGTCAGTTCAGTTTGGAGACCAGACCCATTGATGACAAGATGCAGTAGAGAAAGCCAGCACCCAGCAGGGTGGGCCCCCAGGACCACGGTTGAGCATCCCAAGAGAACGGGAAAGAAACGCGGTTATGGCCAATAGAGTGAAGGTCAATATGTTGCTGCTCTGTTCGATCTCCAACTCCCTCTCACACACAAACCTTTTCAAATAAAGTGAGAGGTATATTTTTCTAAGAACTCTGTCGTCGTTATTATTGTGTCGACCTTATGATTCTACATGCACATGTAGATGTATATGTATTATGTGTTTTTTATAGTTGGTCATGATCATGGCTATACAACAATCTAAACAAAAAACTTAGTAAATTTCTACTAAAAGCGAGAATCTTCAACTATATCATTTTTGAAAATATTCTATGTAATCTAATGTGGTTGTTAACGCGAGGAAGTGTTTTCTACGGATGTGTGAGGCCCCCCAAAAAATAGATAGCATTTGGAATACTGACTTATGTAAAGCGAGTATGGGTACCTCGGATAGTATAATAGTTGTCAAGCAAGACGAGCAAACATTCACGATTGAGTTTCATTCTCAGTGGGGGCCCCCATCTAAGAAAAATAACCCCATCTAAGAAAAATAACCCCATCTAAGAAAAATAACCTAAGTAAATTACGACTTAAAGCTAGTATCTTTAACTTGGTATTTTTTTAAAATATTCTATGTAATCTAATGTGACTGTTAGTTTAATGAAGTATTTTCAACGGATGTTTGGGATACAATAAAAAAAGAAGATAGCATTTCTTATACTGATTTATTAAAACGATGGGGGTGGGTCTTACCTCTCAGCAAAGTTGCAGTCGGTTTATGCTACAGCCCCAGCCGACTGTGCAAAAATCATTGGTATTACATAATACTTAGAAACATTTGACATTATACAACTGAATAAATAATTAGTGTTAAATAGCAATACTTGCAACCACTTCAGTGTTTGCAAAATAATGATTAATATTGAATCAAATTATTCGTATGAGATAACAATATTCAAAAACAATTTTACTATATAGAAACAATAAGAATGTGCAAACAAATTAATTCTGAGTCATTTAAAAATAAAATTACCGACAGACTATTCTCTTGCATATCATGTATATCTATTTAAATGAGTGCAAGCAAATGATAGATATGAAGTTGTTACTGTTACATAGAAATACTTGAAATTATTTAAAAGTGCGCAAAAAATAAACTCATGCACGCTTAACAATGTTATCAACAAAATGTGTTTACAAATCATATATATTTAATGCATATCTATAAGTAGTATTTGGCAATGAATAACCAACAATGGTTGATATGTCATAAAACCTAACCCAGCCAATCAAACCAACATCCACTTGATGTTAAGGACATTTTATATTGTTAATAAAAACTTGGTCTAGTCTTTTGATCGGAACTTGGAGATCCTTTTATATCTCGAAATCCCATAGATTTTAATGTTTTGCTCTGGTTTGTGGATAGACGATATTTTTATCATAATTTATACCGTTAACCTACGATATATATTTGCTCCAACTTTCTACACGAGCAGGATGCGACACAAGGTCATTTTTAGGCAGATTTTAACAAAGTTTTTCTTCCCTCAATACTAGTTGCCATACCAAAGTTAAAGAGCGCAGTCCGCCCACCTATTTACTTTTGGCTGAAGGGAGAACAGCTGGATGCATATCTTTCCCAAGGATTATAGCACGATGTGAAATACAAACAGGATCGTCCAGGTTTTCAACCCGTGCCACCATGTCTATTTTCTTCGACAGTAACCATTACGCTACGAGTGCGAATACATATCTTTGAAAGTTTGTGTGAATGATCGGCTTCTACGCCAAAATATTTACATTTGATTATTTGAAGGTTCGGCACTTCTGAGATTAATTTATCTCGTGAAAAGAAAAAAAAATGTCCGGATTATTTTCTGTGCTTTCCGGAGAATTTCATCTACTCAGACAATTTTTCAGATTTTCTTACACGCGGCAGTCGTGTCAGCACCACTAGGACTTAAAATAAACGCAAGAATATTGAATGCTGTTTTGAACAAATCCTGAAAGCAAAACCTTACAAAACAACAGCGATAGGGATACTCACCTCCCATCTCACAAACAATTTAATTAGGACAAAGAAGATATGGTGGGTATTGCTGATTAGTTGGTCATTTGGTTGGGTTTTATGGCATATCAATATTTGTAGGTTATTTAATACTATCTTAATTTTTATATAAATACTACAACTTCATTTCAAACAATTCAGTTTAGCATGAGTACAGTTTAATTGTCAAAACATTTCTATTTCAAGCTATTCAATTTAGTCAAACAGTTCTAATTCAATCCATTCAGCATAGAGTAAGTATAGATTTTCTTTTACACACTGTTGAATATCAAAACAGTTTTATTTCAAACAATTCAGTTTAGTTTAAGCACAGTTTCAATCTCGAAAACAATTTCATTTCAAATAATTCAACTTAGCATACAAAAACAGTTCCATTTAAAACAATACAGTTTAGCCTCATAGATAGTACCCTCTCAGGTGCTACGTCACCGGGCCAGAGTGGACCTGGGAGTGATGGCAATGAAGGGGTGCTCTGCATTCCTCAAAGCTCCATCATTACGGGAACCTCACCAACAGATTGTTTAGTGTCATATCATGGACACTGGTTGGGTGGAGTCTTACCTCTCTTCAGAGGAGCAGTCGGTGTATTCTACAGCTTCAGCTGACTAGGCAAGGGTATTGCTCAGGAAGTTTGGATGATTTCATAAAAGACGTTCTCCTCTGGACTCCTACACATGGACACACCAATGATGGCCGACTAGCAAACTGTTACATTACTTAGCACTGTGCGGACACTGGATTCAGACTAGAGGACATGTTTTCTTTGTTTTGGTTTCTTTGTTTAAAGGCATATCACACTCCATGGGTTATTTAATGGCAAAGACATCTTTGTAAAAGGAGAACAATTGTAATATTTAACCCCTAGCTGGGGGATATGGGAGTCCATGCCTTTCCCAAAGGTAAAATCTCGAAAGTGAACATGATAGCCCGACTGGAGTTCGAACTCGCTTACTACGATGTCGCTGTAAGCCATTATATCACAAAGACTACCCCCCACCCTTTCCGAGTCATTTATGATCCAGCATATTCCTTGAAAAAATGTAAAACTCTCGGATGTAAATCTGAACGGGGGAAAGTGTTTTTGTTTTGTTTTGTTTTGTTTTCATTTCGTCAGTCACTGGTATTTTTTTAAGCTTCTGTTTTCAAGCCATTAAAGAAAAGCAATATTTTTGTTTCAAATTAAATCTCAAGGATAAATTAGTCTCATTTTTTAAAAATTCAATTAACCCAGTTTTATAGCATGTCTAGGCCTCCATACTTTGAGATAAGCCAGAAAACTTGACCCCATTCTTTCATTAAATCAACCCAGTTTTATTTTACTACTTTCGATTGTAATTGGATACGTTTTAATCTTTCATCTACGGAAATTTTACATACTTACTTAACTGTATCTAGTGGAAATATGCGAAACATACCTACTTTTATCTTGTCTACTGCTTCGTGAAAGGTAATAAAAGAACAGCTTAATTTGTAATCTAATCCTCGTTTTTCCCATTTTATTTATTTATTAATTTATTGTATTATGTGTACATTTACTGGGCGTGCTACTGTGTGCCCATCGGTATCAACTTAACAGATCGTTGCTGAATGAATCGTTTGTCATCTACAGGAACCAGATTTGAAATGTCGAATAATCCAGGAAATATGCACAGCTCCTCATGAACATGTGATGATGCATGGTTGTATTTATCCAATCCCTCTACCACGGACAGGACGTGACAAAAGGTCATCTTTTACGTGGTGTAAAACTAGTTTGAACTAAGATTTTACACTCTCCCACACCGGCTGCCTTCATCATCATCATCATGTCGTGCTGGTAGCACGGATATCCCTGACCCGCTCTCGCCACTTTTTCCAATCGTTCATCGCCTCTGGCAGGTCTTCTGGGCTACATCCCGTATCCTCACATAGTTGCTGAACGTATGTTCGTGCTGGTCGTCCTGCTTTTTCTCGGCCATACGTGGGGGTTCATAAGAGTACATCACTTATAGATACGGCTTTAAATGCATTTTTAAATTCAGTTTTGAAATTATTGTTATTACACACACACACGCACAAATACACACATATATATCAGCACACACACACACACATATATATATATATATATATATGAAGAACTATTCCTCTTTGTCTTATCACACTTGTATCTCTCTTACTCTCTCTCAATATTCATATATATATAAATATACAATGATGGAAGAACTGCAAATATGAAAAATATTTGCTTAAAAAGAGGAATCAATGACAGATCAGATTGTAAACAATCTGCTTTGAATTTTTTTCAGTATATCGTTCTTCCTCCGTGAACTCTCCAAGTTTAATGCTTAATTGTCTCTTAATGATTTTTTGGTATGTTGAGAGCAATATTCGACAAGTCCTGGCGTCAACATCCCACAAGACACCAACTATATGGCTACTTGCCTCCCATCACGAAAACTATACAAGTTAGACGAACCATACACGCAGGACACTTCTTGAGAAGCAAGGAAGAACTTATCAGGGATGTACTCCTATGGACCCCCGCATATGGCCAAGCAAAAGCAGAACGACCAGCTCGAACATACATACAGCAGCTATGTGAGGATACGGGATGTAACCCTGAACACCTGCCAAAAGCGATGAATGATAGGGAGAAGTGGCGAGAGAGGGTCAGGGATATCCGTGCTGGCGGCACGACTTGATGATGATGATGATGATCAGTGATTTAAGAAAGATTTCCTGGAAAAATTTTGAAATGATCTTTCAGCTTCTGAGGTCTTTCTTCTTGTCTGGCAGCTTTTAGATTTACTCGCAGGGTGCTTTTTCTTTCTCCCACTTCATTTACTGTTGGCAATGCCAATCGAGATTCTTTATCTTCTGCTAAATTTCTGATGTCATTAATCTAATCTTGAATGTAGTCTCGTTCTTCTTTTCGTTTTTTTTTTTTCGTCATTTATCTCAGGACTTTTTGAAATTTCTTCGCATTGGCGTTTGTTGGGTTTCTTTAACTAAGTAAGAAAGCTTTTATTTCATGTTATCTCGTTTTTCCCTAACTGCTATTTAGTACCAGTTAACTCTTCATGTGACTCTTGGTTCTCTTGGTATGCATTTGACTACTATTTCTATATAGTTTTTATATTCGTCATTCGAAGTTAGTCTCTCTCTCTCTCTCTCTCTCTCTCTTTCTTTCTTTCTTTCTTATTCTCACGCACACACACACACACTCACCAACACACATGCACTCTCTCTAAATATAGATAGATATCTATTTTTTGCGCGTGAGCACCATCCTTTTTCTATGTACATACATTTTTTTCAGGAAAGTTATGTCTATTCTTTCAAAGATAACATTTTCACAGAGAAATAAAAGCAAATTATAAAATGATATTATAACATTATAACAGAAAAATATAGAATATTTGTGGAAGAGAATTTCAAATCTAAATTTGCAGAGGGGGTGTCCTCGTGGTGTAATGGTTAAAGCAATGGACTGCGGAATCGTAGTACGTGAGTTCGTACTTCAGTCGCGCTATTACGTTCATTTTCGCGCAAATACCCTTGGGAAAGGTATGAACCCCCTTATCCTCCCAGCTATGGATTAAATAGTACCACCACTGTTCTTCAAGGAGAATGGCTTTGGCTTTAAATAGCCTACAAAGGTTGATATGCCACTAAACAAAGAAACCACTAAATTAGCAGAGTATTTAGAAAACGACCGTTGCAAAGTTCTAAGCCGACGTAATGTGAGGACATATATAGCGAATAAGATTTTTTTGTAATCGAAAATCTTTTGATCATTGCACTTTCAAAAGAAATACGTTCCACTGAACAATAATACCTGTATATCAGCTCAGTCGGCTGGGGCTATAGAATACACTGACTACATCTCTGCAGAGGGGTAAGACCTCCGCAAATGAGTGCCAAGGTAATGGCATTAAACCATCTGCTGTTGAGGCTCGAGTCTTGTGTTATATATTGACCCTCGACCGAGCCGTCAATCAAGAGATGCACCTGTGAAAATAAGCGGAAGAACAGCGGAAGCAGGTGGGCGCAAAATAATAATATAACCAGGGCACAGACGGCTTGAGTCAGTGGGAGACAGGGCGCCAGCGGTGTGAGAACTAGCTCCAGACAGTGGGCTTGGGCCCTCAGTAACCCATAGTTGAGCAACCCCAGCCAAGATAAGGAAGAAGTGCTGCTATGGTCGCGAGAAGTACTTTGGGTCAAAATATAGCAGTCTGTACCCGTCTCCAGCTCATCTCTCACACAGAACTAACATCACCCTTTCAAGAATAAAGTGTGAGAGATATATTTTTATAAAGAAGTGTGTTCGTTCGTTCATTGAAGTTCGTCATTGTCTCGATTATGTCCCGCACATATTTGTATATATATTATGGCGATGGTTGTCAGTATACAACACATGGAGCTTTAGGGAATGTGGAGAACCGATTCATTGCCATTGCTATAGAACGGTTTGTCATTCAAACTGAGTTCAAACAAATGACTTATGCTAAATTAAATGGTTAGAAATAGAACTGTTTAATCATTTAACTGTGTGTAAACAGATGACTGATGTTTAACTGAATTGTTAGGGATATATCATCATCCATCATCATATCGCGCTGGTAGCACGGATATCCCTGACTCTCTCTCGCCACTCCTCCCTATCGTTCATCGCCCTAGGTAGGTCGTCAGGACAACTTCCCGTATCCTCACATAGCTGCTGAATGTATGTTCGTGCTGGTCGTCCTGCTTTTGCACGGTGATGTGTGGGGGTCCATAAGAGTACATCTCTTATGAGTTCGTCCCTGCTTCTCCAGCAGTGTCCTGCATGTCTGGTTCGTCTAACTTGAATAGTTTTCGGGTTAGGGGGCAGGTGGTCGTACAGTTGGTGTCTTGTGGGGTGTTTGAAACGCAGTTTCTTCCAGGCAGCGGTCACATCGATACTGCTATATGACTGCACTACATGGACGCTCAGAAAACGACTGGAGAAGAAGCTAGACGGCAATTACACAAAAACATTAGGGATATATAACAATACATAAAAACGTCTAAGTGTGTAAAAACAAATGTGTAAAGATGAATGAACTAATTACTGTTAAAAATTAATACATGTAACCACTTCACTGTGTATGAACAAGTGATTAATATTGAATAGGATTATAAAGGCTAGATAGCAATTTTTGAAAGCATTCAATTTTGTGGAAAAAACCAGTAATACTAGTGTGCAAACAAATTAGATGTAGTGATTTACAAAGCTCTTTGCTTCGATGTGGCACAAGGCCGAATGAATGGGGCACCCAATGAGACTCGAACTCACTCGTGTAGGTTTGCTAGTCTAGCTTGCTAACCGTTACACCACTAGACGTGCCAAAACAAATTAGATGAAACTCATTTAAAAAGGAAATTATCGACAAACTAACATTTTACATATCGTTTATATCTGTTTAAATATATGCAAACAAATAACTGATGTTATATTGTTACTGTTACATATAAATACACGAAACCTGGTAAATGTGTGCGAAAAAAGAATTAATTGTAGTAATTTATTAAGTTTTTTGCTTAGATATGGCACAAGGCCGAATATAGTAAAGGGTATAAGAGGTTTTCTACCTTTCTTAAGCCTATTTACCCGAAAGTGAACGTAATAACCCGACTTGAGTTCGAACTCGCTTACTACGATGTCACTGTTCAGCAGGTTAACAAGGACTTTCAAAAATGATTCATAGTAAACAGAAATATTCATTGTAAGTAAAGTAAAGTTGGTGACCTTAGTCGAAGATGAACCGAAAGCTCCCTTTTCGATTGTTACTACACCAAGATTTACACTTGATCCTTTCCTTATAGTGCTGAGTGTTAAGCAAGGCGGTATCAAGTACCATTTTTTCAGTCTTTGGTATGATTCGACCTGCAATTGAACCCCGGTCTCCTGAACCACTGGCGAACACTCTACTCATTAGGCCAATATTCATATTTGCTAGCAATACTTGAAATCATTCAATTGTGTGCTAAAAATGAGTTTAGACTCGTTTAAAAATGTTATCAACAAAAAGTGTTTACAAATCATACATACATAAAGTATATGTATAAAGAGGATTTGGCATTTAATAAACTTCCAGGGTTGATTTGCCATAAAACCAAACCAACCTAAACCAAACCTAATATTAGTTTGGGTATTTGTAGATATCTTTATTCATTGTTCATTATTATAAGTAAAAAGATTTCTTTTCTATAACAGTAACAATCTGTGTGTGTGTGTGTGTGCGTCTGTCTGTCTGTCTGTCTGTCTGTCTGTCTCTCTCTCTCTCTCTCTCTCTGCCCTTTTAACGGGGCTTAGAATTCGCTGACTACAAAGACATAAAATTTCCTACACAAAAAAGGAAAAAATTAACAAAGAAAAATGATTTATGTATCTGACTCTAAACTGCATTTGATGGTGAGGCTACTGTTCTAGCGGGTTAGAGAGTGTAGAATTCCCCTTTGGAGTTTGAACTCGTTTACTTCAAGGCTGCAGTTTAGCACTTTATGGCTAAAGTGCTAAACTGCAGCCTTGAAGTAAACGAGTTCAAACTCCAATCATTTTATTACTTTTACTTGGTGACTTATATACTTGGAAAAGAAACAAACCTCCTTATTCCCTCGGCAGTGGATTAAAGAGTACCACTCTTGTCCTTAGAAAAGGCTACCTTACGCATTAAATCATCCATGATGGTTTATATGCCATTAAACCAAACATCCATTGCGATGACTACCAATTCCACTCCTACCCGGAGAGGTAAGACCTGATGATTTGGTTTTATTTCTTTAGGTTTTATGGCATATCAACCTTTGCAGGTTATTTAATCCCAAATCCATTTTGATGATCAAAAACATTTCTATTCCAAGCTATTCAGTCTAGTCAAACAATTCTAATTCCATTGACTCCGTTCGTATCAGTATAGTTTGTGTCTACGCACGCTGAAATATCAAGACAGTTCTATTTTTAAAAAATTGGTTTAACGTAAGAAGAACTTCAATGTCAAAAACCAGTTCCATTTAAAACAATTCAGTTTAGCAAAAGTACGCAGTTTAATTGTCAAAAACGTTTCTATTTCAAGCTATTCAGTTTAGTCAAAGAGTTCTAATTCAAACAATTTAGTTTAGCGTAAGTACGCAGTTTAAATATAAAAACAGTTCTATTTCAAGTAATTTAGTTTTGCATAATTACGCAGATTAGTTCTATTTGACCAATCGATAGGGCCCTATCAGGTGCTGGCTCTCTGGGTAAGACATGATATGGTTTTGTCTATGGGTCAAATCCACCTGTTTGAAAATTATTCATATCCGATATAAAAAAAAAAAGAAAGAAAAAGAAACCCTTTAGAAACAATTGCCCAAAAATGTTAATGAGAACGTACAATGAACGTGATTCCCTAACTTCTTGGCATAAAAATGCTTGACAGGTTAATGTGCCGTTAAGATCAATCAACCTATTAATCAGTCCCTCTCATTAATTCATTCTCTCTCTCTCTCTCTCTCTATATATATATATATATATGTGTGTGTATGTGTGTGTGTGTGTGTGTGCATGTGTGTGCATTTAGATTACGTTATATTAAAAAGTTGGCGAACGCAGTCGAGGATGACCCGAAGGCTCCCTTTTCATAAGCTACTACACCGAGGTGTAGGGGAAGGCCCTTTTCGTTGGATTGTTCCATTTTACCTTTGATACGTACCTTATATTGCTGAGTGTTAAGCAATGAGGCATCAAGTACTACTTTTTGAGTCTTTGGTGTGACTCGACCTGGGATTGAACCCCGGTCTACCCAGACTAGGAGCGAACACTCTACCACGATCAAGATGCGACGCAAAGACAATTCACAGTTTGCTTTCTCCTAGATTGGTTGCTTTATGAAGACTAAATAACCCCGTAAACCTTAATATTTACCCGCAGTTGGGGTGTAGAACAGTGGGATTAATTCTAAAAACATGAACACAAACAGGGAAAAGCTAGGATTTGAATTTGTCTTGCCCATTTCAATTCCTTAAGCGATAACCGTTATGCCAGACACGCTACCCAGATTACTGCGTACGTTTATCTGCCAGCTGGTATCTCGTTTTCTTTCTCTTTCTCTCTCTCTCTCTCTCTCTCTATATATATATATATCAACTTACCTTTGCCACTTTTCATAACATACACACACACACAGAGGCACACACACACATGCACATATTAGAAAATATCCAAAGAAGATGAGTTTGGAATATTTTAATTTAAGAATATATGAAAGTACTTTTATAAATCTCCTGGAGTGCTCTATGTATTATAATTAATATATAAATTTATAAGTTTTATACTGAGCAAATGTAATTGGACTCGAACTTGGATCACAGTGTCCATTTTCCACGGTGATACCCATTACACCACTCCCCATATATGACAGTATCATGTCCTAGAAAACATGCTGAGGCAATCAAATAACATTATAATCTTACGTGAAAATGAATAATTTTGACCAATTTAACATGAATAAAAAGGGTTTGTGCTTATCATTGTCAGCCTCAGAGCAAAACTTTCAAAACAAAATTTACAAAGCTGAAACCATTTAATCATAATAGCTTGCTTACCTGCTTGCTTCTGTTTCATGACATATTAACGATTTTAGGTTATTTAATGCGAAATTCACTTTATCATATTTACCAACCCCTCGGCTCGAGCAGGATATGATACAAGGTCAATTTTTAAGCAGAGTTTTACAGGTTTGAATTCAGAGTTTTCTTTCTCCTAGACTAGTTGCCTCACCAAGGCTGAAGAGCCAGTCTGCCCTACTATTTACTATATAGCTGGAGGGAGAATAATTGGATTCATACCTTTCCCAAAGGTATTAGAGCTATGTGAAATGCAATCAGTCTCGTCCAGGATTTGAACTCGTGTCACCGTGTCTATTTCCTACGACGATAACCATTACACCACGGGCACCTCCCAATAAAGCGAAATTCACTTTATTCATATATATATTAACGATATATGATTTGTAAACAAAGAATTTGTGGATAATATCTTAAACAAACAAGAGCTCATTTGTTTATACTCTGTTAAATGATCCCGCGTATTTCTATTTAACATTAATTGGACTATTCAATGTTGCTCATTCATTTGCCAGCCCAATCGGCTGTGGCTGTAGAATACACTGACTGCATCTTTGCAGGTGGATAACCCTCCCACACCAACTAATGTCCAAGATATGACATTGAAGCATCTGGTGGAGAGATTCCTGCCTTGACGATTTGGAGAATATAGGCTACCCTTCATTACCATTACTTCCAGGTCCACTGTTACCCAGAGTGCTAGCACCTGATAGAGTTGTCAATTAAAACTGTTTGACAATTTTGAATTAGTGCAAACAAATGACTGACTTGAATTGTGAATGATACATAGCAAACTGAAGAAGTATTTAACTTAGTTGACTCATGCTGACTTGAGCTGTTAGAAATAGAACTGTTTATTTATATAAGCGTGGGTAAACAAATGACAGATCTCTAACTGAATTGTTACTTATACAAAGGAATTATTGGAACCATTTAACTGTGGGCAAAAAAAGCGCAGACTAATTTTAAAATGTTTTCAACAAAATGTGTTTACAAATCATATATATTTGATATATATGTATAAATAGGATTTGGCATTAAATAATATACAATGATTGATATGCCATAAAACCAAACCAAGCTCTATATATCTCATATATACGTGTAAACAGGATTTGGCATTTAAAAAAACCTACAATGGTTGAGATGCCATAAAAACAAACCAAGCCATATGTGTATAAACGAGCAGAATTTGGTATTAAATAACCAACAAGAGTTGAGATGCTATAAAACCTAACCAAACCATATATATATATATATATATATAAACAGGATTTGACATAAGAAAAAAAACAACCATGATTGATATGTCATAAAACCAAACCAATGGGGGGTGTCCTCGTGGTGTAATGGTTAAGTTTGTACTCCAGTCGCGCTATTACGTTCGCTTTCGGACAAATACCCTTGGGAAAGGTATGAACCCCCTTATCCTCCCAGCTATGGGTTAAATAGTACCACTACTGTTCTTCTAGGAGAATAGCTTTGGCATTAAATAACCTAAAAAGAGTTGATATGCCATTAAACAAAGAAACGAACCAAACCAAACCAAACCAAATCGAACCAAACCATATATATCTCACATATATGTATAAATAGGATTTGGCAATAATAACATACAATGGTTGAAATGCCATAAAACTAAACCAAACCAAACCATATATATATATCTCATATATATGTATACACAGGATTTATCATTAAAAAATCTACAATGATTGACATGTCATAAAACCAAACCATATATATCTCACATATATGCATTAACAGGATTTGGCGTTAAAAAACCTACAATGGTTGAGATGCCATAAAACCAAACCAAACAAAACCATACATAACTCATACATATGTATAAACAGGGTTTGACATTACAAAAAACCTACAATGATTGATATGTCATAAAACTAAAACAAACCAAACAATATAAATCTCACATATATGTATAAACAGGATTTGGCATTAAAACCTACAACTGTGGTATATCAAACATTTTGGTTATTTAAAGCCAAATCCTCTTTATACTTATATATGTTCAATATATATGATTTGTAAACACATTTTCTTGATAACTTTTTTGATTAAGCTGGGGTTTTGCTTTAGCAACAAGTGTAAGTTATTTAAAGCCAAATCCTCCCAATACATATAAATTAAGAAATGTGCGATTTGTATACGCATTTTTCGAGAAGATTTTTGGTTAGGTTTTATGACGTAACAACTATTTTAGTCTATCTAATGCCAAATCATCTTTAAAAATATGATTTTCAAATGTAAAATTTGTAGATAATATTAGAAGATAACATTGGTTGATAACATTTTCAAATGAGCCTGAGTTCCTTTGCGCGTTCAATTAAATAGTTTTACATATGATTTGTATGTCAATAGTTTGTTGGTAATTTTTTAAACGACCCGAAGATAATTAGTTCGCACAGAAGTATCAATATTGTTTGCACATAGTTAAATGGTTGCAAATATTCTAACACGAACAGTTCTATTTAGCATAAATGATTTTTCTACTCACTTAAATGGTTTCAAGTATTGCTATCTAACTTAAATAATTTTATTTGCAAACAGTTAAATGGTTCCAAGAATCAGTACGTAAGACTAAAAATTCAATTTAGGCTGACAGTTAAAGCGTTTCAAGTACTACAAATCAACTCTAATAATTCTATTCAACATTACTCATTCGTTAGCACACAATTAAATTCTTCTGAATATTGCTATGTATCATGAACAATTAAATCAAACATCGATCATTTGTTTACACACAGTTAAGAGGTCAAACGGTTCTATTTCTAACACTCAGTTTAAATGTCAAACAGCCTCTTTCTGACTCATTGGGAGGACTCTATCATTTTTCTACGACTCTGGGTAAGAGTTGACCTGGGAGCAATAGCAATGAAGGAGTATGCATCATTTCCCAGGGCTGGAGCCTCACCATGAGATGGTTTAATATCATATCCAAGACAGTCATTGCGGGGGTGGTCATACTCTTCTGCAGAGGTACAGCCGACTAATCTGGTACGCTTTAAAGTTTAAGTTTTAACTTTTTCAAATTCAAACTTGGCTTTTTTTATTAATCAGAATTTTGACTTAAAACTAACGTCCATATTTGTGCAGGTGCTTTTAGTTCTTCCCGTTTTTATGGTTAACAATATCAATAATGTATTTCCAAAAGACATTTTCGTCGAGCCTTTTTTCCAGCTAACTTTTGGCTTTGCATTTAGGATATGTTATTTTTATTTATTTGTTCATTTATTTATCTGTCGACTTATTTTTTGATATTAAGTGGTGATTGGGAAGGAGAGCTCACTCCTCTTTAAGGTGAGATATTTTATTTCAATGAGATTTTAGAATTCCAGTGATATTCTCCTTATATATATATATATATATATATATATATATATAATAAATATATATTAGATTTAAAAATTTAATTCCATGGAATTTAGACTGCGACCCCTATATAATAGCTCTATCCTAGATATTGAGCACTCCCCATCCTATATTGCACTTGGTTCGACACAAACCTACAAAGTGATTTAGTGACAACCAACATTCTTATAATATATATATATATATATATATATATATATATATATATATACATGTGTGTGTATATATATATATATATATATATAATTCAAAATTAATAAGTCAACTCGAAAAGAACGAAGTAATTTTTTTTAATTCGTAGTTTTTCAATTTCTTCTATATCTTTCACTCATGGAGAACTACTTTTTATCCCTATCAATTAGCTTGGATTTCATTTATTTATCTATTTATTCATTTATTTATTTATTTATACCAAGTGGTGTTTTGTTAAAAATGTAATGTATTCCCTGTGATTGGAGGATACACATAAGTTATATTTTATATCACTGCCTAAACTGACAGTTTTCGATCTCATTTTCATCTTGGCGTCAATGAAAAAGTGTCAGATTTATGTGGATTGATATTTGTGGCTGTCGAAATAGATTTAAGTAGGTGTTTGATGTGTATCGAAAAGGAAGTGAATTTCTTCAAAAACAGATTTTCTGATGAGACTGCTCTCAATCAAAACACTCCTTCCAATCGTCGATGAAATGTCACTACCGGTTTTTGCTTTTTAATACAAATTCGATTATTTGCAAGCAAATTAATGTTTCATTCATTCTTAATTTCTGTTTTGGTAAATGCTGGCTGAATCTTGATGTTTTGTTAACATAATTAATTTGTCTTCATTCAGGTTTGGTCTAAAGAAAAGTGCGTTTGCTTGTAATAAATAAAATCTATTAAATCAAAGAAGTGTGGCTTCCGTTTTCATGCTGGCATTGAATTTCTTTCAGAATGATCGATTTTGTCAGGAAGAAATGAAATTCTATGTAAACACACACACACACACACACACACACACTTATATATATATATATATATAATGCAATTAGAAGAAAACTCAAACCTGGTTAAATTGTCGTTATAAATTTATTTCGGTGAAGAATATCATTATACTTTTCATCTCATCAGATGACTTCACATGTTTAATTTGAGGTTGAACAACGGCAAATAGGAATTACAGTCTATATATATATGTATGAAAAAAAGGGAAAAAGAAAGAAAAAACTATATGAATCAAAATTCTCAGGCGAAAGTAAAGGGGGTCAAAACTATAAAAATATCAAGACACTAGAAAAATATATAACCATATCCATACATCAAGCACGCACATAGATTTATATGAAATTCCTTATACAGTCAATAGGAGAATAATCCACACCCAATGTCTTCGGACGCTGACTTCATATTACTGATCTATATATATATATATATATATCACTATATTCATGTCTATCAACCTTTCTATATCAGTCGGTCCATATTTATCAATTTCAATCTATTATTTATGTTTATCGCCTTATTGGCATATTGGTTAATGTATTCACCAGTGGTCCGAAAGACTGAGGTTCAATTCCAGGTCAAGTCATACCACTGACTGAGAAAAATGGTACTTGATGCCCCCTTGCTTAATACTCAGCATTGTAAGTCATAGATCAATGGTAAATTGAGCAAGCAAGGTTAAGGAATAGCACCCTCTTCTCTACCATGGTGTAGTAGCTTCTGAAAAGGGAGCCTTCGGGTCACTATTTACTACGGTGGGCCAAGTTATATATATATATATGTGTGTGTGTGTGTGTCATTATCTATCCATCTAATAGAGTGTCTGTATCTATTGCAGTCTGTTCTTATCAATTAATTCATATTAATCTATAGATCTATCCCTGTTCCTTTCTTTCAATCAATCTATCTATCTATCTATCTATCTATCTATCTAATGTGTTTTCTAGCAAAGAATTTTTCAAAAATTACAGAGCTCCTATCCGTTGTAATTCATCATATAACTTGGCATAAGTCAGACCCTGTGACTGAATATACTTAATCAATCTATCTATTTGTCTAGCTATCCATCTATTTATCAGCAATACTCTCTTCTGCTTGCCCAGTCGGCTGGGGCTGCAGAATACATCTCTGCTGAAGTAAGACTCCCCGATGGAGTGTCCTGGATATGATACAAAATCTGATCATGAGCTTTGGGGAATGTGGAGCACCCCTTTATTTCCATCGCTCCCAGGTCAGCTTTGGCCCGGATTGGTAGCACCTGATTGGGTCCTATCTATGGGTCAAATAAACCTATACTGTGTGCGTATGCTAAAGTGAATTGTTTGAAATAGAACTGTTTATATGTATAGGCTCATTGGCCCAGATGGTAGAGTGTTCGCAAATTGTCCGGGAGACCTAGGTTCAATCCCAGGTCACGTCATATCAGAGACTTTTAAAATGGTACTTGATACCTCTTTGCTTAACACTCAGCAATATAAGGTACGTATCAAGGGTAAAGTGGAGCAATCCAGGGAAAGGAGTAACGCCCTCCCTTACATCTCAGTGTTGTAGCTATTGAAAAGGGAGCCTTCTGGTCGCCCTCGACTACGGTCGCCAACTTTACTTATATGTATAGGAATATATTTGGCATTAAATAACCTCTAATGGTTGATATGCCATAAAACCAAACCAGATCAAACTCATCAGTGATGAAACACTACTTTTAAAAACAAGTAATATATAATAAATTGAAATACATAAAAAGATAATACTAAAGAAACTCAGAAAGGGATGATAAGGAATTTGAGTATCAAACAAAAAATAAACACCTCACAAAAGATAGTAATTTAACTGTTGTTCATATGACGTTTACAGAGAGTATTGTCAATTCTGTCTAGTCAATAAGGGAGTCAAACCGAAGGGAAACAATTGTTGACCTAAAGGATTCATGTTATACGAGTCGTTCTGAAAACAGTTTTACGTGTTAGTGGCTTAATGTCAATTATTTCAGGGCGAAAGCTGATGAGAAGAGGTAGAAATGGTATTTATACGCGATTCCTTTCACTTCTTTATTCAAACGACATATTCGTTTTTTTTTAAGAAAACAATTAGAAATAATGATTTTTCTTCTTCTTTTCGTGCTATGACTACCGTATGAACAAAAAAAAAATATTCTAATGAAATGGATCGCTTCGGTCTACTGAATATAGGACTGATGAGACACTTATTTATTTTTTTTTTTTTTTACTAATTCTTTTTTATTTTCAACCTGTGATAAAATGGAAAAGAAGCCTAAGAAAACAAAAAAGTATACCCTACGAAATTAACAATGAGATCTGTCAAAATATAAAGAAACTGATGATTTTTTTCTCAAGTTGGCAACTTTGATTGGTTTGTTTGTTTAATGGCATATCAACCTTCATGGGTCATTTAATTTCAAAAACATTCTAGAAGAAAACTAGTCGTACTTTTTAACCTGTAACTAGGAGGATAAGTGGTTTTTTACCTTTTCGAAGAGTATTTGTCCGAAAATAAACGTTACAGAAAAGGTTACAATTGCTGCAGATTTTGTCTGGATGAAAAATTATCCATCCTAGAACTTGCAAAAAATAAATTGATGAAATGGACGAAAGAAGCCAAATTATATCAAAGTGTCGATATATTGATAAATTTCTTATGTGTCTTATGACTAATTTATATATAATGTACATATATATATAAATATATATATACATTTGGAAAGGTCCCTCTCTATATATATACATATATATATATATATATGTTTGTGTGTGTGTATGTGTGTATGTGTACGTACGTGTGCATGTGCACCTTTTATTTTCCCGCATCAGTGTGCCACGTGTATTTCCATTTTGACACGTGACTTTAGAATTATGATTTATTGGCCACTTTTCCGTCTAATGATTAGACACACCACGTAAAACTGACTTCTAGAGTTCATGATTTTATATTTTTCACTGTTGTATATATATATATATATATGTATGTGTGTGTGTGTGTGTGTATATATATATATGTATATATATTAGACCGATCTTGTAAATGACACGTACGGTATTTATTAAGATTGAGACCAAAAGCGGGTATCTAGTGAAAATCTAAATTACACGAATAGGCAAGTGGGTGTTGAAAAAAAAAGTGCAGACATTTTTGACAACATATATTTCGATTCTTTCAACTTTTTAACTTCGAAACATATGATATTGTGGGGTGTTTTTCGGGCGGGGGTTATTTTAAAAAAAAGGTTATCAACTAAATATGGGGCTGTCCTCGCGTTGTAATGGTTAGTGCTGGATTGCGGAATCGTAGTAAGCAAGTTCGAAATCCCTTCGCTCTAACATGTTCACTTTCAGACAAATCCCCTTGGGAAAGATATGAACCTCCTTATCCTCCTAGCTATGGGCTATATAGTAAAACTACTGATCTTCTTGAAGGATGGCGTTGACATTAAATAACCTATTTATGATATGCCATTAAATAAAAAACCTAAACCACTCTACAAAATGTTTACAAATTATATATACTTAATACATATGCTATTTACCCAACCCCTCCGCTTGGGCAGGATATGACGCAAGGTTATTTTTTAAGCAGATTTTAACAGGTTTGAATTCAGACTTTTCCTTCTCCTAGTCTAGTTGCCTCACCAAGGCTGAAGAAAACCAGTCTGTCCTACTATTTACCCATAGCTGGAGAGAGAATAATTAATATATATGTATAAAGAGGATTTCGCCCGTGGTGTAATGGTTATCGTCGTAGGAAATGGACACGCCGATACGAGTTCAAATCCTGGACGAGGCTGATTGGATTTCACATAGCAGTAATACCCTTGGGAAATTTATGAATCCAATTATTCTCCCTCCAGCTATGGGTAAATAGTAGGGCAGACTAGGTTCTTCAGCCTTGGCGAGGGAACTAGCCTAGGAAAAGGAAAACTGATTTCAAACCTGTTCAACTCCGCTTAAAAATTGACTTTGTGTCGTATCCTACCCGAGCGGAGGGGTTGGTATATATGAATAAAGAGGATTTGGCATTAAATAACCTGCAATGATCGATATGCCATAAAATCCAACGAAACCAAACCAAGCCAAATTGAAATTAGGGGTTGTTTCCAGCCCAATCTGCGAAGATAGTTTTCTAAGAGATTTGAATGTTTATTTTTAATAACTTTACTTTTAAATTATTGTAATTTCTTTGTAAACTCGAAAACATTAGTCACAGATGTCCCAATCAGCGCAGATTGCTCTTTAAAATATTTTAAAGTATCTTTTTAACAACTTTTATTAAAAATAATGAGACTTCTTTGTAACATTTTACGCAGTTGGCCAGGCCTGTAGAATAGATCAGCATTTCCGCAGAAGTGAAGACTCTCTTAATAGATGTCCAGTTATAACACTAATCTGCATCTAATGGTGAGGTTCAGATTGTTGAGCTGAGGGAATGTGGATTACCTTTTCATTGCCAGTATTCTCAGGTCCACTCTAAACCAGAGTAGTTGTGCCTGCAAAAGTCCAATTTATGCATCAAATAGAACTGTTTCATAATTTACTATCCATAAAAACTTTTTAACTATGTGCAAACAAATTATTGATACTGAATGGAAATATTAGTGTTGGATAACAATACTTGAAACCATTGAAATGTCTGCAGATAAATCGGTGCTGGCTTGTTTAGGAATAATGTTCTCTGCAAACTATTAAATTACAAACAATACATTAGATATATATTTGTAGTGTAATGGTTATCGTCGCAGAAATTGAACTTTGTAGCCGAGGTCCAAAACCTGAACGAGGCTGTTAGCGTTTCTCATAGCGCACATGCCTTTTGGAAAAAGTATGAATGCAACTATTCTCTTTTAAGCTAGAAGTAAATAATTGAGCAGACGGGGCTCTTAAAACTTGGTTTGGCAACTGGTCAAAGAGATGGAAAACTCAGATAAAATCTGCTGGTATATATATATATATATATATATATATATATTGCCATCCACAGATAGACTTTCGTTGTATCCCAACTCATCAGTGTGGCTAGACGTGTGTGATGTCTTTAGCTGAGATCGTAACCGGCCAACTTTACGTCAGCCTCATAACATCCCAGCCACTAGCAATCCCAACGTAACCGAGAGTATTAAGCGTTTATGAATTCAATGTTGGCATTTGTTTACATTTTACGCTAACGTCTATCGAGTGCAAATCGATAGAAGGGGATTATATATATATATATATATATAATGTTTTGATAAGTTTGTTTAAAGAGCCCTGAATTTTTCTTATGTTTTTTCTTTTCGTTTTGTTTTTTTGTTTTTTTTTTCTAATTGATGGAATGCAAAAAATCTTTACCTATAATACCAAAATTTAAATATATAGATAACAACAAAAGAGATCTACATATTTTTGTTAGAAATGAATTAAACATTGATGAAACGACATGCAACATCGGATCTATAATAGTAAACATCCACAACGACTAACATGCTTATAAATGCACCTTTAGCAATAATAAACCTACCCAACAAATTAAAGTTCTCACTAAAATTAAACAAATACAAATAATAGCGAGAAAAAACACCTTGAAGAAGTTCACTCAGTACAAAGAAAAGCGCTTTTCTATTAAATGGAACCTGATACAGAGAAAATGTCAAGAAAACCAGAGTAAATAAAACATATAAAATCAATTAACCTTAGATGTTAATTGAATGCCAAATCGTGTTCCTACATATGATTTTTAACTGAATACTTTCGAGTAATATTATTTTTTAAATGATTCAGAAGTTATTCATTTGCGCACAGTAAAATTGTTTCAAGTATTACTATCAAACACTAATGATTTTGTTTGCACATTGTGAAATGGTTTCACGTGTTAATATCAAGCACTAATAGTTTTATTGGCACATGGTTAAATGGTTTCAAGTATTACTATCAAACACTAATAGTTCCATTTACATTCATTTGAATAGTCTCTTCGTGGATCTACCTAATTTAGAATATATTTTCATTCTTTCTTTGGACCTATAACAAACACACACACACACACACACACACACACATATATATATATATATATATATGTATATATATATATGTGTGTGTGTGTGTGTGTGTGTGTGTTTCCCTCGGTGAACATATGAATCTTAACTAAATCCTATGATACAAATCCTATATATATATATATAGAGAGAGAGGGCGAGATTCACACACACACACACTCACACACACACACAGATATGTATATGTGTTTGTGCGTGTGTTTGAGTGTGTGTGTACGTTTCTCTCTATGTACGTATGTATCTTATCTTAGTCTTATAATACAAAGGTTATATATATAATTGAAAGAAGTTATCACTTTCCTGTTATGTCGGCCTTTAAAAATTTGTCGACCTTCTAACTTGTTTAACCACCTCTTATATATATGATACTATCATACTCAGACATATGTTCTTCCCCATACATATATACAAGTACACCACACCTATAAGTATACACACACTCATATAACTATATTCATACCTACATGCATACACATTATTGCACCTAGTTATTTGCTGGTAGGAATAGAAGAACTTATAGCGTCAAACAGGTAGGTTTGGCCTTAATGGTACTATTTACCAACCCCTCCGCTCGGGCAGGATATGACACAAGATCAATTTTTAAACGGAGTTTAACAGGTTTGAATTCAGAGTTTTCCTTCTCCTAGACTAGTTGCCTCAACAAGGCTGAAGAACCTAGTCCGGCCTACTATTTACCCATAGCTGGAGGGAGAATAAGGGGGTTCATACCTTTCCCAAGGGTATTTGCCCTAAAGTGAACATAATAGCGCGACTGGAGTACGAACTCGCGTACTACGATTCCGCAGTTCATCGCTTTAACCATTACACCACGAGGACACCCCCAGGTTTGGCCTTAATGGTGAGCTCAATATTCATCTCCTTATGACATAAAATGTTTTCTTTATTCTGCTTCATGTTACCTCGCCTCGTAAAAAGATTTCTAGCGCATGCCTGCTTAGATGGGTTTGAACTTGAACATTTTCATCTTATCTTTGGCCTTGTGTACGACTTATCTAACCGCAAGACACAAGGTATAATATAAGACACTAATCTCCAAAACCATTACTGACGTTATGAAATGCACCCCAGCCTTGTACCAGGCACCTGATAATGGGATTATCAGTTGGGGTCCTATAGTTTTAACATAAGTTATTTTGGCCTTTTTGCTAACCACATCTGCTGATGATAGAACTTGAATTTCAAGTGTCAATCAAAGTCAGTGAATTAAGTAAACCACTTTAATAAAACTCCAGTAAAGTAACACGAGAGAGGAAAGAAAGTGTTCCGCTTGGTACCGCAAAAAATATATGATAAAATAAAAAGGAATAAAAGATTCGGAAAATGTGTAAACTCTAGTTTCGAAATGTGTACACATTTCTGAATAAATGTGTAAATACTATTAGAAATCATGTAACGGTGTCGTTAGATCAACAAGACGTAAAACTAACTCCATGAGGAATTGAAAAATTCACTTGACAGCATATGACATGCAACTGTATCAAATGTACTAAGAATGTACACAACCCTATCGTTAGGGCTCAGAATATTCTGACCGTGTACTCTGTGAAGAAGTAAGAATTCTCAAAATAGGGATCTCCTGATATATATATATATGTGTGTGTGTGTGTGTATGAGTGGCGCGAGGGCTTTCCAAATATATGTATAGTGGTAGGGCTGTTTAGGGTGAAATTATTCAGGGTGTACATGATGCAGAAATTTATTAATATGTCTGCTCTTTGATATAAGTTCGCTTCTTTCGTTTATTTCCTCAATTTGTTTTTTTTTTTTTTTTTTGCAAGTTCTAGAATGCATCATTTTTCATCCAGACAATATATATATATATATATATATATTTCCGGAAGTGGGCTAAATGAGGAGAAAACTCTTCACCCTTCTTCTATCCCCTTCCACCCTTCTTCCCTGTGTCTATTCTGAATTATTTTATCCATAAGATCTGAAGAAGTCCTGTTAGTTTTTTGGGGGGGGTGTTTTTGTTTTATATCAAAATCCATAACAGGATGGAAATAAATTTATAATCCTAATGTGACTGGTTTTTGTTTTTCTTAAAGAAATTATTGCTCTGTAATGTCAGTTACATTGAACTCTTTACCAGGAAAATTTAAATGTTCACTGTTGAATGTTTTTTTTTTGTCCGGATGGAATTACTCCCAACTGAGGTTTAACCGAACCGAATAATACTATATATATATATATATATATACATATGTGTACGTGTGTGTGTGTGTGTGTGTGTGCGTGTGTGTCAACGCCTCCGCATGGCCAGAAGGCTACACAAAGTCATTTTAAGCAGATTTATGACTATTGATATAGTCTATATTTTTCTTGATTTATTGAAAATTATCACCAAAATAATTGACTGTTAAAGATTCCCGCCAAAACATAACCAGCTATAGATACGAGGCTTATATGTATTTACTCGCAGCAGGCAGGATTTTACGCTTAGTGAAATTTTAAGTCGAGTAAACCTGGTTAGAGTTCGTTTTCCCCCTTGATTGGTTGCCTTACGGCGCATAAAAATCTAAGTCTCGCCAACAATTTACCAATAGCTACTAGGAGAAAGAAAAGATGGCTTCGTACGACTCCGATGGCTTTTAGCACGATGTGAAACGTAAACAACCTCCCCCAAAATTTGAAATCTGGTCACTGATGCCATTTACTACGAAGATAGCTGTGCCACAGAGTGCACTTCTATGGTATCATCATCATCATCATCATGTCGTGTCGTTAGCACGGATTTCCCTGACCCTCTCTCGCCACATCTCCCAATCATTTATCGCCTCTGGCAGGTCTTCAGAGCTACATCCCGTATCCTCACATAGCTGCTGTATGTATGTTCGAGCTGGTCGTCCTGCTTTTGCTTGGCCATATGCGAGAGTCCATTGGAGTACATCACTTATGAGCTCGTCCCTGCTTCTCCAGCAGTGTCCTGCATGTCTGGTTCGTGTAGCTCGCAATATTCTTGTGTAATTGCCGTCTAGCTTTTTCTCCAGCCGTTTTGTTAGCGTCCATGTAGTGCATCCATAATGAGTTGAAACGTTCATATAATCATGTCTTACGTATTTTACCAGTGGGAACTAAGCACTGCAACCCCGCTTGAAGGAATGTGTGGATTACAAAGGGGTCTATGTTGAAAAATAAATGTCATTTGGTCAAATTTCATGAGAGGATCTTGGTTAGCCAGTGAACTTTTCAACCAACCATCGTATATAAATAGAAATTTTCAATTTTTGATCTTAAATAATCTTAAGCTAAAGTAAATAAATATATGTCTAAAAGTAATATGGCAAGTTTAACAATATTTTTTGGCAACTTTACTTAGGCCTTTGACTCCATTCACAGAGGAAATTCTACTCGCCAACGGCCTACCCAAAGAAACTGTTGCAGCCATAATGATGCTATATAGAAAGACAAAAGTAAAAGTCCGTACCCCGGATGGAGACACAGACTACTTCGACATTGTAGCAGATATATTGCAAGGAGACACATTAGCCCCATACCTCTTTATCATCTGTCTAGACTACATGCTTAGAACATCTATTGATAAAATGAAAGAAAACGGTTTCAAGCTAATAAAGGAAAGAAGCAGGTGCCCCGCACAAACATTTACCGACGCCGACTACGCCGATGACATTGCGCTTCTGGCAAATGCACCCACCAAAGCCGAAACCCTGCTACATTGTCTGGAACGAGCAGCTGCAGGCATAGGCCTCTATGTCAATGCACAAAAGACGGAATATATGTGCTTTAATCAAAGAGGTGACATGTCCATACTAGCTCTCTGAAACTAGTAGACAAGTTCACCTTCCCAGGAAGCAGTGTCTCATCAACGGAGAAAAACATCAACACGTGAATAGCAAAGGCATGGAAAGCCATCGATAGGAAGTCAGACCAGACCGATAAAATAAAACGCAGTTTTTTCCAATCAGCGGCCGTGTCGATACTGCTTATATGGACGCTAACTAAACGAATGGAGAAAAGGCTTGAAGGCAACTACACAAGAATGCTGTGAGCAATATTGAATAAATCATAGAGGCAGCACCCCACAAAGCAGCAGCTGTACGGCTACCTACCACCCATCATGAAAAGTATCAAAGTTAGACGAACCAGATACGCAGGACACTACTGGAGAAGTAGGGACGAGCCCATAAGCGATGTACTCCTGTGGACCCCTACACATGGACGAGCAAAAGCAGGACGACCAGTTAGAACCTACATACAGCAGCTCTGTGTCGATACGGGATGTAACCCTGAAGACCTACCGGAATCAATGGACGATAGAGAAGGGTGGCGAGAGATGGTCAGGGATATCCATGCTCATGGATATTTTTCCATACAAATTTGGCCAAGCAGGAAAACACAATTACAGCAATTTTGTAAAAGTATTCATCCTTGGCAAAAAAACCTTTGTTTGCTAATTTGGATGCTATGGCATATGTACACTTGTTGGTTATTCAATGCCGAATCCTCTGTATATATATATATATATATATATATATATATTGGATTTGTAAATACATTTTGTTGATAACTTTTGGGGTTTGGTTGAGTTGCATGCCATATCAACCATTGTAGGTTATTTGAAGCCAAATCCTTTTTATACATATACATCAAATATATATGATTTGTAAACACATTTAGTTGATTACATTTTTGGTTTGCATTTTATGGCATATCAACCATTAGTTTATTTTAATGCCATATCTTATTTATATATATAAATCAAATATATATGCTTTGCAATTTTGTTGGTAACATTTTTGGTTTGGTTGGGTATCAACAATTGTAGGTTATTCAGTACTAAATCCTGTTTATAGATATATATTAAATATATACTTTCAAAAACATTTTGTCGATAACATTTTTGGTTTGATAGAGTTTTATGGTATATCAACCATAATAGGTTATTCAATGCCAGATCTTGTTTATAAATATTTACTAAATATGTATGATTTGTAAACATATTTTGTTGATAAAATTTTTTCAAAGAGCCTGAGTTTGCTCCCAGTTACATGGTTTAAAGTATTTCTATCAAACACAAATAATTCTATGCACTACTTATTATTTGGTTTTTAAGTATTGCTATGTAACAGTAACTATTTAACCTCAGTCATTTCTTGGCACACAGTTAAATGGATATGCATAAATGATTTGAGAGGGAATAGTTCGTTGGTCATTCATTTTTAAATAATTTAGAGCTGATTTATTTGCACACACATATTGCTACTTTTTCTATACAGTAAAATGGTTTCAATTATTGCTATTTAACATGTATACATCGATGTAATATTAAAGTCTGTTTGGACTCAATAAAGTGGTTACACGTAATTCTATTTAACAGTAATTATTCTATTCAACAAAATTCATTCATTGCACAATCAGATGGTTCCAAGTATTCCTATGTAATACTAATAAATCTAATTTACATGCAATTAAATAGTTTATCGCATTCCACATTAGTTTTAATTGATTCAATCAAATTGTAAAATACAGCTTGGCTCACAATATGAGACAAGGTAAAAATTCTCACTGTGCCGTAAAAAAAGTGATGCGCCGGAAGAGATTGACCTATGAACTGCATGATAGTTATTTCCGCTCGATGATGATCACACCTGCAATTCCGAAGATAGCGGATGTGACACATCCCAATGGCCAATAATCGAAAGAAATCGCGCAGGGTTGCTCGGTTGATAATATGGGACAAGGTGAAGGTCCCACTTCAATGATGCACCGGAAGAGAGTGACCTGTGAACTGCATGACAGTTATTTCCGCTCGACGACAATCACACAGGCCATTCCAAATGAGCGGAAGTAACACATCCCAATCGCCTGAGATCGGAAAAATTGCAGAGGCGTAGAGGCGTGTCTTTATCTCTGCGTGAGAGTTTGAAGGTAATATAAGGCCGACGAATTGAACAGAAGAAGAAAAAAGAAAAAGGATCCCGTTGTTCACGAAACCTCTCTCGTCGTCACACTGTGTGCGTTGTCTCGGCCATCGTCCCCTGACACCGAAAAGTTCAAGCCTCACCGACGAACGATCCTAATTCCTCTCTTGACTGCTCCTACTTCACACAAGCGTCCGTCGAGAAAATAAATATATATTGTTATATACAAATTCCGTGTTGTCGTTTGTTTGACCAGAGGGCGGAACGTAACAAAATGGTTCCAAGTATGGCATTGTAATACTATTTAGACAATATCTGAAGAGTTTCAAGTATTGCTATTCATTATTTATAATTCGATTCAAAATTTCTCTTTCGTTTGCACACAGTCAAATAGTATCAAGTATTTCTTTGTATGACTAAGAATTCAAACATAACTCTTTTCTTTGCAAATAGTTCTATTCGAACCTTAGATGGAGCCCTGTCAGGTGCAACAAATTCGGGTCACAGTGAACCTGGGTGTCCTGGAAATGAGAGGTTACTCCCCATCCCCCAGGTCGGATGGTTTAGGGTCAAATCAGGACACTCGTTGGGAGTTTCTTATCCCTCCGTAGAGATGTATTTGGTGGATTCCACAGCCCTCGGAGACTGGGCTGCTGCTATTAATGTCAACAGGAAATGTATATAGGATCTCTCTCCAAACTACTGTCTTACTCATAAAACATATGACCCTTGATAAAATTCGGTCAGCAGACCCTTTGAATGTTTTTTTTTCAAGCTTTTACATGTATTTAAAACTATTCCGCAGGAACGGTTTGTAACACAAGGGCAATTTTTAAGCAAAGTTTTAAAGATTTGAATTCAGAATTTTCTTCGTCTTGATCGGTTACCATATCAACTTACTGTAGCAAAAGCACCAATTAGATTTGGTGTAATTGTCACCTTCATGTTCTGTTGTTTTTTCAACTCCCTATCAAGATCGAGGTACATATCCTTCTTTTCACATTCTTTCAGTTTTATTCAGCCAGGATGGGAAAGTCGACAATTTTGCAAATTCTCTTCTTTTTTTTTCTTTTTTTTTTTTTTGATAATTATTATTAGGTCTGGTCTTCTGGCCGAGATTAGGTGATCCGTCTGTACGTCAAAGTTGTATAGAAGTTGGTATGTCATTCTCCAGGGCAGCTGCTGGGTTGTGCATATGCCATTTGTTTGTGTGGTAAAATTTAAATTTCTTCCACATCTACCAGTGGATCACCTTGACCACCCAGTCGTGTCTAGTCTTGCTGCATTCGCTTATTATGTGATTGATGGTTTCGTCTCTATCACCTCATAACCTACATTTGCTGTTTTGTTGCGTCTTATCTATTCTCGGATTATTATTATTATTATTATTATTATTATTATTCCTTGAGAGTTTTTCACGTCAGCATTAGCTGATGGTCTTTCACTGGAGTTTAAGAGACAAGTCTTCTAAAGTCTCCAGGACTATTCTCAGTATTCTGGCCGATCTCAACAAGACTGTATTTTGGATGGTCTCCACTCGTCTTCTTATTTTCAAATGCACCTGTCCTTTTACCAATCCTTTGGTGACTGTACAAAGAACACCAATTACGATTGGTATAACTGTCACTTTCATGTTTGACAGTTTTTTCAACTCACAAGTAAGTTTCTGGTACTTATCTTTCATTTCACTTTCTTTCAGTTGTTCTCTATGGTCACCCGGGACAAATTCTCTTTCTTTGTTGATTATTATAAGGTCTAGTCGTCTAGCTGACATTAGGTGATCAATTTCTATCTCAAAATCCCAGAGGAGTTTGTGCGTCTCATTCTCCTGAACAGATTCTGGGTTGTACATATACCATTTGTTCGTATGGTCAAATTTAAATTTCTTACACAATTCCCAGTGGATCTCTTTGTCCACCCAGTTGTTACTTGCCTTATACTCTTCCCGTGCTTTAAAGCGATTGACTGCGGAATCGTAGTACGTGAGTTCGTACTCCAGTCGCGCCATTACGTTCACTTTCGGGCAAATACCCTTAGGAAAGGTATGAACCCCCTTATCCTCCCAGCTATGGGTTAAATAGTACCACTACTGTTCTTCTAGGAGAATGGCTTTGGCATTAAATAACCTAAAAAGAGTCGATATGCCATTAAACAAAAGAAACCAAACCATCTTCCCGTGCTAATTTGCTTCATTCGCTTATTATGTGAATTATCGTTTCGTTTCTACATAACCTACATTTGCTATTTTATTGCGTCTTATCTATCCTTGTTTTGATATGGTTGGTACTTATGTCGTTGTTTTATGCTGCTATTAGAAGAGATTCACTTTCAGTCCTTGCGAGTTTCTCTCAACAGTGTTGGTCTTTTACTGAGTGGGGGTGACAGCATGTATTCTGGCGTATCTCAACAATGCTGTAATCTGAATGGATTCGATTCTTATTCCGATTTCCAAATCCTTTGGGGAGCGTTCCAAGTGCAACAAATACAAGTGGTATCACCGTCACCCGCATGTTCCACAACTAATATAGTACTCTGGCAAGATCTAAGCAATTGTCCATCGTTTCACTTTCTTTTATTTTCCTTCTGTGGTCCATTGGAACGGCAAATCCAATAGACAAGTTCTCTTTTTTTATTTTTTCTATCGTGTTTTGTTATTTAGCATTAGGTCTGGTCTTTCGACCGGAAATAAGCGTCCGGTTTGTATCTCAAAATCCCAGAGAAGTTTATGCAACATCTTCTTGGACAGATTTTGGTTTGTGCATATATCATTCGGTAGTGCCCAACAGAGTGATTTTTTTTTTCAAAATCCCGGGTAAATAGTAAAATACAGTCAAAGAATCCAGGCAGTTGTATTTTCGGCGCCGATTGAATTTGAACATGGCGCACTTTAAAAAAAGGTTTCAGTTATATTATCACTGCCCACTGACATTATGTCAACATTACCAGATTCAGTTTAGCATTAGTCATTTTCTCTGCTAACAGAGTAAACAGTTGAAGCAGGAGGAAAAGGAATTAATGATTAAAAAAGGAAATTTTCTACTAAAATTTGCGTTAGCCATTTTTTGTATTCAGTTGGTATTATGGGCATTAAAAGTCAAGTAGAAACAGATTGCCAGCGATCAAAAAATAAGACAAGCGTTACTGACAAAGATGGTTATCTTATATATAAATAGATATTGTACACACACACACACACACATAGACATATATATATATATATATAAATATATAAAACATAAAATGTTAAATGCAAATGAGAAAAGTTTGTATGAAAAATTGTTCGACGCTATTACAAGAGAGAAGATATAAAACTAAGAAAAATATCAAATTCTGAACATTAGAAGTTAGTTATTTTAAATTTCATGTGGAGTTCACAGACTGAAATAGAAGGGAAGAGGCCAAGCAATCGTAATTATATAGTGGTTCAAAGTCACGTGCAAAGATCTAACCATCACAGTTAAAAAAACCTTAAGTCTAACATGTAAAAATTCATCTGACGAGACGGAGAGTATAACAAAATTCTTCGGCGAAATAAATTTATAATGACAACTGAACCACGTTCGAGTTTCCTTCTTATTGCACTATATACGCTCTGAATGTGAATTTTGTTAGATACCTGTAAGGAATAAGTGATGTAACAATAGCAATCCATCGAGCACTCACATATATATATATATGACATTCCTCATATATTCTATACAAGAATAATCCACACCAACTCTCTTCAGACGCTGGCTGGATATTATTTATATATATATATATATATAATCAAGTCGTGATATTAGCATGGATTCCCTTAACACTCCCTCTCGCAATCAGTCCCGATCAGTCATCGCTCTGGGCAGTCTTCTAGATGGCATCTAGAGTTTGCATGTATAGAATTGATGAATATAAGTTTTTAATGATTGCTCAACACTGTTTTATGCTTGTGTTGGAGTTCTCAAGAGAACATATACATTAAAATAGCAATAAGGCTGTCTAAATAGATGGGAATAAAAATAGAATTTGTCAGAAGGTAAATGACTCATGAGAAACGTATTACTATGTCTACAATTGATATTAATTAGTTACTTTTGTTTAGTAAGTTGGTTTCAGCATGTACTAGGATCTATCTGGAGAGCCCTATTGATCTCTCTCTTTCTCTCTCTCTCTCTATATATATACATATATGTATATATATTTATTTATTTGTATCTATAAAGAGTGCTTAATATCAGAGACTCAGTATATATATATATATATATATATATATATTCTTCATAATGAAAGAAGAAACTTTCCCATGGGTATCTCTGTCACTTGACATCCTTTTTATACACAAGTCAGCAACTGGCCCAGGTGGAAGAATACACCGACTGCATCCCTACAGAGGGGTAATATCGTCCTCAACGAGTATCTTGGATATGACACTAAACAATCTAACGGTGAGGCTTCAGTAATCCTGGAGGTTTGGGGAATGTGGAGCACCCCTTATGGCCATCATTCCTTGATCTACTCTGAACCAGAGTTGTAGCACCTGATAAGTTCCGATCTATGAGTTAAATAGACTTCAACTGAGTACTTATACTGAACTGAATTGTTTGAAACCGACCTGGTTTTACATTTTAACTGTGAACTTATTTTAAACTGAATTCTTCGAAATAGAAATATTATATATATTATATATATTCTAGGCGATATATATTCATTATTCATTATTTTTTATGGTGACCAAAAAAATATTCAGATATACATTGCCATTGTTCTATAGGAGGAACGTGAAATACTAAAAAAGAAAAAAGATCTTATTTAATACAAAAAAAAAAAAAGATTCAATTTTCATACAAAAAAAAAGGGTTGAAAAGCTCTAATGGTTGTATTAATATTTTACCATTCATTGACCAATCAGCGCATTCGCGCTAGTTTTTAAAAGAATTGAAATACTTCGCAGACGATAATATTTGCTTGTCGCAAAAAATTTAAAGGATCCAAACTCAAAATAATGGAAGAAATCTTTTCCTTCCTAAATTGAGAAAAATGTATTTCTTATCAAGTTAGATTCTTAGATAAATCGTTAACTTTTTTAAACTCTAATATTGAGCTTAATTCATCTTATAGATTAGCGAAGAAATATATATTTCTTTAATAGTTATGAAATTATTCCATATCTCCTCAGGTTATTTCTTTTGAGTGAAAATCTAACATTCTGTTTCTTCAAGTTGCATTTAATGTCATCATCACTAAACTACCTTGAATTGAACGAATATGTTTGTTTACAGTTTTATCGCATCATAAATATTCTAGCTGCTATTCCATCTGTCCCTTACTGATAAAAAATCACAATTGCAGCTAAATATATTTTTAAGGCATAAATACATTTTTTCTTTTTCATTGTGAGACTCTCAAACAAGATCTATTACTCACATAAAATTTATCAACCCAGACTTAGACCACAATATCAATCTATATATATATATATATATATATATATATATATATATATTTAATTGAAAGTATCACCTATTTTCTTATGACATGAATAATTATAAATATGACGCACATATTGACAAATGTCAACATATCTATCTTTTCTTACAAGAAAAGAATTGGTAACCTTTGTTTTTCAGCAAAATTTTCAATCAATTTAAAGAGATAAGAATGTAATAATTTGTAGATCAGAATTTTATTCGTTCATGTACTTCTTTGTCCGTTAAGATGAGAAAAACGTGCGGGACATTGCTGGAGAAGCAAGCGGGCCATTGGCCAAATGAGTAAAGTGTTCGCCAGTTCAATCCAAAGTCGAGTTTTACCAAAGACTCAAAAATTGGTACTTGATACCGCCTTGCTTATCACTCAGCGCTATAAGGTGCGTATCAAGGGTAAAGGGAAGCAATCCAGTGAATGGAGTAGCTATTGAAAAGGGAGCCTTCAGGTCACCCTCAACTAAGATCACCGCCTTTACTTATGGAACCCTTCACATAGACGTGTCAGTGTTGGCCGACCAACAATAGCTTACCAACAAAAGCTCTTTGCAGACACAGGATGAAGTTTATAGGACCGACCGGGAGCAATGGATGATAGAGACAAATGGGGAGAGAGAAAGAGACGGACAGAGATAGAGACAGAGAAAAAGAGAAAGTCAGGGAAATCCGTGCTAGCTGCGTGACTTGATGATGATGATATATATATATATATATACACACGCTCCACAGGGGTTGAGCACTCTGGCAAATGAATTAACAGCTGCCACATGCGTAATGCAAAAGCTCTTTTAACCGAACTGAACAATCCGGTATCAGATTGCGTAAAATGTAAACAAACAAAAGTTAATACAAAATGCGTTAAATTTCCGAGGTGACGTAGGCGTCGAAACAGCTGAGCGGTAAGTTATCAGTTTAACGTAAAGTTCAGTGGGTTTCGATTCCAGCTTGAAGCGTCCAGCGTGTATGGCCACTGTGAAGAATTGTGATACAACGAAACACCCTCTCTATGGATAATAATATATATATTAAAAGGAAAAAGTTCAAAATATCAACTTAATATTTACTCTCACTGGATCAATAACAATCTTTATATATATATACGTGGTGCCTTCAATAAGTTTCCAGACTTTTTTTGTACAGGTATTTAAAATTGTCGTAGACTCTTGAAAATATTTTGCTATACATCTTATAAGATGACTGACCAATTTTTATGATTTCAGGTTCAAATGAACAGCTACATCAGGAATTGGAATACACCCTACTAAAGCCTGATTGTCACAGCTGGTGAATTTAAAAAATGCAATCTGGACTTTAGAAGAACGATACGCAATAAAATTCTGTTCTAAGCTTGGAAAAAATGCCATGCGATGAAAGCTGGATCTACTGCTATGACCCAGAGACCAAGAGACAGAGTTCCCTGTGGAAGCATGCTTGCTCTCCCAGTCCCAAAATGACCAGACAGAGCAAATCCACCCACAAAATTTTGATGATCCCTTTTTTTGACAGCACTGGCATGATCTACATGCACTGGGTTCCCACTGGACAGACAGTCAACAAGGAATACTATGTTGAGGTTTTAAGAGAGTTCAGGAAGAGATTCCGTCGGAAGAGGCCAGCACTCTTCACATCGGGTCAGTGGCATTTCTACCAGGACAATGCACAACTCCATCCTTGTCACAGACTATTTGACTAAGATGGGCATCAAGACAGTTCCTTAAACTCCCTATAGTCGAGACCTTGCTCCCTGTGACTTTTGGTTATTCCCAAAGCTCAGAAGCTGTCGTTATGAGACAGTTGAAGAGATGAAAGAGGCTGTGACGAAGGTCATTGACATGCTCACAAAAGAGGACATCCATGGAGCCTTTGAGAAGTTGTTGGAACGGTAGAACAAGTGCATTGCAGCCGGAGGAGATTACTTCGAAGGGGACTAGAGTTTCATGTGTGTACTATCAATAAAAGTGCCAATACGAAAAAAGTCTGGAAACTTATTTAATGATCCTTGTATATATATGCAGCCGTAGAAGAACAAACTTTGTAAACAAATATTCATTTTATTTTTGTTCATTTTCAAATGTCAAGTCTTCTTAAGTTTCTTCCAAAAAGTCCAAGTGTCCTATCCAATGCGTTGACGCTCTCGTAAATTCTAATGATATTTGTATTCTGGTTGAATTGGACCTTTTTCATTCTTTTAAGCTAAAATGTTCCCTGCACCAACGGTATAAGGAAACTCCTATTTACCACTCTCCGCGTTCTTCATCCCAGAGATATCGTTAAAACGTTCCCGTTCTCAAAGCTATACATACAACAGGTTTTATCAAAATTTATCCATTTACCGATTAGTTTCAGGGTAGAATTCCGATAAATTTTTCTTTCAAATATTTCTGCAAGCAACCCCACCAAAGATGAGGCATGCAATACTTCCATTGCCAGTTTTATTTGATTCTGGAGGAAACATACATTGAGGCGAAAGGACTTCATTTGCTATGTTTGATCAACATTTGTCCATTAGCCTTTCAATTCATTGATACCAAGCATACAAACAAACGATGCAAATTCGATCTATCTATCTATCTATCTATCTACTTATCTGTCTATCAATAGATAGTTCACTAATATATGGATTTTTTTTTATTCCTTGGGTATTAAAATCGTATAATCAAAAATAAAACTACAGAAATATGTTGGAGGGAGTATTCACATTTTGACTAATATATTCATATGTTCCTAACAAAGTTTTGTAGTAAATGATATCTGATATCTGTTCTTGAAATAAAATCCAGTTATCTTTCATTATAAGAAAGTTAACTTTTTATGGAAAAAATTTTAGGATTCTATTTATTTATGAAGGATACTGTGGATATATATATATATATATATATATATATATATATATATATATATATATATATATATATGTATATATATATGTATATATATATATGTGTGTGTGTGTGTGTATTCCAAAATATTAGTGAATATACATAATCACTTATATAGAAAAATTGCTGGAATTCCCATTATTTCAAATAATAATACAATCAAACCAAAAGTCATTTTTTTAACTTCTTATTTAGTCCAGTTAAAAAGTTAGAAAATCCCTTAATTTAATTAGATTTCATTAATTGTTATATTTAAACTCACTTTTATTTCTTTGTTTTTAATAAAACTTCTCATTATAATTTTTCCTAAAGTACAAACAGCGACAGTATTTTAAAACTCTTCATAAATTTCTAAAAATTCTTAGAATCTACAACAAATACATTACGTTTTAGGGTATATTTCAGACATTTATTACGTCGCATAGATTCGTAAAGGATAATAGAATGTTAAGATTTTTGTTTTTTTTTCCTTTCATTTTAGAATTGAATTTAATTCTGAAGATTCAACATCATATATCAATATAGACTTCATATTTCATTTTATCTTATGAGTAAATTGCAATAAATTGAACTATCAAAATTATTTTTAAAAAATGAATGAAACAAAATTCAGAATTGGATCCCATTTAGAGAAATAGCAGATGAAATTTCAGCTTATTTAATAATCTCTCAAACAGTTTCTCTAAAGTTCTCTTTGTGTGTGTGTGTGTGTGTGTGTGTGTGTGTGTGTGTGTGTGTGTGTGTGTGTGTGTGTGTGTTGACAGTCATCTCAGGTACACCTTCCCAAAGACAATACTTCCCTGGCTTTTTTGTTGGGCCATCTAGCATTCGTTCCGGATAGGGTATCAAGGTCAGTGAGAGTTTCGATGTAGAATGGCCCCTGGTTCTGACCGGGTCACCTTTAGATAGGCAAAGAATCATTAACAAACAAAACATAGCAAAAGACCTTCGGGTCTAGTTCAAGCTACAAGAGTGACGGACTCACATTACACTTAGTGAGTCCCAGTCCAGCAGAGTTATTGGGCTCATATTGCACCAAGTGGGCCTAGGACTACCAGTGCACGAGGTCAGACTCTTGTCCTCTTCCCTAAGATCCCCACTATAAAAAGGACCTTTTGTCAAATCATGTCTAATGAGAGATAGATATAAATATACTTCCCTAAAACAGTCGACAAATCCATTTCTCCGTAGGTTATAAAATAAAACAAATTTCCTCATATTCTGTTGTGCTTGTTTAGTTCGACAAACACCTGAAGAAGGCCGGATGACATATCGGCCGAAACGTCGTGGAAATAACAATAAAGATGAAGACGATAGTCCAAAAACCCTTAATGATAAAAATCATCAAGCTTCGTCTCAGAAATTTAGATAACTAAAGCAGCTGAAATATTTAAGTACATTCTACATTTCTTGGAAGAAAAATATGGTTAAGGGTGACGGATAAAGTTTGAGAAAAAATATTAGCCACGACAACTGTTCTGTTGCGTGCCACAGAAATATATTAGGAGTCCCCATATACATGGGACCCATGTGACTGCTAATAACACTACTAATAATAATGTAGTGTGTCTTAATATACATAAGATCCATGTGATTGATAATAACGCTACTAATAATAATGTAGGGTGTCTCAATGTATATGGGGCCCATGTAACTACTGATAACTCTAATAATAATAATGTAGGGTGTTTTAATGTATATGGGACCTATGTGACTGCTAATAACTCTATTAATAATAATGTAGGGTGTCTCAATGTACATGGGACCTATGCGATTACTAATAATTCTACCAATAATATTGTTGCGCTCTTTTTTGCTTCATATTGGAAAATAGTCTACAATAATAACTGTTAATCCTCGGTCACAATTCTTCGAACCAAAGAGGAAAAATATTTTGCATCACTGCTTATTAGGAGATAAAATTATTCAAAACTGTCTCATAATAGATGAAACCCATTAATATGATTATGATTTATTACTAAGAAAAGAAACTAAAAAAAAATCAAAATGTCCGTCATTGCGTTTGTCTCCGTAATAAATCATTATCATATTAATGGATTGCATCTATTTTGAGATACCTTTATTTTACTGGTCAGCGTCTTTGAAACCCCAGTTATAAAGTTTTCATGAACTTTTTTTTTAGAGATTTTCGTTTGGGTTAGTTTCTTTGTTTAATGACATATCAAAATTTTTGAGTTATTTAATGCTAAAGCTGCGTAACGCATTTTCTTTTTTCTTCCAGGTAGCGGTCGTATCGATACGGCTATAAGGATGCACTACTTGGACGCTAAGTAAACGGCTGGAGAAGAAGCTAGACGGCAATTTCACCAGAATGTTGCGAGCAATATTGAACAAGTCCTGGCGGAACACCCCACAAAGCACCAAATATACGACCATTTGCCTCTCATCACGAAAACTATCCAAGTTAGACGAACCAGACACGCAGGACACTGCTAGAGAAGCAAGGGCGATCTCATAAGTGATGCACTCCTATGGACCCTCGCATATGACCGAGCAAAAGCAGGACGACCAGCTCGAACATACATACAGCAGCTATGTGAGGATACGGAATGTAGCCCTGAATACCTGCCAGAGGCGATCATATTTACCAACCCCTCTGCTCGGGCAAGATATGACACAAAGTCAATTTTTAAGCGGAGTTTAACACGTTTGAATTCAGAGTTTTCGTTCTCCTAGACTAGTTACCTCACCAAGGCTGAAGAACCTAGTCCGCCCTACTATTTACCCATAGCTGGAGGGAAAATATTTGAGTTCATACCTTTTCCAATGGTATTAGTTCCATGTGAAATGCAATCAGTTAGGTCCAGGATTTGAACTCGTGTCGCCGTGTCCATATCCTGCGACGATAACCATTACACCACGGGCACCTCCAGAGGCGATGAACGATAGGGAGAAGTGGCGAGAGAGGGTCAGGAATATCTGTGCGAGCAGCATGACGTGATGATGATGATGATGAATGCTAAAGCCGTCCTTGAGAAAAACAGTCGTTGTACTGTTATACCCATAGCTAAAGAATAATGTGTTTCATGCTATTCACAAGCGAATTTGGCCAAAAGTGAACGTAATAACTCGACTGGAGTACGAACTTGCTTCCTATGATGTCGAGACTGTCACGTTAACTACAACGCTCAGAAGATTCCCCTTCAAATGTTATGTAATGCCGAAGCCATCCTGGAACAAGGACTATAACGTAAAGTAAGTAAAGTTGGCGACCGTTGTCGAGGGTGACCAGAAGGCTCCCTTTTCGATAGCTACTACACCAAGGTGTAGAGGAGAGCGCAACTCCTTTCCCTGGATTGGTCCACTTTACCCTTGATCCGTACCTTATAATGCTGAGTGTTAAGTAAGGAGGCATCAAGTACCATTTTTTGAGTCTTTGATATGACTCGACCTGGGATTGAATCCCGGTCTCCCGAAACATTGGCGAACACTCTAACCATCATGCCAGTGTCTGGTATAAACAATAATGGCAGAATTTAAACCATAGTTAGGGGGAAAATGGGTTCATATCTTTCCCAGAGGGGATTTGTCTTACATCCCACCGTGTCAGAGTGTATAATACGGCCGTTTTTTTGGTGGGTACCGCGCACGAATCGAGACTCCAAAAAAACTCTCGACTCTCTCGGCATTCTCCCCATGGGGCGCCTCAGGCTCTAAGCAATAAACTTAGTCTCGCCGAAGCGGGAAAAGACCAGCTAGGACGGCACCCTGAGATCAAGGTGTCGTAGCAACCACATAAATGCCAAGTACAAATGTCAGGCGGCGTCCCGGAAGGCCGTGTGACTTAGACTTTAACCCATAGCTGCAAGGGATAAGGGGGTTTATGCCTTTCCCAAGGGTAATATTCCAAAAGTGAACATGATAACGTGATTGGCGTTCGAACTTGCTTTCTACGATGTTCGTTAGCCCTAACACCATGGGAACTCCTGCCCACTTTAGAGATCTTAAGAAGGGTTTAATTTAATGGTATTGTTTTCGGGGATATTTGCTTAATACTAGCTTCAGTGGAGTTTTTTCATTGTTGTTTTGTCTGTTTTTATTTTTGTAAATCATACAACATATAGTTTTGGAGATTCTCGTTGTTACATGACAAATACATGAATAGATAAATTAAAAATAAAACAAGGAATATGCTTAACTCTTTATATAAAATATAGAATAAAAATAAAAGAAATAGTTTATTTCGAAAATTCTCATCTTTGTTTCGGTAAAAATAGGCAAATTAGAGCAATACATAGAGATAACTTAGGAATAAAGTAATTTCCTGTCAAATTTGTAACTGACTAGAAGTAATTTACTCAGCTTCTTTGTGGCATGAGACCGTATAAAGGAGGCAACGAATGAAACTCGATCTCACTCCTGTAGGTTTGCAATCCCGCTTGCTAACCGTTTTACCACCAGAGCGCAACTGACTAGAAACTTGTGGATTCTATTATATCCAAATTCTCCATATAACGAAGATTACTAATTACAATCCATCACTCCTGGACAAGCTAGTTTGCGTTTAACTTATATATTTAGGATATTTTTGTTATGTATCAGTGTCAGTGCATTCCCCCCCCCAAAAAAAAATCCCAACGTTTTGTGAAAATAAAAAAAAAATTGACCTGTCAATCAATTTATCGTCACCTCCACTACTTGGGTTAAGTGGGCAGGTTTTATCACGACATTATCTGCGTATAAGAATTAACAATTTTTTTCATCAATCATCGTGTTTTCTCTCTTTCTGTTGCTTACCTGAAAAAGAAAAGAAGCAATAATGAACAAAAATGGCAACAGAAAATTTGAAGAGAAAATTAAACTAAAAATACAAAAATAAAAGAAGTGATAAAAACTAATTCTTTTTTAACCGATCAAGTTTCAGTAACAGGTGGAGGTCAGATACAATAAAACGTTTCTAATATATATATATATATATATATATATATATATATATATATATATATATACTGACTGATGTATTTGACGCACCGCATCGTAAATGATTTCTTTGGGAAATCGTAGACTTGATGTGTCGTTGAAGAAATTTTTTAAGCTTAATACGACACAATGCCAAGATCATGTTACACTAAACTGCCAAGTAGATAAGGCCCACCTGCCTAGAAAATCATTTTTTTACGTATTTAATAGGATCTGGGTTAGTTCAGTACCATGGAGCACTTAGGTAGGATAAGTCTCAGTACATTTGCAGATAGGTCCATGAGACAAGCTTACTACCCACTGGGCAACTTCTTGCACCCACCCTCAGCTGTTTACTAATGTAGACCCTCACAAATGGAATGATGGTTAATGAGCTAGGTTAGTACATCATGATTAGTGTGTTCGATTCTTACTGGTTTCCTCATACTTCTGGTCACCATTTAAAAAGCATAGTTTAGTTTAGTAAAAAGCCAATATTATGGGGTACTCAGTGAGGACTGAACCCATTTACTATGGTCCGACTTGCTGAGTTTGCTAACCACTATCCAAAGCGAGATGCCCAAAAGATGTGAACGTAGCTTTGACTTGGCATAGAGTCAGAGGTAATAGTGCATGCAGTAGAGATCGAACTCGCTAATTATTGAACAACAAGCCTTCTTGCTTTGAGATACTTTTAAATTGTTTGCTAATTACCAACCTAGATATGTTATCTCTGAGGAGTGGTTGTTTGGTTTGGTTTTAAATCACATCACCCATTAGTGGTTATTTAATGCTTTATCCTGTTTTTACATATATATTGAGTATATGATTAGTATATTCATTTTGTTAATACCGTGGTGTAATTGTTATCGTCATAGGAAATGAACACGGCGACACGAGTTCAAATCCTGGACCTGACTGATTGCATTTCACATAGCAGTAATACCCTTGGGAAAGGTATGAATCCAATTATTCTCCTTCCAGCTATGGGTAAATAGTAGGACAGACTAGGTTCTTCAGCCTTGGTTAGGCAACTAGTCTAGGAGAAGGAAAACTCCGCTTAAAAATTGACTTTGTGTCATATCCTGCCCGAGCGGGTGGGTGGTAAATAGGGTTAATACGCACAAATCAAAGAGAAAGAGAGACAGAGAGAGAGAGAGAGACAGAGAGAGAGGGAGAGAGAAACGACATCTCCACACTAAACGGTAGCTCTCCGAAACAAGTAGACAAGTTCACCTACCTAGCAGTGTCTCATCAACTGAGAAAGACATCAACACGTGACTAGCAAAGGCATGGACAGCTATCGATAGACTATCGGTCATATGGAAGTCAGACCTGACTGAAAAAATAAAACGAAGTTTCTTCCAAGCAGTGGTCGTGTCGATACTGCTGTATGGATGCACTACTTGGACGCTATCTAAACGAATGGAGAAAAAGCTTGACGGCAACTACACAAGAATGCTGCGAGCAATATTGAACAAGTCCTGGAGGTAGCCCCCCCACCACCACCACAAAGCAGCAGCAATAAGACCACTTATCACTCATCACGAAAACTATCCAATTTAGATGAACCAGACATGCAGGACACTGCTGGAGAAGTAGGGACGAACTTATCAGTGACGTATTCCTGTGGACCCCTTTACACGAACGATCAAAGGCAGGACATCCAGCTACATACAGCAGCTCTGTGCAGATACAGGATGTAATCCTGAAGACTTGGCTGAGGCAATGGACGATAGAGATGGGTGGCCAGAAAGGGTCAGGGATATCGTGCTGATGAGCTGACATGATGATGAAGATGAAGAAGGTTTCTAACAATTCAATTTAACATCAGTCAACAAAGTTAAATTCTTCCAAATATTGCTATGTATCACAAACAATTTAATTTAACATCAATCATTTGTTTACACACAGTTAATTGATCAAACAGTTCACTTTCTAACGATTCAATTTAACTTAAGTCATTTGTTTCCTCTCAGTTCAAATGTCGAACAGTTCTATTCGACCAATAGATTGGATCTTATCTGATGCTACCACTCCGGGTCAGAGTAGACCTGCGAGCAATGGCAATGAAAGTGTACACTGCATTTCCCGAAGCATTACTGTAGCCTCACCATCAGAATGTTTAATGTCATATCAAGGACATTGGTCGAAGACTTACCTTTCTCCGTCTCTCTATCGCCGTCGCTTCTTCCTTTCTTTTCTTACTCATCTTCAGATATTTCTATTCCTTTCTTCTCTTCTTTCACTCCTTCCGTTTATTTTTCTCACGCTTACCTTCTTTTGCTCCACACCTTTTTTCTATTAGTTCTTCCTTAACTAAAAACCACCTTAAATGCTTTTAATTTTTAATTTAAATATTTAATTCCCAGAGGATTTTGATAATTTAAAACGTATTCATATCCATCTTCTTTTAAAAGTTATATGTCGAACGAACTGAGCACTCTGGTATCCGGTAAGGTATAAAATGTTAAAAAACAAACGAACACTGCTGCTGCTGCTTAATACCTTATAATTCCCTACCTGACGTGGTACGCTTGTTAGCCGAGCTGTCTGATACTACGTCTAACGTAAAGTTGGGCGGGTTTCGATCCCAGCTTCAAGTGTCCTACTGGTCTAGTCACACTGAAGAGTTGTGGTACAACGAAACAGTCTGTCTTTGGATGACAATATATGTATATATATATATATATATATATATTAAAGTAAATATGGATCTAAATCCAACAGTATGAAGAAAATAGAAAAACAGAATAATCCAAATTACATGAATTTATTGTGATGTAAAGCCAACGTTAAACGTTTCGGTTTTAATAACCTTTATCAGGACTTTGATATCATGAGAATTGTTCACACACCAATGGATGCTTGTCGAAATAACAGGAGCAAATAAAATGTATACAACGAAAAAGATACAAAGGTGCGTATAGCGTTTTAAATTCAAAACTATTAAGTATGTGTTTGGCACGTGGAATGATATTTGAAAATGTTGAACTTCTTAAGAGACAAGAAAACCCCTCCCGTCTTTTAAAGAAATACGCAGAGATAGATAGGTTTTCATATATACAGATCGTTTTGAAGTCATCCACGTCAGATGTCTTATAAAAATGTATTTCGTATTTGTTCCTCATATATATATATATATATATATATATATGCAGGATTTTCTCTGTAAAACATGTTTGATTCTTCGATTCTGTCTAAGCTATTGTTGGTCCATTGAAGTCGTCGTATGAATCGTTTGACATCTGGATGGAAGGAATTCAAGAAGACTTCATTTTTTCTTAAGTATTTTTGGCCCCAGCTGGAGCCATCTTAGGGGAAACGGACACTGAAACGACAAAAAAATATCGAGTTGTATTCATTTATAAAAAAAAAGTTAGAGGGTAAAAAAAAGAAATGGGAGGGGAATTTCTACTGAAAACACATCCATATTGTGCAAAAAAAAAAAAAATACAAGCAAAATCTCCGAATTTTTGAACCTCTATTTTTAAAGACAAACAAATCTTTTTTTTAAAACAAGATCAATTTGAAACGTTAAAGCCACGTTCTAAAATGCCTTAAACATTCTTCCAGATAATTCTTCCTCTTCTCACCAGTAAAATTCTTCAAATCCTGGAAGTGATAACAATAAAAAATAAACAACCTACTATAAAGAAAATAGCATTCACCATAAGTCTAAACATACTGAACGTATTTAACAACTAACCATCCATCCTAATAGAATGATCCAACCCCATCCATAATTCATTATAAAAAAATTCAAAAAAAAAAAACACTCAGAATAAATATAAAACTTACCATTTTCCAAATAATAAACAATCTAACACAACACCCGAGATGACCAGCGAAATGCTCAAAAGCTCTTGGGCTAATATAGTTTTTTTTTTCTCCACCATCTTGACCCGGAAATACGAAGAATCGTAAGAAGACTTTAACGTCTTCACTTGAAGATTGTAAAAAAGAGGCAGTCCGTGGTATTTAACAGAACATGTCAAGATAACAATTTGCTGCCTAAATATACTATATCATCATCATCATCAATACGTGCCGCCAGCACGGATATCCTTGACCATCTCTCGCCACTTTTCCCTATCGTTCATCACCTCCGGCAGGTCTTCTTGGTTACATCCTGTGTCCTCACATAGCTGCTGTATGTAAGTTCGGGCTGGTCGTCCTGCTTTTGCTTGGCCATATGTGGGGGTCCATAGTAGTACGTCACTAACGAGCTCGTCTTTGCTTCTCCAGCAGTGTCCGGCGTATCTGGCTCGTCTGACCTGTATAGTTTTCGTGATGGGAGGTAGGTGGCCGTACAGTTGGCGTCTCGTGGGGTGTTAATGGAACTAATCCTACGAGCATACGGCCTACCAAAAGAAACCGTAGCAGCAATAATGATCCTCTACAAAAACACAAAAGTAAAGGTACGTTCACCAGATGGAGACACGGAATACTTCGACATTGTTGCAGGAGTACTACAAGGAGACACGCTAGCTCCATACCTCTTTATCATCTGTCTAGACTACGTGCTTAGAACTTCGATCGACAAAATCAGAGAAAATGACTTCGAGCTGACTAAGAAAAGAAGCAAAAGGTACCCCGCAAAAAAATCACAGACGCCGACTACGCTGATGACTTAGCGTTACTGGCGAATACGCCTAATCAAGCAGAGACACTACTGCATAGCTTGGAACGAGCTGCAGCAGGCATTGGCCTCCATGTCAATGCGCACAAAACTGAATATATGTGTTACAACCAAACGGGCAACATTACCACTCTAGACGGAGCCTCTCTGAGGCTAGTGGACAAATTCACCTACCTAGGAAGTAGCGTCTCATCAACAGAAAACGACATCGACACACGGCTGACGAAAGCATGGACGGCTACAGATAGGCTCTCAATAATATGGAAATCAGACCTGACCGATGAAATGAAGAGCAGTTTCTTCCAGGCAGCAGTTGTATCGATACTGCTATATGGATGCACTGCATGGACGCTAACCAAGCGGCTGGAGAAGAAACTTGACGGCAACTACACAAGAATGTTGAGAGCAATACTGAACAAGTCCTGGCGACAACACCCCACGAGACGCCAACAAATATACTATATATATATATATATATATATATATAAACAAAATTAGAATATTTTATAACCTTAATCAAATCAGACAGTTTTTATTACTAATAATTATCTTTCATTACTTTATACGAATTAATATTTTCATTTTTTTTATATTCATAATTATCTCTTCAAAGTAAGGAGCGTCTTCTCCTTCGGAATGAAAACTGACAATTAATTAGGAAAATGTCATTGCGTATTCTTATTAATTTTTATACATAAATATTCTTTGACTAATTTTTTCCTCCTTTATTCTTTCTTTTTCTTTCTTTTCTAACTTTCGTGATTTTTTTCATCATTTTCCTTTTTCTTTCTTTCTCTTTTTCTCTCACTAAGCTTTCGTTTTACTTTCTTTTATTATTTTCTTTCTTTCTTTCTTTCACTTCACTTTTGTTTTTCTTGTTTTAGTTGTTTTTCTTTCTTTCGTTTGTCTTTCTTCTTTCTTTCTTTCTTTCTTTCGTTTTTCTTATTTTTCTTTCCTTTTTTCTTTCTTTCTTTCTTTCACTTCACTTTTGCTTTTCTTGTTTTAGTTGTTTTTCTTTCTTTCGTTTTTCTTTCTTTCTTTCTTTCTTTCTTTCGTTTTTCTTATTTCACTTTCCCTCTTTCTTTCTTTCTTTCTTTCTTTCTACAAGCTTTTATTCTATTCACTCTTCCTTGGCCTTTCTATTTTTGATCCATAAAAACCCTAATTTTCTTCTTCTTCTTCTTCTTCTTCTTCTTCTTCTTCTTCTTCTTCTTCTTCTCAACAAATCTTCTTGTTATTTTTCTCTTGTGCTATTTGCATTGATTTCCTTTCTGAAATGTCGACGTCACCCACTGCAGAACGAAGACGATTTTCACTTCCTGTGTCTTTATTAAAATGGCAATCTGTTTTTTCCGACTTGAATACTGTTAGCACATGTTCCTGATACGAGGGCCACCGTTTGGATTGTCTTTCCAGAAATAATGTTTTATCAGGAAAAACAAATATTGACATTTTGAGTGTAAAACGAAGTCGCATTACAAAAAAAGAAAGATAACAAACAACACGGGACTAAGAGAAGATTAATGGCAGTGACAAATCCCCAGTGGAAAGAATGTAAGGGGAACATTTTAGTGGAAAGACAAAACATGGAGAAAAGGGGCTAATTGAGGGAAGGAAGGAAAAGGGGGAAATTCAAAAGTTTAGAGAACAGAAAAGTGGGGATAATGATTGGAAGAGAGAGAGAGAGAGAGAGAGAGAGAGAGAGAGAGAAAGACACTGACAAAAGCAAATTGAAAGAAAGAAAGAAAGAAAGAAAGAAAGAAAGAATGCATCTTAAGAAGATGGAAAAATTGAGAAGGGATGGACAAATTGATCATCTGAGGCGTAAGTCTTGAGTGACCAATGAGTTATCAGAATTTAGAGATTGGTTCCTATCTGGATTTTGTGAATGTTGGTCTCTAGTATACGAAAGTGGGTTTGATTAAGAAAAGCTTTTAATGTTTATTGAATAGATCAGGACAAAAAAAAAAAAAAAAAAGAAAAAAAGATGAATTTTGAAGAAAGAAAGAAAGAAAGAAGCAGGGATCGATTGTCTATGTTCGACTTATTATTTCAACAGCAACTTTCAGGTTTTTTAAAGTCTTTACTTCTGCTAGACTGATTACCCTACCAAGTCGAGAAAGACCTGTCTGCCCGTGTATTTTACCTGTTTATGGAGTATTACGTTAATAAGGTGAACGTAGCCGTATATATATATATATATATATATATATATATATATATATATCGAGAACTTTCTTCACTTTGCACGCTTGTGATCTATTTCTCATCACCATTAACTAACTTGACCAAAATAAATCCCTCAACTGCGTCAAACAAGAGTGAAAAAGACGTTCAAAAGCTGACAACAGTTCTTTTTCATAAATTAATGTGGATCCTATTTTCTTTGCTTCTAGGGAGTTCCGAAGGCGATTAAATGACGCGCTGCATAAGAAAATCGTCTTATTGAATCAATGTATAATAGTAAGGACCCACCATAAAATGAATTCTGAGAGAAAGATGATCAAGGTGACCGGAACGTTTTGATAAAATCCAGAAATATAAAAAGCCTAATAGGCAGAGCATGCAGAATACACCGACTGCATCTCTGCAGAGAATTAATACTACCCCATCGAGCATCCTAGATATAATATTAAACAATCTGATGGTGAGGTACCTGTCTTGGAGCCTTGGGGAATGTGGAGTACTCTTTATTGCCATTGCTCCCAGGTCTACATTGACCCGGAGTGTTAGCACCTGAAAGGGTCCTATCTATGGGTCGAATAGAACTGTTTTGACATTTAAACTGAGGCAAACAAATGACATGCTAAATTGAATTGTTAGAAATAGAAGTGTTTGAACATTTAACTGTGTGTAAAGAAATTACTGATCTTGATTGAATTATTAATGATACATATCAATACTTGGAACCATTAAAGTGTGTGTAAACGAAGGTGTAATGTTAAATAGTATTATTAGCGTTAACGAGCTCATAAGTGATGTACTCCTATGGACCCCCACATATGGCCGGGCAAAAGCAGGACGACCAGCTCGAACATATATCCAGCAGCTATGTGATGATACGGGATGTAGCCCTGAAGACCTGCCAGAGGCGATGAACGATAGGGAGAAGTGGCGAGAGAGGATCAGGGATATCCATGCCTATGGCACGAGATGATGATGATGATGATGATGATTAGCGTTAAATAGCAATACTTAAAACCACTTCACTATGTGTAAAAAATAGTAAAAAGAATTATTCATGTGGGATAGAAATGCAAGAAACCATTTAACTGTGCACAAAAAAAGAGCTCAGTTTTTTTTACAATGTTATCAATGAATGTGTTTACAAATCATATATATTCAATATAAATGTATAAAGAAGATATGATATTTAATAACCTACAACGGTTGATATGCAATAAAACCTAACCAAACCAAACCAGAAAGATAAAGGGCTTTAGCATCGTACAAAGAGAGATCGAACTCGCGTGACTTTGTTCACTTTCGGACTAATACCCTCGGGAAAGGATTGAATCCCCCTTATACCCCAAACAAAAGGTTTAATAATACCACTAGTGTTCTCCTAATATGACTTGGCATTAAATAATTCACGAAGGTAGATATACCATTGAACAAAGAAACCAAACAAATCCAAAACAGTAAGATAAGAAACCAGAAATCAATGTTTCCAGCCCATTAGCTTAGTGGTAGAGCGTTCGCCAATGGTCCAGGAGACCGGGGTTCAATCTCAGGTCAAGTCATACCAAAGACTCCTGGCTTAACACTCAGCATTATAAGGTACGTTTAAAGGGTAAAGTAGAGCAATCCAAGGAAAGGAGTAGCTATTGAAAAGGGAGCTTTCAGGTATCTCACGTCTACGGTCGCCAACTTATAATAATTACTTAGTAACTTATAATAGTAACAATGATTAATCTGCAAATTTACTGCAAAGTCAGCTGAGGCTTTAGAATGTACTGACTGCCTTTCTGCAGAGACGTAAGAGTGTCCTGATAAAACCCTATACCATCTAATGGTGAGGTTTCAGTTCTCGAGCTTGGAAAAATGTCGAGTATCCCTTTCCTGCCATTAATTCCAGGCTCACTTCTACCCGGAGTAATAGAACCAGCTTGTGCCCCCTCGATAGGTCAAATAGAAATGTTTAATCATCTACTAAACTTGAAACTGTTAAACTGTGTGCAAACAAATGACTGATGTTAAATTGAATACTTAGTATTACATACTTAGAGTCTGGGTGAAAACGAATGTATAATGCAGAATAGAATTATTAGCTGTAAATACTTGAAAATGTTTAAGTTTATGCAAACAGAAGTATTAGGGTTTGATAGAAATACTCGAAAGTATTTAACTGTGTGCAAACTGAACTATTAGTGTACGATAGCAATACTGAAAACCATTTACTGTGTGCTGATTGAACTATTAATGTTAGATAGCAATACTTGAAAGTATTTAACAAAGGTAAACAAGTGAGCTCTGGCTCGTTTAAAAATGCTAGGAACAAATTATTATAAATCATACATATTTGATATATATATATATATATATATATATATATATATATATATATATATGTGTGTGTGTGTGTGTGTGTGTGTGTATGTGTTTGTGTGTATATATATATATATATATATGTGTGTGTGTGTGTGTGTGTGTGCAGAGATTGGATTTGGCATTAAATAACCTACAATGGTTGATCTGCCATAAAAAAACGACCAACCAACCATCTAAATATTCGGACAAAAATAGAATGGAATCATGTGGAATAATGGAAAATTCGCGGAACTAGAAATAATAAAGGTCTTCGCTTCCGAAAAGAAATTATGAACTGTCATATTATTAGGGGTGAAAGCAACCATGTGCAATGGAAGGCGTTTCATAAATGATATGTAGAGTTGGTCGGTATTTACTCAAGTGATTAAAATGAGCAAGAATCCATTAACGGATTAATTTTACATAAAGCCTGAACAAGCACAAACCGTGCGCAACAGAAAGCAAATACCACTGCTAAGGACTTCAGGAGAATAAACTTATACGCCTGGAGAAATAGTTTTCAAGGATGTATCTAACATTCTTTACTTTTTTTTATCTGAGTTTTATACCTGAGAATGTGCCCGAATTGTATCTATAAAGAAAACTGAGAATTTATAATACAAAGCCCATAAGGAATTGCACAGCCTGTTTCCGACTGTGTGGTTGGTTGGTTGGTTGATTAGTTGGTTGGGTTCTTCAGCATATAAACGCTTGCTGGTTGATTATCTGATTATTTTATCGAATTTTTGCTTGCGCGTGGAAATACTGCTTTCTGAAACCTTTTCTGACTAAACAAATGGTGGCTGTACAAATTAACGGTAATTCGAAGAGAGGAATTAAAACAATTTTTCACAGAAAATTGAAAATCAAATGTCTTAATTCAACTTTAAAAAAAAAAAGTAATGATATCAATTAGCAACAGAAAACTTGTCAAAGCTTCTGTTGTCATATGACGTGAACTATCATCAAAGAACACACATCCTCAACTCTAGAGATCAAAATAATTTTGAAATCTAGGAGCAAAATATGCTATTTGAATAAACGTCAAGCTGGCAGAAATTTAAGTCCCACTCGTAATACACAATCTCAGACTGATATGTAGATTTAGTAAAAACGTTAGAAAACGTTCGGATTATAAATTGAATTACCATGACCAGATTATCCGGCAAGTACTGTGCGCTACATATGGAACCAAGTTACAGCTGTTTCGACTTGGACGCCTCGGGTAGCATAATGGTTAGCAAGCTAGACTAGCAAACCTACACGGGTGAGTTCGAGTCTCATTGGGTGCCCCATTCTTATGGCCCTGTGCTACATCTAAGCAAAAAGCTTAGTAAATTACTACAGCTATTTCGACTTTATTAGGTTGCATCTGCAGTGTATACCAGGATCTCCCACCACTGGAGATCAAACTAGTGACCAAAAAAAAAGCAGAGCCGAAACTCTACCACTGTGCTACTGTTTCACAAAGCAAATAAGCGATGCCAAATTAACAAGTCAATTCATAATATATCACCATCATCATCATGTCATGCCGCCCGCACGGATATCCCTGACACTCTCTCACCACTTTTCCCTATCGTTCATCGCCTCTGGCAGGTCTTCTGGACTACATCCGGTATCTTCACGTAGCTGCTGTATGTATGTTCGAGCTGGTCGTCCTGCTTTTGCTCGACCATAAGTGGGGGTCCATAGGAGTACATCACTTATGAGCTCGTCTCTGCTCCTCCAGCAGTGTCCTACATGTCTGGTTTGTCTAACTTGGATAGTTTTCATGATGGGAGGCAGGTGGCCGTATAGTTGGTGCCTTGTGGGGTCTTGCCGCCAGGACTTGTTCAATATTGCTCGCAGCATTCTTGTGTAATTGGCGTCCAGCTTCTTCTCCATCGAGTTGTTGCAATTTTAACACAAAATTGACAAGGAACGTCTATAACAAGAATGAATAGAGTGTGTTTTGAACTTTTCTATTTACATTTTTGTATTGTTGTTTTATAAGAGTGTTTTGCACATGGTTAAATGATATGAGGTATTTCTATCTAATACAAACAATTTGCAAATAGATCTTTTTGTTTTATAGATGAGACTCTAAAAGGTGCAAACACTCCAGATCAATGAAGGGGTACTCCACACTTCCCAGAGCTTCAGAAATGGAACCTCATCATCGGATGTGCCCGTGGTGTAGTCGTTATCGCCGTAGGCAATGAACACGGCGACACGAGTTCAAATCCTGGACGATACTGATTACATTTCACATAGCACTAATACCCTTGGGAAAGGTATGAATCCAATTATTCTCCCTCCAGCTATGGGTAAATAGTAGGACAGATTAGGTTCTTCAGCCTTGGTTAGGCAACTAGTCTAGGAGAAGGAAAACTCTGAATTCAAACCTGTTAAACTCTGCTTAAAAATTGACCTTGTGTCATATCCTGCCCGAGCGGAGGGGCTGGTAAATAGTATCATCGGATGTAGTTTCATGCAACCCCACCCCAGAATACTAGTTCTATTTGACCCATTGATTGGACTCAAACAGGTACAGCCATTCAAGGTCAGCGTGAACCCGGAAGTAATGGCAGCGAAGGGATTTTCCATATTCCCCAAAACTCAAGGATTGGAGCCTCATCACCGGATCCAGTTTTATGCCATACCCGGGACACCTTTTTTTGGGGGGGGGGGTATCCTAGAAGGGGATAGGGTTAGTATATTCTAAATTTAGCCAACAGAGCGGATACCTCCTGATGGGTTATTCTCAGCTGAAGTCAGTAAAACATCTATGGTCTATTCGTATTATTCGTATTAGAAAGCAATGCTTCAAACCATTTAACGGCGTGCAAAAAATTGAGCTCAGGTTCGTTTAAAAATGTTATCAAGAAAATATGTTTACAAAACATATTTAAAACACATGGACAAACGGGTATTAAATAACCTATAATGGTTGATATGCCATAAACCCAACCAAACCGAATCATGTATATTCAATATATACGTATAAAGAGAATTTGGTATTAAATAACCTACAATGGTTGATATGCCTTAAAATCCATCCAAACCAAATCATATATATTTAATATATACGTATAAAGAGAATTTGGTATTAAATAACCTACAATGGTTGATATGCCATAAAATCCATCCAAACCAAATCATATATATTTAATAGAAACGCATTAAGAGAATTTGGTATTAAATAACCTACAATGGTTGATGTGCCATAAAACCCAACCAAACCAGATCATATATATTTAATATATACGTATAAAGAGGATTTGGTATTAAATAACCTACAATGGTTGATATGCCATAAAACCCAACCAATCAATATTTATTTGTCCCTCCTCAAGCAATTATGACAGACTTAATTCTTTAGGTTGGGTTTTGTCTCTTTGTTTAATGGCCTATAAACCTTCGAGTGTTAGTCAATATTAAAACCATCCTTACCGAAGAACGACAGAGATAATATTTTACGCACAGCTCGGGAGATAAGCGGGTTCATCCCATTCACAAGAGTATTTGACTAAAAGTGAAAGTACAAGCGTGACTGGGGTTCGAACTTACTCTCAATGATGTCTCTACTCCACAGAGACCCTCCTCTTTATTCTTTTCACTGATTTAAAACAATATTCTTTATAAAACTTGTTCCAACTTTCGTTTAATAAATCGTCTTTAGTGGGTTGAGCCTCTTTGGGTTTTCTTTAAATTCTGTTCTCAAATAAATTATACATAGCAATTTTTTTTCTACTGTGTATTTTCTTTTCATCATACAACGTGTGATACCATGTCCTCATCAGCCGCCAACCAGGGGTGATAACACTGTTTCGGTAGCTCAAGACGGTACTGCCACTCCTGGAGCTATCCAAGCAGCTTTTGCCACCGGACAGGGTATTAAGAGAATTATATATATATATATATATATATATATATATACGGCAGATCAATTAAGAGCAGAGACTACATTGGACGTTAATCTGCATTTTCAGTGTGCAGTTTGTGATTTAAAAAGAAAAACAACAACAAAAAAAAACGCGTTTACTTTTGGCGGTTGATGTTATTACACGTTTACCTTAACCGTTTCGTATATTTTATCGAGTCATATTTGTACTTGGGTTATGTCATAAATAGAGCCACCCTTTCCTCGGTATCTATTCTATATAGTCAGATAAATGATGGCACTAAAGTAGAAATCATTTCTTGTCGATGAGGCCTGTTTTAGAAGTGAATGGACTACAGTATGGCTAGTGGTCATATTGTTATATTGAGTGGTATTTTACGATGTATCAACCTTCGGGGCTTATTTGGTGCCGCATCATGTTATATATATATATATATATATAAGTAAAGTTGGCGACCGTAGTCGAGGGTGACTAGAAGGCTCCTTTTTCAAGAGCTACAACAACGAGGAGTTGGGAAGGGCGCTACTCCTTTCCGTGGATTGCTCCACTTTACCCTTGATACGAATTTTATATTGCTGAGAGTTAAGCAAGGAGGTATCAAGTACCATTTTTAAAGTGTTTGGTATGACAAGACCTGGGATTGAACCCAGGTCTCCATAGGCAAACACTCTATCCACTTGGCCAATGAGTCGAATTTGAAGGTAACTTTAATTTTAAACGGGTTGGTTAATCTCATTTGTTGCCACTCTGTTAATATGGTTTCAAGTATTCCTTTTAAACACAAATAATTCTATTTTATATTAATCTTTTTTTACACACAATTATAAGATTTCACGTATAACTATTTAAAATTAGTACTTCAATCTAGGCAGTATTCATGAGTAATAAAACAATGCGCACACAGCTGTACGTTTTCAGGTAACGAACAATGATACTATTTACCAACCCCTCCGCTCGGGCAGGATATGACACAAGGTCGATTTTTAAGCGGAGTTTAACAGGTTTGAATTCAGAGTTTTCCTTCTCCTAGACTAGTTGCCACACCAAGGCTGAAGAACCTAGTCCGTCCTACTATTTACCCATAGCTGGAGGGAGAATAAGGGGGTTCATACCTTTCCCAAGGGTATTTGCCCGAAAGTGAACGTAATAGCGCGACTGGAGTACGAACTCGCGTACTACGATTCCGCAGTTCATCGCTTTAACCATTACACCACGAGGACACCCCTGGTAACGAACAATGATAGTCGGTATTTACCCAACCCCTCTGCACAAGCAAGATGCGACACAAGGTCAATTTTATTAAGCGGAGTTAAATAGATTTGAATTCAGATGTTTTCGTTCTCCTAGACTGGTCACCAAAAGAACCTAGTCTATCATACTATTTACCCATAGCTGGAGGGAGAATAATTGGATTCATACCTTTCCCAAGTGTATTAGAGCTATGTGAAATGTAATCAGCCTCGTCCAGGATTTGAAATCGTGTCGCTGTGTCCATTTCCTCCGACGTTAACCATTACACCATAGATGAGAACCTAACAGGTACAACCGTTCAAGGTTAGCGTAAACCTGGGAGCAATTGCAACGAAGGAGCACTCCACATGCCCAAAAGGAGTACTCCAAATTCCTCAAAGCTCCAAGAATTTGAACATATCACACACTTTTTCTGATTCTTTCATTCAAATCAAAAGCCGTAAACATCCACAAACATATATTCCCCCATATGAATAAAAACAAACCTTACTTAAATATCAAACCTATAAAAAGACATAATTTAACCCCAAAATTCCACTGTCACCTTCAGTTGATAAAATTTGAATTACTCCTGAAAACCACTACCCGCATAAATAAAAAAAACAATGAAACAAATAGTTATGAACAACTCCAAAAACACAGATTCCCTATCAAACCTAGGTTTTTAAAAATCCGCAGCCGAAATTGCAATAAGTTTTCCATAACAGAAACGAGTTGAAATTTAAAAAAAAGAATCTATGAACCTAAAGAAGACTTTAAAACTGGTAACACAACAATCTCTTTACTTTCTCATGATATTTCAACCAACCACACTTTCGATATTTTCGTTTATAAATGGTAAAAGTAAGCGAAGAATAATTAAAGCATGTTCCATAGCAAACAATAACCCAATACCACCACACAATACCGCAACGACAACTTGTTTTTTTTTAAAATATCGCTGTCTTTAGTTAAAAATGATACAAAAAGAATACGAAATTCACACTAAAGATAAGCTCCCCTTTCTCTAAACATTTAAAACAATAAAATTTTCCAAATCCTTTTCACAAATCAAAATCAAAAAACGCTACTTACTTTTCAAAAAACATTCCATTGCATGGCATGACATAATTTGAACATATCATTCCGTTTTTTCGCATAGCGGCGACTACAAGCCCTGGAGGAGACTTCCACTTGAAACAAAAAATTTCTCGTAAAAAATAATTTTGATATATAATTTTATATTCACACAAAAGATCGAAAAGCTTGGAACAATGTAAATACGTATCTTTTTCCCGTTTTGCCTTTTCTACACACACACACACAAACACACACACACACACACTCCGAACTTACTGGATTGAATAATATCTTATATATATATATATATATATATATATATATATGGGGGGGTGTTTCTCTATGTATAAAAGCACTATCATTGATATTGAGCACTATTTAATGATACCACAAAATTTGGTCCACTACGTGAACGAGTGAGAACTATAAAGCTCTACAATATATATATATATATATATATATATATATATATATATATATATATATATATATATATGACGAACAGTAGTGACAAGACAAATAGGATTAATTTCTTTTGCGTTATTTTTATTCTTTCATCGTTTTAAACTAATTTCAACCTTGGATGATATTCAGAAGAAAATGTTTTATGAAAAACGATATTTCAGAAAGTTTTAAAAACAGTTTCCAAATCAGTTGATATGTCATGATAGAAACGAGGAAAATTAAACTGATTACGTACGATATACGAGGGTCGCAAAAAATTTGTAAGCCTCACTGACAAAGAAAAACATAACTTAGCATTTTTGCTGTATCAGCACTTCTTTTAAAGTCAAGAAATTATTAATTATTCTTGTTAGTTTTATAATCAAATATATTGAGGTGTGGTTAGCCTTCCTGGGCCAGGATTGGTGCTTTTAAAACGATCTTCGTGCAGATATAGATATATGTATATATGAGTGTTATTGTGCGATTGTGCATGTATGAGGTTCGTTCAAAAAGTTCTAAGCTTCAAAAAATATTCAAAAATGGAATCTTAAATTTAAATGATATAGAGCTCAATGCAAAAGAAGAGACATTGCTAATACCTTGTATATATATATATATATATATATATATATATATATATATATATATATATGTGTGTGTGTGTGTGTGTGTGTGTTTGTGTGTGTGTGTATATATATATATATATATATTTATATAAATAAGGTACAATTTCTTACTAATCCAATGTGTTAATTGCTACATAAATAAGTCGTTGTTGGCGACTTTAGTCGAGGGTGACCCGAAGGCTCCATTTTCAATTGCTATGACACCGATGTGTAGAGAAGGGCGCTACTCTATTCTCTGTATTGCTCCACTTTATCCTTGATCTTTATCTTATAGTGCTGAGTGCTAAGCAAGGCGGCATCAAGTACGATTTTTGAGTTTTTGGTAGGACTCGATCTGGGATTGAACCCTGGTCTACTGGGCCATTGGCGAACACTCTACTCATTATGCCAATGGCTGGTAAAAACAACATAAATAAACCATTGTAAATATACTAAACCGTTGTAAATATACACCAATGCATACTCGCCGTAGACATAGCACCTACATGAAGCATGAAAGCTGCTTCTAAAATCCAGCTGTTAAGAGGCCCCTGTCTTGCCCCTCTCCAAAAACAGCGTCATCTGTATAGTTTAACTTCACAGCTAAATGGGGTTTGAGAAAACCAAACACACGATAATCTTTACCGGCCTAATCAGAACTATTTGCTAGATGGAGTAAAACATTTCACCTATCTCATCTTTCTTACCTATGCGTTGAAAATTGAGTTCCACAGTCTATTACTTTGGAGCACAATGACATGAAATTCCTCGTGACCAACTTCATGAATCAATGATTTCTTCTTCAGAAGTTCCATATCACGCAGTCTATTACAAGTCTCGACTATACGTATTTTTATTGTTTAATGGTAGCTATCTTCTTTACAGTATCGTCAAATATTCATGTGCTCAGTATAAAGGCTTTTCTGGCGATGTTAGATATACAAAGTGTCGTAACAGAGCCATGGTTGATGTTTTTTTTTAATTTGAAAATATACACGTTAAATGAAAATCTTTTCACAGGTGAATAACCTAAGTAATTATGGTGTCCTCTCAAAGCGTCTGGATGAAGGTAATTAAGAAAATATAATTCTTGTGTAGGTTTTATTTTGTTTGCTTTTTAGGCATATCAACCATTGTAGGTTATTTAATGCCAAATCCATACGCTCCCCCATGAAGGTTGAGCACTCTGGCGAAAGAATTTACGGCTGCCACTCGCATAATGCAAAGCTCTTCAAATGAATTGAGCACTCTGGCATCCGGTAAGGTATAAAATGTAGACATACAAAAGCCATTACTTAATGCTTTATAATTCCCGAGCTGACGTCGTTCGCTTGTTTGCTGAGCAGTATGATAGTAAGTTTAATGTAAAGTTGGGCGGGTTTCGATCCCAGCTTCAAGAGTCCTACTGGTCTAGCCAGACTGAAGATTTGTGATACAACGAAATAATCTGTCTGTGGATGACAGCATATATATATATATATATATATATATATATATATATATATTAACAGTCCTATTTCAAACAATTCGGCTAAGCATAAGTAAGTACAGTTGGCGACGGTAGTCGGTTGCGCAGTTGGTTGGGGCTGTAGAATACACCGACTGCACTTTTAGACTCAATTAGTGACCCGGATATGATACTAAACAATCTGATGCTGGAGCTTTGGGGAATGCGGAGCACCCCTTCATTATCATCTTTCCCAGGTCCACTCTGACCCGGTGTGGTAATACCTGATAGGGCCTTATCTATGGGTCAAATAGACTTAAACTAAGTACTTATGGTAATCTGAATTGTTGGAAATAGAACTGTTTTTGATATTGAAACAGTACTACGCTAAACTGAATTGTTTGAAATTGAATTGTTTTGACATTTTACTGTGTGTAAATAAAATCTATAGTTATACTAAACTAAATTGTTCGAATTAGAACTGCTACACTAAACTAAATAGCTTAAAATAGAAATGCTTTTTGACAATTAAACTGTATTTATGCTAAACTGAATTGTTTGAAATAGAACTGTTTATTTGTATAGAAATAGATTTGGCATTAGATAACCTACAATTTGTTGATATACCATAAAACCCAAACAAACAAACAAATGTAGTCTAGGGTGACCCGAAGGCTCCATTTTCAATAGCTAATACACCAAGGTGTTGGGGAGAGCGCTAATCTCTTCCCTGGATTACTCCACTTTATCCTTGACAGGTACTTTATAATGCTGAGTGTTATACAAGGATGCATAAAGTACCATTTTTGAGTCTTCGGTATGACTCGACCTGAGATGAAACTCCAGTCTCCTGGACCATTGGTGAATAGTTCTGTTTCAAACAATCTAGTTCAACATGAGTACACAGTTTAAATGTCAAAAACAGTAATATTTTTTAGAATTCAGTTTAGCATAAGTACATAATTCTATTTGTCACATAGAGAGGACCATATCAGGTGCTACCGCTCTGGGCCAGAGCAAACCTGGAAGCGAAGGTAATGAAGGGCACTCTGCACCCCTAAACCCCCAGCGTTACTGGAGCCTCATCATCAAATTTTTTAGTGTTATATCAGGACACTCATTGCGGTGGGATGTCTTATATCGGTGTATTCAGCAGCCCCAGTTGACTGAGCCATCTAGTGTTAGATAATCACCGATCACTAACTGCTATGTCATTGATGGTGATGTGGGTGGTTAGAAACACAAAACCCAAATCGACCCAAGCACCAAGTCGTCGTTTTTTTTCTTTCGTTCAGCCTCTGAGACTGTGGAAGATAGGGGAAATAATTATCAGACCGAACGTTTCGGTCAATTTCTTCGTTTTCGTATGAACTAACTCCTCTCGGGAGTTTGATTCGTTCCTTGTTTTACTTCACGCAAACGTCTGTGTCCTCGCACCCCAGCACCCTGTCACTGTTGAGATGGCAGATCGTTGGTGATCACGGTAAGAGCCGGTCAGGAGTGCTACATCAAGCATATCTCGTTCTTCCTGATTTAATGTCCATTAATCGATCTTTGATTCACTCTTGATGTTTTTTAACAACGCTTGCATGTATATGCGTATTAATGAATATACTCACGAAAAGGTCGCTGATTCAATAATAAAAACAAAAAAAAAACACAAAGTGTGAAGAATCTCTCTCTTTCTCTCTCTCTGTCACTTTTTTAAACATGCTATTTTTTTCCTTTTATATCTCACTCACAAATATTAGACCTTCAACCCACTCAAATTTAAATAAGAGGAATAAAAAAAATGAAATCTTTATTGACATAACCAGCATTCTACTGACGCTCCCAGCGTTTTTTTTTTTTTTTTTTGCCGGTCCACAATCCTGTCGACCAAACCTTTTCACACTAAATTCTTTAACACTTTCCAATTCATCTTTTTCTTCCTCCTTTCCTCTAGTTGAACGCTTCATTAGTCGGACTTTGATCTCAGCAGGTCTCAATGTATCGCACCGGCTGACCCTTTCCTTATCAAAGCATCGACATCCAATGTAAAGGCTTCTATGGCGCCGCGTCTACGGCCACCGTTGTTTCTCTATAAACAAAACACTCGTTGGATCCGAATCTTTCAGCTAGATTTAAAGTATTTCCGTCTGTCAAGCGAACCTCACTCGCTCTATTGGTGGAGTTCAGAATACAGTGACTGTGTTTTCTGTAGAGGGCTAAGATGCCCCCAAAAAGGGGTGTCCTGGGTATGACACTAAACGGCATCCGAGAGTGTAGCCCTGGAGTTCTGGGGAATGTAAAGCACATTTTCGGTGCCATCAGTTCCAGGTTCTCATCGAGCAAGATAGAAGGTTGATTGGTTGATTAGTTTTTTAGTTGGGTTTACGGCATATCAACCCATGTAGGTTATTTAATACCAAATCATGTTTTTATCATTAAGGGTTTTCGGACTATTGCTTTCATCTTTATTATTATTTCCACAAGGTTTCGGCCGATATATCCTCCGGCCTTCTTCAGGTGTTTGTCGAACTCGGGAACCTTCACGGAACTTTAAACTACATCCTTTATTGAAACTACGGGGGTCGCCTGTTCTGATTCCGTTAGCCATAACCAGGTACAAGTGTTAAGTGTTCCTGTATAGTTACTCGCCTGTAGTGAGGATTGAACCTGCAACCCCCAGATGATTGTCTCCTTAGAAGTTTAGGGAACCAACGCCTATAACCGTTACGCTGTGTCCTGCTGAACCTCATCTGGAGGTTGCAGGTTCAATCCTCACTACAGGCGAGTAACAATATAGGAATACTTAACACTTCTCCCCGGTTATGGCTAATGGAATCAGAACAGGCGATCCCCGTGGTTTCAATAAAGGACGTAGTCCGAAGTTCCGTGAAGGTACCAGAGTTCGACAAACACCTGAAGAAGGCCGGAGGATATATTGGCCGGAACGTTGTGGAAATAACAATAAAGATGAAGACAATAGTCCGAAAACCCTTAATGATAAAAATCAACAAGCTTCGTCTCAGAAATTTAGACAACAAATCATGTTTATACATGTCTATATGAAATATATATGATTTGCAAGCAAATAGTTTGTAGATAACTTTTTAAACGATCCAGAGCTCATTTGTTTACAATGGCTTCAACTATTTCAATCTAACACTAATAATTCTATTTAATATCAATCATTTGTTTGCACAAGTATTGTTTACACTAAAAGTTTTATGTGCTAAACGGCTTCAAGCATTGCTATATAACATTATCAATTCTATTCAATACTCATTATTCATTTGCATGAAGCCAAACGGTTCCAACTTTTGTTCTATGGTACCAATAATTGAAATTACGCGCACAAACAGTTTCAAGCATTCCTAACACAAATAATTCTTTCAAGTATTGCACATAGTTAAATGATTTCAAGCATCGCTGCGTAACACTAATAATTCAATTTGATATCAGTCATTTGTTTATGCACAGTTCTATTTAAACTATAGATGGGGCCCTATCAGGTATTACCAATCCGGTTGAGAGTGAACCGTAAAGTTATAGCAATGAAGGAGTATTCCAACAACGCTAAAGTTCCCGGAGTGTAGCCTTACCATCAGGTGCAGTTTACAGTCACACCCAGGATAATTTAGAGCAGAAGTGGTAGTATCTATTGAGGTTCCATCAATGGATCAAATAGATCTGTTTCAAAACATTTAGTATTCGATAGGATGTGTGCAAACAAATGATTACTGACTATAAGTAAAGTAAAAAGGAGTAATTAGGAGGTGCCGTGGTGTAATGGTTATTGTCGCAGGGAATGGACACGGCGACACGAGTTCAAATCCTGGACGAGATTGATTGCATTTCACATAGCACTAATACCATTGGGAAAGGTATGAATCCAATTATTCTCCCTCCAGCTATGGGTAAATAGTAGGACGGACTAGGTTCTTCAGCCTTGGTGAGGCAACTAGTCTAGGAGAAGGAATACTCTGAATTCGAACCTGTCAAACTCCAATTTAAAATTGACCTTGTGTCATATCCTGCCCGAGCGGAGGGGTTGGGTAAATACGATATGGCATAAAACCAAATCAAAACCAAACCAAACGTATTTTTTGATAATAAATAATATAGGATAGGTTGACATGTCTTATCCGAGAAAGAAACGAAACAACCTGGAAAAGAAATGAAACAGTGAAAATAGTTATTATCATTATTAAACATTTACTAATTGATCAAATTTCGGCATTAATGCATCTTCATCATCATCATGTCGGGCTTTAACACGGATTTCCATGACTCTCTCTCTCTCTCTCTATTTATCTCTACATTCGTCTCTATCACCCATCACCGCCGGCAGGATTTCTAGACTAAATCCTGTATCCGTACAGACCTTTTGTAGATAAGTTCTACCTAGTCGTCTAATACCTGTTCTTCCATGTGAAGAAGTTCTTAGGAGAACATCGCTTATGAGTTCGTTTTTACTTCTCCAGTATTTTCCCGCATGTCATATTCGTCTAATTTGGATGGTTTTAGTGATGGGACATTGGTGGCTGCACAACTGCTGTTTTGTGGTATGTTGCTTCCAGGATTTCTTTAATATATAGCTCGTAGCATTCTTGTGCAATTGCCGTCAAGCTTTTTCTCTATACGCTTAGTCACCGTCCAGTTGTATTATCTATTGTAGTACGAATAATAATTGAATAATAATAATATTTATTAATATTAATCAATTATAATTGCTTAATAATAACCCATAAACTAAACTAAATCAAATATCCCATCCGATTTGAACCAACCGCTTCGAGTTTACGGGTTCCAACAAGTCAAGTGAGTGTAATTGTGCTCTCCACCAGATCTCAGGGGACCTTCCCGCTAGGCGATACCTGTTTGAGGGGACCGAGTACTTGACGAGGCGTCTCAAAAATGGGGAATGAATGTCAACAACATTAAGCCTTTTTTGTGATATCTCACATGAGTTTCGATTCTTACGTGTCCCCTGCACCCCCACGGTAAAATGATCTTGAATCAAATCCAACATGATGGGAGGTCGGATAGATATCAAACATCCCAACTGACTTCGTTCCATATCATCACTTCGGTTTCGAATATGATCCCCGGAGACCAACCTTCTTCCCGTAGAAATAGTAATTTTAATCGGATTTTATCTCAAGCTGTTTAACAGGAAGAACACAGAAGTTTTGGGTTAACTTGTAAATGTCGGTCTCCATGAACTTTTCCGTTTAACAGTGAAGAATTGCTTTGTTGGGTTTGATCAATTTGTTTAATTACATATCAACCCCTTACGGGTTTTTTAATGCCAAAAGTTATTCTCTTGAAATAAGACATATTTTCAATGTCCCGTTGCCTATTTTTAAATTGTTCTTTTTTCATTTATATGCGTAGGGGCTGACGCGCTGGACAGCGAAGTCAACGAATTCAAACTCAAGTTCCGCTATTGCGTCCACTTTCAGACTAATACCTTTGAGAAAGGTATTAACCCTCTTATCCCCCAGAGCTATGAGTTAAATAGTACAGCAACTGTTCTTCTACAAGGATGGTTTTGGTATTAAATAACCCACAGTGGCTGATATGTCACTAAACAAAGAAACTGAAACCAGTTATATATCAAGACTTTCTATCTAATACTAACAATTTATACGCAATTATCTGGATTAAAGAAATTATTTCTATATATTACTACTAATATAATATTAATAAACTAAAAAACATAACGAAAAGAATGAATGGATAAACAATATGACAAGAGAACTAGAAGACTCGAAGAAGGCTCGAAAGCGGAAATTCACATCCATTTACTCAAAAGGCCGCTAAAAAAATATCAAACTGGAAAACGCCAGGCCGTGATGGAATATATGGTTTCTGGTTCAAGAAATTCACCTCCATTTACGACAGACTAGCTCTAGAAATGAACAAATGCCTACAAAGAGAACACGTACCCGAATGGGTGACCAAAGGAAAGACCACATTGATCCAAAAGGACCCAAGCAAAGGAACCGCCACATAACTTGCCTACTGATGATGTGGAAAATATTAACAGCACAAATAAGAGAAGAGATTTGCTTCTCGCTAACAGAAAAGTTAAAACTCTCAAGGACAATAATGATAATAATAATAAACGCTCAGAGAAAAGAAACATACAAATACTAAGGCATCTTGTAGGCTGACGCCATCAAACAAGTGGAGATGAAAGAAAGAATATCTCAGGAGAGCCAGAAAGGTACTCGAGACAAAACTATGTAGCAGAAACCTTATCGAAGGAATAAATACCTCGTTAGATATTCGAGAAGAACTTAAGTAAATGGACCAAAGAACAAGAAAACTAATGACCATGCATAAGGCATTACATCCAAGAGATGACGTAGACAGACTATATGCATCAAGAAAGGAGGGTAGAAGAGGACTTGCTAGCATTAAAGACAATGTTGACGAATCGATACAATGATTTGAGGACAACAAAGAAAAGCCCAAAGGAGGACTGATTATAGCCACCAGAAACGAGACAGATAACACGATGGATAACAGAATGACAATAAATAGGAAACAAAAATGAGAAGAAAAACCACACAATGGGCGTTTTAAACGACTAATAAGCAATATCTCACAAGAGAAAACTTGGACCTGGCTAATAAAAGGAACCTTTAAAAGATAAACAGAATCTCTCCTAATAGCAGCACAAAACAACACCATAAGAACCAATCATATCAAAGTGAGAATAGATAAGACGCAACAAAATTGCAAAGTAGGTTGTGTAATGATAGAGACGAAACCATCAATCACATAATAAACCAAGGTTGCAAATTTTCACAAAAGGAGTATAAGACTTGTCACGACTGAATGGGCAAGGTGATCCTCTGGGAGATGTGCAAGAAATTTAAATTTGACCATACGAATAAATGGTATATGTACAAACCAGCATCTGTCCGAGATGGGACTTTAACATACAAACAGATCAAATAATCTCAGCCAGAAGACCAGACCTATATAAAATCAACAAAAAAGAGAGAACTTGCAAAATTGTGGACTTTGCTGTCCCGGCTGACCCCAGAATAAAACTGAAGGAAAATGAAAAGAAGGATAAGTACCTTGACCTTGCTAGGGAATTTTAAAAAAATGTGGAACATGAAGGTGACAATTATGCCAATTGTGATAGGTACTTTTCGTACAGTAACTAAAGGATTATTAAAAGGACTGGAGGACTTTGAATTTGGAGGACGAGTGGAGACTATCCAAATTACAGCATTATTGAGAACGGCCAGAATACTGAGAAGAGTCCCAGAGACTTGAGGAGACTTGCTGTCACTCAAACTCCAATGAAAGCTCATCAGCAAAACGTGATGTGAAGAACTCTTAAGGACTAAATAATAATAATCCTATTTACCAACCCCTCCGCTCGGGTAGGATATGACAGAAGGTCAATTTTTAAGCGGGGTTTAACAGGTTTAAATTCAGAGTTTTCCTTCTCCTAGACTAGTTGCCTCACCAACGCTGAAGAACCTTGTGTGCTCTACTGTTTACCCATAGCTGGAGGGAGAATAATTGGATTCATACCTTTCCCAAGAGTATTAGTGCTATGTGAAATGCAGTCAGTCTCGTCAAGGATTTGAACTCGTGTCGCCATGTCCATTTCCTACGACGATAACCATTACACCACGGGCACCTCCACTAAATAATAATAAACTGTGGAACATGAAAGTGACGGTTGTACCAATTGTAATTGGTGCTCTTGGTACAGTCGCCGGAGGATTGGTACGAGGACGAGTGGAGACCATTCAATATACACCTTTAACAATATCGGCCACAATACTGAGAAGAGTGCTGATGACTTGAGGTGGCTTGCTGTCACTCAAACTCCTGTGAGAAACCAGCGGCTAACACTGGTGTGAAAAACTCGAAAATGAGGAATAATAATAATAATAATAATAATAATAAGAAGAAGAAGAAGAAGAAGAAGAAGAAGAAGAAGAAGAAGAAGAATGAGACGCATAAAATTATCTGGGATTTTGAGATACAAACCGATCACCTAACCCCAAGCAGAAGACCACGCCTAGTGTTAATAAAAAAAACTGTCGCCTCGTAGATTTTGCTGTTCTGGCGGACCCCGATAAAAAAATAAAAGTAAACGAAAATATAAACAAATACAAGGAACTTGGTAGAGAATTTTTTAAAAAGCTGTAGAACATTAGGGTGACAGTGATACCAATTGTAATTGGTGAACTTGGAACAGTCCCCAAAGATCTGGAAAGGAAACTAAAAGAATTAGAAATCAGTGGAATAATCGAGACTATCCTGGTTATAGCATTGTTGAGATCGGATAGAATACTAAGAAGACTTCTGAAGACATGAGCAGGTTTGCTGTAAGTCAAATTCGATTGAAAAGTAATAATAATTTACTTACCCACGACTGAGATAGGTGCTTAACCAGGTTTAAAGGCATTCGTTTTACAAATACAACAACTAAGGAAAAATTATCGATTTGAATAAGGTAAAATGGTAAGTTGCCAAGTATCAGTCGTTCAATCGTGAGGAAACACAGAGATTTAATGAGTTTTTATCACTTAGAATGTCCAGAATATCGTCTTCTGCGTTATACTCATAATGTCTCTTTTGGCTTTTTTCAGGTTGACCTCGGGAGTCCTCACGAGCCTGTTAAGCTATAGTAAGAGTGACTAAACTCCACAAACACTCATATTCAAGCCATCTGTGCAGATGAATAAGGGATGATATTTACGATGTCCCCAAACCATGAAGGCCAGGTGCACACTTATTGAAGATTAATAGGAAGTCTATGTAAATTTACACTTGGTTACTGCTAGCAGTTGCTGAACTTCGCCGATCTTACCCTTTTTTACAATATTTACCCAACCCCTCCGCTCGGGCAGCATATGACACAAGGTCAATTTTTAAGCAGAGTTTAATAGGTTTGAATTCAGAGTTTTCCTTCTAGTTGCCTCAACAAGGCTGAAGAACCTAGTCTGTCCTGCTATTTACCCATAGCTGGGGGGAGAATAATTGGATTCATACCTTTCCCAAGGGTATTAGTGCTATGTGAAATGCAATCAGTCTCGTCCAGGATTGAACTCGTGTCGCCGTGTCCATTTCCTACGACGATAACCATTACACCACGGGCACCTCCCTTTTTTTACAGTGACTTCAACATCAAGGTCTACTCTTTTTGCTTATCCTCACTTACAAAAACATCTCAAAAGGTAGATAGGATTTAACCGACTTCCCATCTTGTTAGTATGTGACACATGGTCATTTTATGGTGGAGAACTATGTATGATTTGCCTTGTGCATGGCTATACCAAAAATACATGTTCTCGTCATCCTTCTTATTTTAAGGCGCCTCAGGCACCGGCTGTAAACTCAACCCAGCTAAGAAAGTGTAGCCTGGAGGGAAAACCCCGCGAGATTAGGCGATTAACTTACAAATACCCGACCAGCACGAAGGCAAGATGGTCTTATACTTGGTAGGAGGCTGAAAGGAATATTAGGGTAGATGCTGTCTGGGTGGGGTGCCCCTCAATCCCTGAAGATGAACGAGATAATCAATCCTGAGTGATGGGTTACCAATGAGGGGTTATGGTTTCCCAATGGGACGCGGAAATAATTGACTCAACTTGGCTTGGTTAGGACATAAGATTGTTGTATATTGATCTCCAACCCGGCCGGGCTGTCAGAATAGGAAATGCACCTGTGTAAATAACAGGTGCATCCGGTCGAGGAATATCAGAATATAACCTTGACCGTGGACGGGTTGAATGAGTGTGATTTGTGACGCCCACAAGAAGAAGGTGGACGTGAACTGTTATATAACTCGGTGCACAGGAAGTTCAACCAGTTGGAGATAAGAGAAAACCAGCACCCACAGAGGCTGAGTCCCCAGGCCCACGGTTGAGCAGCCCAGGAAAAAGGGAAAGAAACACTGTTATGGCCATAAGAGTTGGGGTCAATATGTTGCAGTTTTTTTCGGTCTCCAACTCCCTCTCACACACAACTCTTTCTGTAGCACTATATGGGTAGCCCGCCAAAGCAGACGATTCCTTCGTCTGTTTTGGCGCGAAACCAGACAAAGGATTCTTGGACCTGAAATCTCGCCGTATCCGGAAGTGGTAAGGGGACGCGAATGAGAGTTGGCTGGACAAAGGAGCTGAGAGCAGTTGACGGGGGACCCGGACGAGAGCAGTTGGCGCTGGACAGCAGAGAGGCAGTTGACGGGAGACCCGGACGAGAGCAGTTGGCGTTGGACAGCAGAGAGGCGAGCAAACAGAGTTGGTGTGGAACCACGGACAGTGGCAGTCAACACCTGACTCCGGAGACCAGTGGCAGACAAGATGGGGTCCAGCGAAGAAGACGAATCGAGATGACGGCATTCTAGTTGCTTTGTGGAATTTTCGCTAGTAACCCACGCTAGCGTTAGTCCACATATGCTATCAGGAATGCAAAGTGTTGCATAACTCTCCTTCTGCTCTTGGGTTAACCCCAAGCTTTGTACGTGTTTGTTCGTTGTCCTTCTATTTCCTCCTCGATCGTATTGTGTAGCGGTAAAGAAATGTGCGTTACTAGTTGATCACCGGCCGGCGTAAGAAGGAATGGTTAGAAGACTGATCTAAAATGTGGTGGGGGTGAGGGTGTAACGTTACATTTCAATAAAGTGAGAGGTGTATTTTTCTAAAGAACTGTGTCGTCGTTATTATTGTGTCGTTGTGTTCTGCATGCATGCATATATATGTGTTTGTATAGTTGGTCATGGCAATACAACAAGATCTCAGTTATGGAATATCCTGTGAAAATTCAACTTACTAGGAATGCCCCGAAAACTATCTTACTTACTCTGCAAATCAGGCCAGGCGAGTGAGGTATCGACAAATTAATGAGCAGAAAATGAAAAAAAAATGAACCCATAAAATCCTGATCCATCCTAACCCACACCTCCAATTTTCCCTGGGTTCCTGGTTGAAAAAATTAGAGAAAAATTACCATGTAATCTGTCATTTAAGAGTCAGTAATGTTGAAGAATAACGGATTGCAAGACTTTATAGGCAATTTACAATATATTTAAAGCGTGAAATATAAAATTACACCATTTTATGTACAGTAAGTAAAGTTGACGACCTTAGTCGGCGCTGACTCGAAGGCTCCCTTATAAATTGCTACTACACCGAGGTGTAGAGGAGGGTGCTACTCCATGCCTTAGATAAGCTCCACTTTACACTTGATCCTTACCTATTGATGCTAAGTGTTAAGCAAGGCCGCATCAAGTACCATTTTTTGACTTTTTGGTATTGAACCCTAGTCTCCCCGACCATTGGCAAATACTCTACTCAATTGGCCAATGGCCCGGTAGAAATAATGATTCCCTAGCGGAAATTTAGGCCACCCAGGTATACGTGCTTATAGGCTGCCCGTGGTGTAATGGTTATCGTCGCAGGAATTGGACACGGCGACACGAGTTCAAATCCTGGACTGATTGCATTTCACATAGCACTAATACCCTTGGGAAAGGTATGAATCCAATTATTCTCCCTCCAGCTATGGGTAAATTGTATGGCAGGCTGTGTTCTTCAGCCTTAGTGAGGCAACTAGTCTAGGAGAAGGAAAACTCTGAATTCAAACCTGTTAAACTCCGCTTAAAAATTGACCTTGTGTCATACCCTGCCCGAGCGGAGGGGTTGGGTAAATATGATATGTGATTATAGGCTGCGATACAAATTAAGACGGAGCAGTCTTAATTTTTATGGTTAATATACCACGTTTATCCAGAAATTATCTCATTACAAGATTGAAACATTCATTACTATTAATATAATTTTTTTCATGATATAACTAAAATAAAAATACGTTTGATCTAATAAAAAAAGTTATTCTAAATTTTGTACAGAATAATTTTCATTGCATCATTAATGCGTACTTTACTTCTTTCAACTACACACCACACACACACACACACAAACACACACACACACACATATATATATATATATATATATATATATATATATATATATCCGTTAAGGTGAAACTTTAGCAGGAGAATTCCGACTCGCGATTTAAGTTAATTTTGTAATTGGCTCCACTAGTGTTGAGCACTCTTGTAATTGTAGCATTGCAGCGTTTACGGTAGGTTTTATTTTTCTTTTGATCAACTGACTGCATATCTCTTGATTTTTTCAACTAATGAGACGTGGTTTGTCTTTTCTTTCTTTTTGTCCTATGATATTTTTTCTTTTTCCCCCGGGCGGTGATTCGAGATATTTTTATCTCTTGTTCCTGGCGGTTTTTTTCTTTTTTTCTGGTAACCGTGAATGCTGGTAGATAGTAGATTAGTAAATATATATATATATATATATATATATATATATAGAGGGAAAGTGAAAATTAACCCCTTTTAAAGAGTTAGGAAATAAATTGTAAGAATTTTAAAATTGGGTGTTTCCTTTCAATTACTCAATATATGATGGAGTTTCCAGTTTCAAATGAATAGAGCAGCGCCCTCCCCTACACCTCCGTGTAGTAGTTATAGAAAAGGGAGCTTTCGGGTTACCCTCAACTAAGGTCGCTTTACTTACTTTATATTCTATAGATCCTCCTAAACAAATCGTGGCTTTTATATATATATATATATATATATGTGTGTGTGTGTGTGTGTGTGTGTGTGTGTGTGTGTGTGTGTGTGTGTGTGTGAGTGTAAAATGTAATTTGCTATATTTAAATAAAGAATACTCAGTAACGGTGATAATGAATATATATATGTGTGTGTGTGTGCGTGTGTGTGTGTGTGTATTAACAAATATATCATGTTTTGAAATTCATTTTCTAACTCTAATTGTATCACATATATTCGAATCAGACTGCCATTAAAGAAAATAGAACGTTAAAACGTCCTCAATTTTTTGTTTCATTTAGCAACTCAAACGCCCAGGTGAAGGTTTAATGTTTCCATATCTAAAAAAAAACGAAACGTTTAACGTTGCAAATGATTCAAATTACAAATAGTATCCTCCTCTGATGACTTTGCATTTTTTCCTATTTGTATATATATATATATATATATAAGTTAGGATAAGTCCATGGTGCTTGGTGACTTTCAGTTTTTGAGCATGCAAACATCAAAACAAGACTTGATAGTTTTTCCAAACGCTTTTACGCAGTGTCTAAAATATCATAACTTATATATATATATATATATATATGTATTGTCATATGACCATCAAGTAAATATAAAATTACGTGCGTATATCTTCCTTATTCTGAATAATTAATGGAGATGAAAAGTTAGGTGATGAATATATATATGTAATACGTCTTCACGTCTGGTGTTTGTTCTTTTCTTAGTTTTCTTTCTCTTTCTTGTGGAAGTGGACTTTTAAGACAATGATATTCGGTAGTCAAAAACATTTCTATTTCAAGCTATTCAGTCGAGTCACTCTGTTTTATTTCAAACCAGTTCAGCATAAGAATAGTTTTTTGGTTTATATTCAGTTAAATGACAAAACTGTTGCATTTCAGTTTGGCGTAAGTATAGTTTCAATGTCAACAACAGTTCTATTTCAAACAATTCAGTTTAGCATAAGTACGCAGTTTAAATATCAACACAGTTCTATTTTAAAACACTCAGTTTAGCATAAGTACATGGTTTAAATTAAGTACGCAGTTTAAATGTCAAAGCAGTTCTATTTCAAGCAATTCCCTTCAGCACAAGTATACAGTTCAGTTCTATTTCACCCATTGATAGGACCCAATCAGGTGCGACCATTCTAGGCCAGAATGGACCTGGAAGCAATGGCAATGAACAGGTACTCCACATTCCCCAAAACTCCAACATTACTAAAACCTCACCATCAGATTGTATAGTGTCATACCCAGAACACCCGTTAGAGGGGTCCTACCCCTCTGCATAGTTACAGTCGGTGTATTCTCCAACCGACTAGGCAAAGGAAACTAAGTACGTGGTCAATAGAATAATCGACCAATGTTGAACAGCCTTATATGGAAATAGAAAGTAGGCGACCATAATTGTGGGCGACCGAAACGTTCCCCTTCTAATAGCTACTACACTGAGGTGTAGGGGAGGGCGCTAATCCATTCCCTGGATTGCTCCACTTTACCCTTAGCTTATAGTGCTGAATGCTAAAACAGGCGGTATCAAGTATATTTTTAGACTTTGGTATGACTCGACCTGGGATTGAACCCCAGTCTCCCGGACTACCATTGGCGAACACTCTAACCATTATGCTAATGGTCCGGAGATACATACATATGATAATAAAAGAAAAAGGAATAATATTAGAGACAGCGAGAAAACTGAAATGTCAAAGAAAAAAAAAAAGGAAAACATAAAAAAAGGAAAGCGAAATAGAAAAAGGAAAACGAAAAAGTGAAAGAGTAAGACTGTTCGGTCAGAAACACTTTGTTTTTATATTTTTCTTTTCCATTTTTTTTTTTCTTTTAGTTAGAAATGGACTTTCAATGATAAGTCATTTGAACTAGTATCCCATATCCTTTTCAAAGCCTACAACACATAATATAAACTTTTGTGCATTCACCATCACACAAATATATTGCTAGTCGACTTCCTTCTTTGATTCTGAATATTTCGGTTTAAATAGCTCCGTATATTGTTTTTTTTTTTATTTTGTTCACTGAGGAATAAAAGATTTATTCCTTTAAAATCTACCTTGTCGTTTTGTTGTCCGACGCAATGCCTTTTAATTTCTGAAGTAGATGAGAGCTTCCTTCATTAATAACCTCAGAAGGTAGAAATATCTTCCGACATTTGATTCTTTCTTTTTATATGTGTCGGCACTATTCATGGAAGATCGTCCCGCGTTCTCTGAAGAGATTAACGCCTCTCTATTCTCATCATATCCCACTAGAGCATAATAATAATAATAATAATAATAATAATAATAATAATAATAATAATAATGAATCCTAAAACTGCATTATGACATATTATATTTAGATGTTATTGCACTTGAGAGAATAAAGCATTTTATAGGCCTATTTGTGACTAAATGGATTTACATTCTCATTGAAGCTCTTTTTCCGTTCGTTAAAATTTCTTGATATAATGCTTATGAAATTCTAAAAAAAATCAATTACAGCAATCCAAATAGAAGTGCCCTTATCATCATGGACCGTCATTGGTAACCAGGGGTTTCCAGGATCATCTAGTTTATTTATGTTTACTAGAATTTATTTTCTTTTAATTGATTCATTTATTCATTGAAACGTGTACTATTTATCTATTTATATTTATTTTATTGTATTGTATAGTAATTTTTGTCATAACTTCACCGTGTTCGTAGTTCTAAAAAGATCGATGTAATTTGAAGTGTAGACATGTGTTTTATGCCAAAGAAATCACCTTTAGCGACCGCAGATCGATGTTAAATACAACCTTGATTGTGTCTGGTCGACAAATTGTGTTAACCAAATAGGTGGGGGGAATGGTCAGATACTTCGGATACGTAACTAAAAGAAAGAAATGGAAAACATATAAACAAAAAAGAGTTTTAAGATCGTTGCCCTCACTAGAATTCCTGTTCCCAAAGATCAATCAGTTTATTTTACTTATTATATTCAGGTTATATATATATATATATATATATATATATCATCATCATCATCATGTTGTGCTGGTAGCACGGATATCCCTGACCCTCTCTCGCCACTTTTCCCTATCGTTCATCGCCTCTGGCAGGTCTTCTGGACTACATCCCGTATCCTCACATAGTTGCTGAATGTATGTTCGTGCTGGTCGTCCTGCCTTTGCTCGGCCATGTGTGGCGGTCCATAATATATATATAATAGAAATATGTGGAAAGTTGGATAAATCAAACACTTAACTCAAATTAAGATCTGAGATATTTCGTTCGGGTTTTATTTCATCGAACTTCTTCACACACACACACACACACACACACACACACACACACACACACATATATATATATATATATATATATATATATGTATATATATATAATGTAATAAGAAGAAAACTCAAACCTGGTTAAATTGTCATCATAAATTTATTTCGGCGAAGAATATCATTATAGTTTTCTTCTCTTCAGATGACTTCCCATGCTTAATTTGAGAGTGAAAAACAGCCACTATGGAATAGAGTCTCTCTCTCTCTCTCTCTCTATATATATATATATATATATATATATATATATATGTGTGTGTGTGTGTGTGTGTGTGTATGTGTGTGTGTGTGTGTGTGTGTGTGTGTGTGTGTGTGAAAAAAGAACATGTATAAATTCAAATTTCCTGGCGAAAGTGAAGGAAGCTAAAACAATAAATTATTAGAAAAGTCCTCATTTGAGTTTTCCTTATAATTACATTGTATACGCTCTGTATGTGAGTTTTATTGTATAAACCAAGATACATCGAGCACTCCCAAAGGTGTGTATGAAATTCTTCATCTATTCTACGCACGGATAATCCACACCCATTGTCTTCGGACGCCGACTGGATATTACTGGTATATATACGCTGATGTGGTGAACAGGTCTGAAGCCAGCCAATACACTAACCAAGAGTCTAAAAGAAAAGAAAGGGACTCAAAAAAATTAAACTAAAGAAATAGTTCCTTCTTCTTAGGGCAAAGGATCTTGCAACATCTACTTTGTAGTTGGATGGTTGGTTATAAAGTTATATATATGTGGGGAAACGTTCCAAGCCCAACCAACTTATTCGGTAATTAGTTGGTTGTTTGATTGGATTTAAGGCATGTCAACTCTTGCTAAAATATGTAATGCCGAAGAATTTTATCCACTTTTGACAAAGATTTATACGATTTCAGTTTACAGACATTTAAAAACCCAGTTAGTTGGAGCTCTGGAATACAACGACTGCATGTATGCAGAGGGGTAAGACATCCGAACGAATGTCCTATTTACGACAATAAAGCATCATATGGTGAGATTGCAGGCCTAGAGCTTTAAAGAATTTTCCACATTCTCTAAAGCTTTAAGACTGCAATCTCAAGACTCCAATCCCTCATTGCCATTACTCCCAGATCTACTCTGATTTGGAGTGGTTGCACTTGTAGGGTCCTATCTACGGGTCAAATAGAACTGTTTGGCCATTAAACTGTATGCAAATAAATGACTGATATTAAATTAAATAGTATTAAATTGCAGTACTTAAAACCATGTAATTTGTGCAAATGAAACTATTTGTGTTGGATAACAATACTTGAAACTATTTGATATGTGTAAAGAAATTATTAATACCAAATACATGTTTATGATATTTAGAGATTTATATTTACAAGGTTCGTTGGAGTTATGCATCATATATTTATTGGAAGAATTTACAGTCTTTGGGTTGAATGTTCTAGATTGGATCCGATTCTGAGAATTCTCTTGTCCAGTCGGCTGTGGCTCTAGAATAAATAAACTGCTTCTCAGCAGACGGGTAAGACTCAACAGCAACCAGTGTCCTTGATATGACACGAAACAATCTGGTGGTGAGGTTCCAGTAATGCTGGAGCTTTGATGAATACGGAGTACCCGTTCATTGACATTGCTCCCAAGTCCACCATGGCCCAGAGTGATAGCACCTGATAGGCTCCTATCTATGGGTCAAATAGAACTAAACTGTGTACTTATGCTAAAGGGAATTGTTTAAAATAGAACTGGTTTTGTGTGCTAAACTAAATTGTTTGAAATGGAACTGTTTGACTAAATTGAATTGCTTGAAATAGAAATGTTTTTGAATATCAAACTGTGCTTACGCTACGCTGAATTGTTTGAAATAGAGCTGTTTATTTGCATAAAAAGGATTTGGCTTTAAATAACCTATAAAGGTTGATAAGCCATAAAACCCAAACAAACAAACAAACAAACAAATCTCTTGCCCAGTCGATTGGGGCTGTAGAATACACCGACTGCACTTCTGGAGAGAAGTAAGAACCCTCCCAACGAGTGTCCAGAATATGACACTCAACAATCTGATGATGAATCCAGTGATGCTGGAGCTTTGGGGAATGCGGAGTACCTCTTCATTGCCATTGCTCCCTGGACCACTTAGGTCTGGAGTGATTGCACCTATGGGTCACATAGAACTAATTGCGTACTTATGCAAAGCTGAATTGTTTGAAATAAAACTGTTTTTGACATTGAAACTTTACTTACGCTAAACTGAATTGTTTGAATGAGAACTATTAGACTAAACTGAATAGCTTGAAAGAGAAATGTTTTTGACAAACTGTTTACTCATTACTGAATTGTTTGAAATTGTACTTAGTATTTGCGTAAAAATAGATTTGGCGTTGAATGACCTACAAAGGTTGATATGTCATTAAACCCATACAACAACAACAACAACAACAATAAATTTCAGAATTGTATATAAAAAGATTTGGATCACACTTAGAGATGAAATGATAACCAAGTGAAATTCTATTATTGAACAACAACACTAGGTTTTTTTTCATCTCTATATATTTTAATAGAGGACACGAAATTTTCTGAGGTTTCATTGTTTATTGGCACATCAGCCATTGTTGGTTATTTAATGCCAAAGCCATCCTTCTAGAAGAACAATAGTGGTACTATTTAATCCAAAGCTGGGGGAATAAGGGGGTACATACCCATCCGAAGGGTATTTTTCCGAAAGTGAATGTAACAGTGTCAATAGAGTTCAAACGTGCCTACTAAGACCTTGCAGGCCAGCGTTTTAACCCTTACACTACGAGGAAAGCCCAAAACTTTCTTAGAAATATTTTATTTGAAGAAATATTTGCCAAGTTGACCATTTTGGTTTTTAGGCCTCCATCAGGGCGAATAGAATCATTCTCTGAAAACTTTGTGTTTTTTAACACTATACATTTTCATACTGTCGAATTTATATACAGTCCCCCCAACACACACACACACACACACACACACACACACACACATATATATATATATATATATACAAAGCGAAAGAGAGTATCACCCGTAAATAAGCACATCCCGAAAAAAAATTTATTTATTTGATTTTTGTTCTAAACCAATATACAAAGAATTTATAATTTCTACTGAAAGATTAGATTATTAAAACCGATATAATTAGATATTATCATTTCCAAACTCGACAGCATTGAAAACTAATATCATGAATATGTAAAAGTATAAGTTGGCGCCCATAGTCGAAGGTTACCCGAAGGCTCCCTTTTCGATAGCTACTACACCAAGGTGTAGGGGAGGGCATTACTCCTTTCCCTTGATTGCTCCACTTTACCCTTGATCCGTACTTTATAATGCTGAGTGTTAAGTAAGGAGGCATCAAGTACCATTTTTTGAGTCTTTGGTATGACTCGACCAGGGATTGAACCCAGGTCCCCGGGCCATTGGTGAACACTCTAACCACTAGGCCAATGTTCATGAATATGAAAAAAACTCAAAAATAATAAAACCTCTTATGTATTTATGTAAATTTACCTTTGGTTATTTCAGTATTTTAATCTCATTTTTGTTAACGTAGTTTCATTTCTGTACAGGTAATAAATAATACCTAACAATGATTATATAATTTTCCATAAGAAAAGATGAAATCCTGAAACCTTTGCTTTGAAAGAAAATTAACATTTTATCAAGAAAATTCATAAAGGTAAAATTATCTACGAGCATTACTATATATATATATATATATATATATGTGTGTGTGTGCGTGAAAATCTATTCACTGCTGAGTACACACGATAAATGTTGAACTTTTGTATTTATTCAGAACAGATTCAATACAAATGTTCTTATGCGTTTCTGCCTTTATTTATATCAAAATATGTGTCGAAGTTCACATGTTTTAGACACGTCAGTAAAGAAGAATAAGAACGACAGGGTTGGGAACGTCATTCGGAACTCGGGAACGCCTATTCACAGAGGGGCAGAAGCGGTTTGTTTAACATCATGTACACGAGTGTCTAATGGAATAGAAAGTTGAAAGAACACAGGAACTTCAGAAAGATCAGTAGACTTCCTAACAAAAATAAAGAAGCTTCTTTTAAAAAACTCTCTCCCTCTCTTTCTCTCTCTCTCACACACATACACACACACACATGCACACATACACATTCTCTCTCTCACACACGTTTGCTTGATTCCCTGCAGATGCAGGAGGTAAGACGCCTACAAAAAAAAAGAAGTTGTATTCGGGCTATGACACCAAACGACATCCGGTGAGACTTCTGGATCCCTAAGAAATATGGAGACCAATTCATTGCCATTACTCCCAGATTCACTCTCTTCCAGAGGGATAGTACTTGTTTGAGTCTAATCTATGGATCAAATAGATCTTTTTAAAAATATATACGTATTAAATGGGAATGACAGAAATCTGATAACTATGTGCAAACAAATATCAAATAAGAATTCAAAATTATGAACAAATAATTCGTAATAGATAAAATAAGTGATACTACATACTGTGCAAATAAATAATCATTATTAAGCGAAAAAAAGTGAAAATGAAGAAACTGGAACGTTGAAAGTAGAGCTACTATCATAAATTTACAAATGAATCATATTTCGTCCTTGAATTCCCCATAAGTCGTTGATATTCCTTAAAAAAGAATAATCCAAACTTCCAACTTTCTCTCTCCGTTCCCCTCTCTCTCTCTCTCTCTCTCTCTCTCTCTCTCTCTCTCTCTCACACACACACACACACACAGACACACACACACACACACACACACGCACGTCTGTATGTGTTTGTGCATGTTCTTGTGTGTGCTTGTATATATATATATATATATATATATAGGATCCAAGGGGGAAATCCAAGGGATAGGAGTATCCAATATGAGTGCTCAATACTAACAGCTATTGATGTATAATTATTTTGGGATTCATGATACATCAGGACTCAACGTGTAGAGCAAAAAAATATTCTATATAAAGACAAAAAGAAAAAATTCACTTTCTTGGTGTCATCATAAATTTATTACAGCTTCTGATAATTTCTTATAAGATGAACTCATTTTTTTAATATATAAAAACTAATGAGTTAATCTTGTAAGAACTTATAAGAAGCTGAAAAATGATTTATAATGACAGGAAGAAAGTTTTTATTTTATTTTATATATATATATATATATATATATATATATATATATAATCTTTGTTTTTTTACTTTTTTGATGATTCTGACTTTGTGAAAAAGAAACATGAATATGTATATATATATATATATATATATATAATCTTTGTTTTTATACTTTTTTGATGATTCTGACTTTGTGAAAAAGAAACATGAATATGTATATATATATATATATATATATATATATATATAATCTTTGTTTTTATACTTTTTTGATGATTCTGACTTTGTGAAAAAGAAACATGAATATGTATATATATATATATATAATCTTTGTTTTTATATTGTTTCTTCAAAACGTGTTTCTTACATTTTATGTTGTCTCCAGGAAGTAAATGGTTTGAATATTTTCGGGGTTTTCTAGTTCTTATATATATATATGTGTGTGTGTGTGTGTGTGTGTGATGAACGAATATGTTGAGACAAATAGTACTAATTTTTCTTTTTAATTGCTTACTTTGTAACCATTTTACAACTTAGGTGGGGGAGTTTCAGTAGAGTTATTGCTAAAATGCTGGATTGCTACACTATAGTTAGCAACGTTTCGGCCGATATGTCCTCCGACCTTCTTCAGGCGTTTGTCGAACTCGGGAACCTTCACGGAACTTCGAACTACGCCCTTTATTGAAACCACGAGGGTCACCTGTTCTGATTCCGTTTGCCATAACCGGGTACAAGTGTTAAGTATTCCTGTATATTACTCACCAGTAGTGAGGATTGAACCTGCAGATAATTGTCTTCTTAGAAGCTCAGGGAACCAACGCCTATAACCGTTACGCCATGTATCCTACAAATCAGAGTGAATTTTTGGGTATTATAAACTTAATGTTCTTACTTTAGCTAGAATTACTACCATTATGTATGATTTTTTAACCTATGCTCATATTCAGATTTCAGATGTTTTTTTTTAATTTTTTATCTAGCCTTCTAGATTATCGGTTCCCATACTTTATTCAAATCTATACTTGGTCTACTCAGCAGGTCATTGTAGCCCAACATATGTGCTGATTCCTTAAGGTGTCTAATCTTCCAATGTTCAGCCCTATCAATTATTTCAACTTTGTCCCATAACATATATGAAGGGAAAAGGTAAATCATCTCCCCTTATGGGACAGGCGCCTCTGGTGATGTAATGGTTAGCAAGCTCGACTAGCAAACCTACACGAGTGAGTTCGAGTCTCATTGGGTGCCCCTTTCATATGGCCCTGTGCCACATCTAAGCAAAAAGCTTAGTAAATTTCCATCTCCCCTTATGGGACAAAGTTGAACTATAGTAAGCAAGTTCGAATTCCAGTCGAACTATTACGTTCAGTTTCGGACTAAAAAACTTCTCGAAAATTTATTAACCCTTTCATCACTCAACAATGGATTAAATATTATTACTACTGTTCTTCTATACTGATGACTTTGGCATAAAATAACCCATTAAGTTTGATATACCATTAAACAAAGAAACCAGGCCAAACCTTATCCCTTCCAGCTATGGTTAAATAGTATTACTACTGTTCTTCTAAAAAGATGGCTTTGGCATTAAATAACCCATTAAGTTTGATATGACATTAAACAAAGAAATTAAACCAAACCAAACATTATGAACCAGTTAAGTAGTAAAACCATGATTTAAATATGGATTGTTTTATTTTTTAAATCTCGAAGTGTTTTAGATGAGTCTGATATAATCTCTTGGAACGATGATCACGTGACTTTATTTTTATTTATGTATTTATTTATTTCATTTTATTTCATTTATTCATTTGGTTATGAATATGAGTCTTTGCATTTTTAGAAAAAAAGCTAGAAATCGGTACGTTTTATTTCAATACTTTTTACAAGTTTTTTTTTCTTACTGTGTTTGAGCACCTTGATTATAATATCCTTCTGTGTTTCCATAGTCTTCTTTTAACACGTATTATGAATACTCTTTGTGTCTCGCTTGATGTAAGGTTTAGCGTGCATGGCAGGTGAGTTCGATTCTAGCTGGATAACTCATACTTCTGGCCTTGTGCCAAAATACGCAAAGAACAAACGGGGAAATATAAAAAGAAAAAAAAGAAAGAGTAAATAAAATAAAAGAAGAAAAGAAGCAAGAAGAAATGAATTAAGAATCAGAATTTTTTAAAAAATGTAGAGAACAAAGTAAAAAAAATAAATAAAGGCAGCGAGAAGAAAAAGGAAAAAAAGTAGGAAAAAAAGGCGATTTGGAAAAGAGAGTTGGAGGGAGAGAGAAGAAAGGGAAATATAGAAGAAGAAGAAGAAGAAGAAGAAGAAGAAGAAGAAGAAGAAGAAGAAGAAGAAGAAGAAGAAGAAGAAGAGTAAAATGAAAGAAACGTAAGAGAAATCAAGGGAAAGGGAAAATGCCAAAACAATATGAAACCCCAGAATAGACACTAAAAGAAGGTCAGAATTAGAATGAAAGTCATGGAGAATTAGCGATAGAAGGAGACGAAAAAGGATATATATATATATATATATATATATATATATATATATATATATATATATATATATATATATATATATAAACGACCGATTCTGGCAAAGAAAGCAGTGTACGGGATTTGAAATTAGAAGGAATAGAGATTTAAAGAGAAAGAGAAAAACGACAAGATGAAAAAAAGGCAACCGGAAGTGGATTTGTGGCATAAAATGGCGGTTGCATGTGTTAAACATCAACAGATTGTGCACTTTTCTTTACATTCTCCTCTGACGTTGTTTGTACATAGCAAGAACATTTATTGTTTCTAGTGTTGCGGCCAACACTTATGTTTTTATGTGGTTGGTAGTGAGATGGGCGTATTTGCAATTCTTCTTGCATCGTCATATGGGAGTGATTTAAAACGGCTTACAAAACGGACGTCGGTGGGATGGAAATAAAAGATACTACAAAAAATATATATAAAAAAAAAACAAAAAAATCATTTTCACGACGATGCAATCGGAAATTAACCAAGAAAAAATAGATACAAATGTTGCATATTATATTACAATATGGATATATCAATTGTGAGGAACAGAACGCGTATGGCAAAAGAAAATTCTTGATAAATATCGGGGTCTCGAACGTGCAATCTACTTTTCGATCACACGCGGTAGAAAACTTTTCCCAGTTAATATTTTCATAAAACTTAGTACATTGTCACTAACTCCTAACCAAACTTCTTCCCAATGAATATTGAGGTGTCCTCGTGGTGTAATGGTTAAAGCGATGGACTGCGGAATCGTAGTACTCGATTTCGTACTCCAGTCGCGCTATTACGTTCACTTTCGGGCAAATACCCTTGGGAAAGGTATGAACCCCCTTATCCTCCCAGCTATGGGTTAAATAGTACCACTACTGTTCTTCTAGGAGAATAGCTTTGGCATTAAATAACCTAAAAGAGTTGATATGCCATTAAACAAAGAAACCATACCATTGAATGATTAATTGATTGATTTTAACGGCATGTTAACTCGTCTTGCTTTATTTTATACTTTGAGTTAAGGAATCACGTTTATTTTATGTTCATATTGACATTATTTTGAATAGTTGTCTTTTAAGATTTTGTTTGGTTTGGTTTGGTTTGGTTTGGTTTGGCTTGATGGCACATCAGCCATTGTAGTTTATTAATGTCAAAACTATTTTTATACGTATAAACAGTTTTATTTCAAACAATTTAGTTTAGCATAAGTAAACATTTAAATTTCAAAAACAATTCGATTTCAAACAATTCAGTTTGGAAAAAGTACGCAGTTTACATGTCAAAACAATCCTATCTCAAACAATTCAGTATAACACAAGCCCACAGTTTAGTTCTATTTGACCTATAGATAGGCCCTTATCAGGTGCCTTATCAGGTACCTGAGAGTGATGTCAGAAAAGTGATACTCCGCATTTCCCCAAGCTCCAGGATTTTTGGAGCATTACCATCAGATTTCTTAGTGCCTTATCCAGTTCATTTCTTTTGCACACAGTTAAATAATTTCCAGTATTGCTATGTCACAGTAACAATTTAACATCAGTCATTTGTTTGCTAACATTTGAATAGATATGGTATGTAAGAGATTAGTCGGTAATTTCATTTTTTAAATGAGCTAGAATTAATTTTTTTGGTCATTAGTATTGCTATTGTTTCAACACAGTTAAATGGTTTCGCGTATTGCTATCTAGCACTTATTATTCTATTCAATATTAATCATTTGTGTGTGCACTGTGAATTGTTAGAAACAGAACTGTTTGATCATTTAACTGTGTGTAAACAATGACTGATTTTTAATCAAACTGTTAGTGATTCATAACAATACTAGGAACCATTTGGCTGTGTGCATTCGGATGTGTAATATTGAATCGAATAGTTTGTGTCAAATAGCAATACTTGTAACCACTTCAATGTCTGCAAACAAATTGTTTGTATTGAATTATTATAAGTGTTAGACAGCAAGAATTGAAAACATTTAACTTTGTTGAAAGAATAGCAATCTTTGTGTGCAAACAAATTAGTTTTCATTTAAAATTTAAATTACTGCAAAGATTTATGTATTTGTTTTTGTTTTGTTTTTTGTTTTTTTTTGTGGAAAAAATATTTTCATGAATAAAATAAGATTTTAAAAGAAAATGAATAAACGAAAAATTTTGAACTCTGATTACAGTACATACATTTTGAAAGAGAACACGACGAAGGATAAGAGAATGCTTAGAGTTTTCTCATTTTTCCTTCTTTTTTTTTTCATTTGAAAAATATTTTCGGATAAGACATAACATCACGTACAAACATCACCCTAAAGATAGTTTCAACCCCCACCTCCAACCCCAGAAAAATAGAAAACATTAAACGTGGCATGTAATTCAGATATAAATGAATATCTCTTCTGATAATATATATTTTGTCCAATCTAATATTTATATATTGACAGATTTTTTACATCTTCATCATATATATATATATATATATATATATATATACATGTGTATATATATACACATATATATATATATAAGAAAAAACAACAGTCTACATAGACACACGCATACACACGAACACAAATATGTGTCTGTGAAAAGTTGGGAAAAACAACAGCCAGCATATATATATATATATATATATATATATAGAGAGAGAGAGAGAGAGAGAGTCAACATAAGAACACATATATCTATTTATGTCACTCTCGCTTATCCTCTCACTCTCACTAACTCACTCACTCTCTCTCTCTCTCTCTCTCTCAATATATATATATATATATATATATATATAGAGAGAGAGAGAGAGAGCGGGAGAAACAAAGGGAAAAAATGCGCATGTATTAATATATACATATATATGCATCTGTATATACCTATAAAAAAAACTATATATATTTATATTGTGTAATGGTTATCGTCGTTGGAAATTGACACGGTGACCTAGGTTACAGCTATGAGTAAATATTAGGGCAGGTTGGGCTCTTTAACCTTGGTAAGACAATCGACCAAGGAGATGGAAAACTCTCAATTCAAACCGGTTTAACTCCGCTTAAAAATTCAGCTTGTGCTGCAGCATGCAATGCGGAAGGTTTGGGTATATACATATATATTTATATTAAGAGAGAGAGGAGGAGAAAGAGAAAGAGAGATGAAATCAAGAATCTACGCACATATATAGATATATCTGTGTTATTCTGAAAAACAACAGCTTAGATAGATAGATAGATAGATAGATAGATAGGTAGATAGATCCTGACGTTTTTGCTTTGGTTTTTTGAGTTTTTGTTTTCGTTTTTTGCTTCATAGATTTTGTTCTTTGCTTTGCTTTTTTTTGTTGTGGTTGTTGTTGTTGTTGTTTTCCTTTTTTTTTTTCTTTTTTTTTTTTTGTTCTGTTTATTTTTGTAGCTATGTTCCACCATTCTAAACAAAATTAGGACCAAATGTCATGATTTCTGACGCAAAAAAAAATATACTTCCATGTTCTTTATCGTTAATCTAGATGATAAAACGTCCTTCCTAAAACGAGACAGGATTTTATGTGGATAGTGGTTCTTTTTTTTTCTTTTTTTTTTTTTGTTTTGAGTAGGGCAAACAGACGGATATATCCTCTTTTGGGCGCACTTTTAGAGACTTCTTACAAAAAAACGACTTTGGTACAATGTCTGCTTCAGCAAAGCAACAAATAAATAAGAATTCTGTGTTAATGGCTTTCGAGATAAGCCTGCTAGTATTGTTTTATGATAGGTGCTTATAAAGTCTACTGTTTGATATCATGTATTTGATTGATCTGACAAAAGGATAAAAGTTTAGACCACCAGTTAAATTACTGAAACAGCAGCGTCAGTTTAGATTTAGTTTGGTTTCTTAGTTTAATGGTGCATCAACCTTTGTGGTTTATCAATGCCAAAGCCACCAATGCGGCAAAACATCAGTAATACTATTTAATCCGATGCTGGAAAATTAGGGTGTTCATAGATTTGTCAAGGGTATTAATCTGAAAATGAACATAACAGAACACCTGGAATTTGAACTCGCTTACTGCGATGTCACTATCCAGCAGGTTAGCCACTACGCCACGGAGGTGTAGGGGAAGGTGCTACTCCTTTCCTTGGGTTGCTCCACTTTACCCTCGATACGTACCTTATATTGCTGAGTGTTAAGCAAGGAATATATATATATATATATATATATATATATATATATATATATATATATATATATGATCTGAAGAAGTCCTGTTACTTTTTTCGTGTTTTTGGAAATTTCAAAAATACGTAACAGGATTGAAATAAATTTATAATCCTATGTGACCGGTTTCGTTGTTTTTCTTAAAGTATATATATATATATATATATATATATATATGTGTGTGTGTGTGTGTGTGTGTTAACGAATAGTTTGTTAACTATTCTAAAACGCGTTAGGGCTCACCTATTTCCATACAGTTAAATGGTTTCAAATATTGCTATTCGGTATTAGTAATTCTAGTAATCAAGAATTCCTTTATAATACGCACAATTTACACATAGCTTTACTGGTTCAAATAACTACCAATAATAAAAGTAAGTAAAGTTGATGACCGTAGTCAAGGGTGACCCTAAGGTTCCCTTTTTAATAGCTACTACACCGAGGTGTAAAGGAGAGCGCAACTTCTTTCCCTAGAGTGATCCACTTTATCCTTGATACGTACATTAAAATGCTGAGTGTGAAGCAATGTGGCATCAAGTGACATAATTCGACCTGAGATTGAACCCGGTCTCCCGGGTCACATTTGAACACTTAGCCAACGGTCCGGTAAATGATTGAAAAGTTCTATTTGAGCCATACATGAGGCTCTAAGAAATACTACCAGTCCAAGTGGTCCTGAGAGTAATGGTAATGCCATATTCCTCTAATTCTAGAACTGGAACCACGCTATCAGATGCAGTATTGTGACATACCTAGGACATGCGATGCGAAGATTTAGAGAGAAAAGTCTGTCAAAATAGAAACCAATAAGAACGTCACATATCATAAGAGAAACCACAAGAGTGACAAATTTTCATTCTCCTAAATAGGTACCCATACCAAGGTTAAAAAAAAACAGTCTACTCTACAATTTTCCCATATCTGGAAAAAGAATTATTGGATTCATTCCCTTCCCAAGTCCTGTTCAGGATTTGAACTCGGGTCACCGTGTCTATTTCCAACAATAACCATTACATAATTGTATATACAACACACACACACACACACATATATGTATATATATATATACATATATACATACACACACACAAATATATATATCCAAACTGGTGCTTAACCTCGGTTATAGGTTAGTGCAGTAATTCCCAAACTTGGGCGCATGCCCCACCAGTAGGGGCTTTTTAGAGGCTAAGTTAATGGCCTTTTAACTTTCTTTCACGTTAATTGCAATAAATTTTTGAATTTGAAAAATATCATAATGGGACATGACTCAAAATTGATTGGGGACCACATTGTTAGAGTAATACCTTGTCTAAGCCAAAGTACGGGACAAGGCGACTCGAGAGATCTATGCGTTTGTGGGTACTCTCTTCACCGGAAGTTGTTTCTAAAGCCCCACGAAAAATTTTATTCATAAGAATTAGTCAGTGAAGTTTACCGGTAATTATCATCAACCACAAATTGTAGTTGGGTTTTTCTTTTCATGTATGCTACTAGTCAGATGAACATTTATTCACTGACACGAATTCAATCCTCGGTCAAATATATATCCCAGACTGAAAAAGAAAAAAAAAGAAAGAAAAAAAGAAGATATTTTGTCAAGCGGAAAAGAAATAGGAATATAAAAGACACAAATAAAAGCAAATGTCTTCTGACGTCGTTGTTCCACATTATTGCTTGCATACAATGCGTCCTTAAAAATCGTCTCGCGGGGAAACCTGAAAAAATTCTCAAAGATCTTTTCTAATAGGTATATAAGCGTACATCTAAGAAGAAATTTGCCTACTCTTATTAAACACGAACATATCTGTAGGGCCAGGAGAGCGTGTAATCTTTTGCAGAAAGCATTTTTATAAACATGACAATCGGTGCAGATCAAGTCTTCATGTACTTCTATCATACAGGTTAGTCAGTCATATGAGATTGAGTGACAGGATTATTTACGGTAATTATTTGTGTATAACACGTACCCCTAGCTTTAGACTACGAAATTTTGAGGGGAAAAATTCCTCGCTGGTAACACGCACTGACTTTTTTAGAATTTTCGCAGCCAAATTTAACCTAAATTTATTCTTTGATCAACATTTTATCGATTCCACCTGAAAAAAGGAATTAGGATTTGTATTGTTTACTTAATGTATTAAAACACAAAATTTACACAGTATTTAGAGCAAACACGCTGACATGTTCATCCCAAAATGCACAGCCCAGTCTGCTGGGGCAGCAGGATACACGGACAGCATCCCTACAGAGGGATAAGACTCTTCCAACGAGTGTCCTGTTTATGAACTTAAATAATCGGATGGTGAGGCTTCAGTAATATTTGAATTTTAGATAATGCAGAGTACGCCTTCATTACCATCACTCCCAGGTCCACTCAGGCTCGGAGTGGTAGCATCTATGAGTGAAATAGAACTGTTTAATATTTAAAATAGAACTGTTTGACCTTTAAACTGAGTGCAAATACATGGCATGCTAAATTGTATTGTTTGAAATAGAACTGTTTGATCATTTAATTGTGTGTAAACAAATGACTGACGTTTAAAAAAGTGTTAAGGATACATAGCAATACTTGGAACCATTTAATTGTGAGTAAAAGAATGAGCTTAGGCTTGTTTAACAATGCTATCAACAAAATGTGTTCACAAATCATATATGTATTTGATATATATGTATAAAGTGGATTTGACATTAAATAACCTACCGAGATTGATATGTCATAAAACAAAAAACAAAAAAATTCAACAAACTTGAGGCGAAAATTAGCCCATTTACGGGTAGACGTTTCTCTGGAACATCGTCAAACCCTTTAGTTTGAAATCTAGAGATCACATACATTCGATCATTCCATCCCGAAAATTCTGAGGTTTGTAGCCAGACAAATAATGTTATTTTTATACTTCTTGTGTATAATACTTTCAACTTTTGGGTTGAAAAATCTGAAGAAATAGAGTATCTTATACACAAATAATTACGATTCATATAAATCAGCACTTCTCCTGGGGATAGAAGTGTACTATCTGTACGCTCTGTTTTCTCCTTTCGTTTAGATCCTTTTTACCAGGCGTTGGGACTGGGATTAAATTGTATAATGTGTTTTGTAGCCATATCAGTACTACGGCAACGTTGCACCACCTGGACGCGCATGTCAACGCATATGGTATAATTTTATGCCAAGAACTTAGGTTGTTTTTCATATTTACATTTATTGTGAAGTTGTTTCTCCAATTGTTTTTCCTTTTATTTTCTTACAGACACTTTTATGACAGATAATGGGTCAAATAGATCTTATGCTGATAATATTTATACATTTTGTAGATGGTTGTCTTTAATTGGAATCATTTTTGAGATGTGGCTTCTTAATCTGAGAATTAATTCTTTATTTATTGCGGACTTTTTGTCCTCATCTTGGTAGTTTTTGTGTTTTTTCTTCTTTCACTACGTTTCGGTCAAATTTCACCTCTGGCCTTCTTCATGTGATTTACCGCGACCTCGGATAGGAATGCTGAGTCTTGAAACCGTATTCACAGTAATTACTGCCTTCCATAGTTGTTGTCTATCGCACCACGTTTTTGACCAAGTAAACCTCTGGCCGGCTTGGGTAGGATTTGAAACCACTATCTTCTGACAATGTTCACCTGGAACTGTAGAGACTCGACGCTTCGGGGCCCGTGGCGCGGTGGATAGAGGCGTTGAGTCTACGGTTCCAATTTGACCGAAACGTAGTGAAAGAAGAAACAACACAAAAACTACCAAGATGAGGACAAAAAGTCCGCAATAAATAAAGAATTTATTCTAATGTGTAGATGGGAACTTAATTCCGGGTCAGAGTGCATATGGGAAGAATAGCAATAAAGAAGTACTCCACACTTCCCACCTCTTCAGAATAGTTGCTTCGTCATCAGATGCATTTTAGTGTCATACTCATGATCGACTTAATTTTTTAGTGGCGAGCTAGTCTTACCCACCTACTGAGGGGTACTGTTGTAATATACTAGCTAAGCTGGTGACGATGAACTTAGCAGATTCAATGCCGTCGCAAGATAACATCAACAAAGTGGTTTCACAGGAAAGAGAATATGATTTATTGCCTGTGGATAGAGTGACAGATATTTCTGTTCGCAGATAAGATCAACAAATTACCGAAAAAAAACCCCGGACGTATGTAAGTTCCAATAACCAGCCACAATCAGAAAAATACGTGAGGCGAAGAGGATGTTCATACTTCTGCATGGGACTTGAAAAGTCAAAATAAGGTCCGTAAATTTGGACTGAAGAAAGAGATCTGCTAGTCGCTCAAGCGAATGGGAGAGGTCCGCTGGTCTCTCAAGCGAGGGGGAGAGACCGGCTGGTCACTCAAGCAGACCTGTCAGATCCTCGTGTGTCTTCTCCGGCCGCCGCACAACTTCACAAAAAGGGTCCCCCGCCACAGAAGAAAGATACTCTCTCTCATTCTATTCCAATTTCACACACGTCACCGTCGAAGAATAAAAGTATAAATTATATGGTTATATATCGAGTTTTTCGTTGTTTTTCCAGCGGCACTGTGAGCCTATTCTTTGTCTCACAGACAGGAGATGTTCTCAGCAATCTTATATCTAATAATCAATAAAATTCATTAATAATTTAAACAATTTAGGGGGGGGCTAACACTCGAGATTTTTGGCTTTTTAAGTACATGTTTCCGGTCGAATACTGTCGTAAAACAGCCACGAAAAGCTTCTGTTGGCGACCTCTGTCGAGGGTGACCCGAAGGCTCCCTTTTCGATAATTACGACACCAAGGTGTAGGGGAGGGCACTACTCCTTTCCTGGATGCTCCACCTTACCCTTGATCCGTACCTTACAATGCTGTTAAGCAAGGTGGCATCAAGTATTATTTTTTGAGTCTTTGGTATGATTCGACCAGGTCTCCCGGGCCATTGCTGCACACTCTAACCATCATACCAATGTCCGGTACAAAAAGCTTACTCAATAACTACTTCAGCTATGTATAGCTTTTACCCATGTAATCTGATGAAGTCCTGTTAAAAATTATTTTAGAGCCTTAGATGTGTAAAGCTGAAATGGATTTCGTTTCTCCATCTCTTTCCTTCCTATGACTATCCCACCTATTGTTATATTGTCATCTGCTGATTCATGCGGAAATATACATATATATGCTGGATGCATACCGACGCAATGAACAACAGACGCAATGATAAAGACGCACGCAGGAAGTCTTCGTTATAAATATATGTGGTATCTCACTTTATTGCAAGGGTTCGAAAAGGTTGTGTGGGGTTTCACTGTGAGAGGGAGCTGGAGACTGAACATAAACTGTAATATTTTGACCCCAAAGTTATGGCCATCAGCGTTGTGTCTTTCGCGTTCTCCAGGGCTGCTCAACCGGAGGCCCAGGGCCCACTCTGCTGAATAATGGCTTTCTTTATTGCATCTTATCAGCATCTTCTCTGGACCCCAACTCATCAGGGCTTCCCGAAGGCCCCCTCGGCCGAATGTGGCTTTCCCTACCTCATCTCGTCTATCTTCGTCTCCAACTCTACGGCAACTCCAACTCCAACTGCCCGTCGAACTCAACTCGAACAGGAACTCAACTCGCTTATATAATCGTTCGACGCCCACTCGATCTTTGAAATCGAATGTTTAATCGTCATCAAGCGGAAATAACTGTCATGCACTTCACAGGTCACTCCTCTTCCGGTGCATCAGTCTATGAGTGTACGATGGGATTTTTTTAGCTCGTCCCATTTCATCAGCCAATTTCCGCCCACGCGATTTCCTCTCATAACTGCCATTAGAATGTGTCATCTCCTTCCGGTGCATCACCTTGGAATGGCATTTTTGGCCGGGTCAAAAGGTCAAAATACAACACTATCTGGTTGTGATGCATTTTATTTTTCTATTGGATCGGATGAAATCCTGTAAAAAAATTATTTTAGAGTCTTTGATTCATATCAATGCTCTTAACAGGGTGGAAATGAATGTATTATCCTAATGTGACCGAATATTGTTTTTTCTTGAAATAATACATACATAAATACATACATACATACATATATATATATATATATATATATATAGGATGTAGCAGATATACTTTCCGCATTTTAAACTGTCATCAGTGTGTCGTAAGTGAATTTAGGCAAATTGTAAAGGTAGTTACATTTAATGAATATCTTACCTTTTTATTGTTAGAATCGATCTGTATACGATCATAGACTGGACTGGTGAACGATATGAGTTTGCTATTGAAAAGTGTTTTTCCTAACGCTGGAGATTCTGTAATTGCTTGGCGTAATGGTTAACGAGCTGGACTTGGGACCTCGAAGTAAGCAAGTTCGAACTCTAGTCGTACCATTACGTTCACTAATACTCCTGGAAATGGTATGAGCTCCTAATCCCCCCAGCTATGGGTTAATACTATCACAGTTATTCTGCCACTGTGAAGGCTTTGGAATTAGATTACCCATAAAAGCTGATATGCCGTTACTTTAATAACTTGAAACCAAACAGAGAGCTTTTCCTGTTTCATCTGAATGATGCTGTTTGGAAAAGAAAATAGATACAGCTGTGGGTTTAAACTTCTCTCAGAGACACTCTTTCATGCTTAATATTGGTCAATACTTACTCTCTCTCTCTCTCTCTCTCTCTTTCTCTCTCTCTCTCTTTCTTACTTTTTCTTTCTGTTAAGTGGTTGGTGTTTTATGGCAAATCCACCCTTGTAGGCTATTCAATGCTAAATCCCGTTTATATATATGTATACGATTTGTAAGGGAATAGTTTGCCAGTAACTTTATTTTTCACCGATTTGTTAGAGCTCATTTGTTTGTTCAAATTGAAATGGTTTCAAGCATTTCAATCAAAAACTAAAAGTTTTACTTAATATTAATCATTTGTCTACATAGAGTTGAATGATTTAAAGTATTCCCATCAAAAACAAATAATTCTATTTGATATTAATCATTTCTTTTTATACAGTGAAATGGTTTCAAGTATTCCTATTTAACACTAATATTTTCATTCTATTTGATATTAATCATTTCTTTTCATACAGTTGAATGGTTTCAAGTATTCCCATCTAACACTAATAATTTTATTTAATATAAATCATTTGTTTGAATACAGTTTAGATATTTTCAAGTATTGCTATTTAACATTAGAAATTCTATCAAGTACACCAATATCATATAAATAATTTGTATACAGATGTATGATTTTAAGTAAATAAAACAATCAACTCTCATAATCCTTAGTAAATGACTAAATATTTCCATATAATGTTAATTGGTCATATATTTCGGCATATCAACTCTTGTCAGTTATTAATTGTAAATTCCTGTATAGGTATAAATTAGATATATATGCTTTGTTGACGAATAGTTTCTAAGTAGCAAATTTTAAACGAATCAGAATTCATTTGTTGGCGCTCATTCAAATGGTTTCAAGTATAGCTATATGTCAATAATGATTTAATCCAATATCATTCATTTGTTTACACACAGTTAAATCATTTTAAGTACAGTGAATGATTAAACAATTTGATTTGACCTATAGATCGGATCCTAATGGGTCCTAGCACTCCGGGTCAGAGCGAAACTCGAAATAATGTCAATGATGAGGTATTCGACATTAGTCAAATTTGCATTTTAGTGTCATACCCAGAACCCTTGTTGGTGACGGGATATTTACCTCCAGACAGAGGAGCAGTCGCTTTATTCTACTGTCTTCAGGGTGGTTTTTCTTTTAAATATGTCTTCTTTCTCTGTTTTTCTTTCATTTCCATTTTTCTTACTTTGTATATCATATCATTATATTATTCTTTCTTTCTTTCTTTCTTTTTTAAATGTTCCTTCACTCTTTCATTTTTTCTTTCTTTCTTTTTAAAATGTTCATTCACTCATTCTTTCTTTCTTTCTTTCTTTCTTTCTTTCTTTCTTTCAATGTCCTTTCACTCTTCTTTCTTTCTTTCTTTCTTTCTTTCAGAATATTCCATCATATTTTCTTTCTTTCTTTCTTTCTTTCTTAAATGTTCCTTCACTCTTTCATTTTTTCTTTCTTTCTTTCTTTCTTTCTTTCGTTTTAAAATGTTCATTCACTCTTTCTTTCTTTCTTTCTTTCAATGTTCTTTCTTTCTTTCTTTCTTTCTTTCTTTCTTTCTTTCAGAATATTCCATCATATTTTCTTTTTTTCTTTCTTTCTTTCTTTCTTTCTTTCTTTCAATGTTCCTTCACTCTTTCTTCCTTTTTTCTTTCTTTTTAGATATTCATCCAGAATATTTTCTTTCTTTCTTTCTTTCTTTCTTTAATCATATAAATCACTCTTTTTTTCTATTTATTTATTTTTCTTTTTATCCTAACATTAATTTTAATTACTTCACTCTCTCTCCCTCTCTCACACACACTCACTCTCTCCCTATATATATATATATATATATATATATATATATATATATATTGCGCGTACACAAACGAATGAACGTTTCAAAGACACCAGAAGAGCTGGTTCCTACCAGAACGAAAAGCTAATCGGAATGTTGTGCCCGTCATTCATTTTTACCTGATTCCACAGCCTCGAAAGATGAACAGCATGAATAAAGCAACAGGTGTCCTAACTCTTGAAACCAGTTGTTATTTGTTTTGCGGGGGGTGAGGACTGTTTCTCCTTTCCCTCCTGACGAGTAACCATCACCGACATAGCAGCCGTCGGTGACTCTGCCACAGTTTTTATTTGTTCTGAGTTTTAAAATTATCTAAATGTAGAAATCGGGGGTGGGGCTCGTGGTGTAGCGGTGAACGTATTGGTATTGGTTTCTTTGATTTTAGTGGCTTATCAAACTCCGTGGATTATTTAATGCCAAATCCATCCTTGTAGAAGAATAGCAGCGATTCTATTTAACACAGAGCTGGTGGGAAAAGTGAGGTCATACCTTTACTAAAGGTATTTGTCCGAACGTAAGAGCGCGACGAGAGTTCGAACTCACAATGATAACATGCTGAATTACGACATCTCAAGCAACATGTTCGAAGTCCAGTCGCGCTATTACCCTCCCTTTCGGACTATTTCCATTGGGAAAGGCATGAACCTCTATCTCTACTTGCTAAAATCGTACCATTTAATGCCAAAGACATTCATGTACGCTGAGAATATTAAGAGTGAATTTTATTCTCTTTCTGGGTATATGTGTGAATGGACACAAGTGTGTTTGTGTGTGTGTTAACAAAATATTGGTGTTTGTTTATTGGGGAACAACAGCAACAAGGATATCTTTGGCATTGAATAACCCATGAAGGTTAATATGCCATTAAACAAAAATAAAAAAACGGAACAAAAAGAACGGAAATTTAAATCGGTAACTGATCTACTCCTTCGGGAGCTAACAGGTTAACAATTGAGTACATCTCTTCCGAGAAGGTATATGTATAAAGGCTTTTGACTTAACCTCAAATGGGAGTCATGTCTTCAGGGCCGAATTTTAAAAGATGTTTAGTGTATGGACAGCTTTGTAAAAGCAATAAATCTTAATTTTATGACTGGGTGTCGCCGATAAAGTGAAATATGCGAGCGCAGGTGCACATAAGAGTGTATTCTAAAGGCAGTGGAAGGGAAACATGAATGAGGTTTCTAGCACTTTTTTGTTTTGACAAAATCGTTTATGCATATATATATATATATATATATATTCATTGCGTCATTATTCAGTCATCAAAGTATTTTTCTCCCGTTTTCTATGACCTTGCGCAAAATATCAGACAAATTGCGTATCCTACAGTAAGTCATGTTAGTAATTATGATTTGATTAATAAAGAATTTTTCGGTATTTCAAACTACTGAGAAAAAATACAAGGGTCCCGTTGTTGTTTTTGTTGCTGTTCCCCAATAAAAAACCACCACAATTTGTAGAATACGCCAAGGGCACCGTTGTAGAGGGGTAAAACCCCTATAACCAATAGCCTGGGTAGGGCGTAATTTACTAAGTGTTTTACTCTAATGTGGTATAAGGCCATATGAAAAGGGCACCCAATGAAATTCAAACTCACTTCGGAAGGTTTGCGAGTCTAGCTTGCTAACCATTAGACCACCCAAGCTGCCCTTGGTACGATATTAAACCAGATCTGATGATGACGACCCAATACGAGTGATTGTTGAAATGAGAAGAACCTTTTTATTGCCATTGATCACTGGTTCAATCTGACCCTGAGTAATTTATCAATGAGGGTCCAATCTATGGCTCAAATACAACCCTTCAGTCATTCACTAAGACGGGGTATCTTCTTGGTGTAATGGTTAAAGCGCCGGACAGCGGAATTGTAGTAAGCGTGTTGGAACTCCAGTCGCGTTATTAGTTACACTTTCGGACAAGTACCCAGCAGAAAGTGATGAAATCCCTTATCCTTCAAGCTATAAGCTAAATAGTACCACTACTGTTCTTCAAGAAGTATGCATTTGGCATTAAATAACCCAAGAAGGTTGATATACCATTAAACAAAGAAACATTCATCAAGAATGATTATTATTAGTTATTTGAAGCCATACAGCTGTGTGTGAATTATTTATGTTATGGTTTGGTTCGGTTTTATTGCATATCAACCATTATAGGTTATTTAAAGTCAAATCAATATTTATGCATACAAACAGTTCTATATCGAAGAATCCAGTTTAGCATATGTACGAAGTTTAAATTTCAAAACAATTCTATTTCAAACAATCCAGTTTAGCACAATACGCCATTTAAATGCCAAAACAGTTCTATTTCAAACAATTCAGTTTAGCATAAGTACACAGTTTAAATGCCAAAACAGTTCTATTTCAAGCAATTCATTTTAGCATAAGATCGCAGTTTAAATGTCAAAACAGATCTATTTCAAATAATATAATTCAGCATAAGTACGTTGTTTGAATTTCAAAACAGTTCTATTTCAAACAATTCAGTTTAGCATAAGAATGCAGTTTAAATTTCAAAACGGTTCTATTTCAAACAACCCAGTTTAATCTAAGTATGGTGTTTAAATGTCAAAATGTTCTATTTCAAACAATTCAGTTTAGCATAAGCACACAGTTTTATTTAATCCATAAATAGGATCCTATCAGGTGCTACCAGTCCTGGCCAGAGTGGACCTGGGAACGATGACAATAAAGGGATACTCCGCATTCCCTAAAGCTTCAGCATTACTGCAGCTTTACCTTCATATTGTTTAGGGTCCTGTCCAGGACACTAGTTGCGGGAGTCTGTATATATATATATATATATATATATATATATATATATATATATATATATATATGTGTCTTAC
>OY757930.1:44714445-44736945 GCA_963585895.1 Sepioteuthis lessoniana
TATGAATGACAGATGCCAGCATTTTATTTGATGTGTCGAGTAGATTTAAACAGTTTGTGTCAAGTAAAGAATGCGAATCAATATGCCAAGAATTTTGCAGATCTCTGAAGCGATGGTTTATGAACTTCCGGATGTCCACCTCAAGAAATATAGAAACCAAGTTACATATATATATATATATTATAAGATTGTTGGTTGTCTCTAAATAACTTTGTGGGCATGTGTCGAAACAAGTGCAGTATATAATGGAGAGTGCTCTATATCTTGGATAGAGCTATTATATTATAATAATAATAATAGCAATAATAATAATAATAATAATAATAATAAACATATATATATATATATATATAATCCATGGAAAATAGTCTGCAACCCTGGGTTTCATGAAATCTTTTTGCAAAGCAACAATCATCTGGCAACCATCCCTCTTCTTAACTGCCTGATGATTGTTGTCTTGCAAAAACATTTCATGAAACCCAGGGTTGCAGACGATTTTCCGTGGATTAAATATATATATATATCTAATATATATTATATATATATATATATATATATATATATATATATATATATGTGTGTGTGTGTCTGTCTGTCAGTTCTTTTCATATTTATGTTCTATATACAGGATCGGTTACACATGCCAGTTTCAGGAAATTGACCGTTGTTATAGACGCTTGTGATGACTAATTTTAACGGTTTTTATGTTTTAGATAATCGGTTTTAATCTTCCCTAAATAAGCGTGACAAGTGGGTGATCAGGCTGACGTAAAGTTGGTCGAATTTCGTTCCCATCTGAAGGCATCTTGCGTGTCTTGCAACTCTGATGAATGGTGATACAACGAAACAGTCAGTCTGTGGATGAGAGTATATATATATGGTTTTGTTTTTCATCCCATTGAAGTTTTTTCTTCGCATTGGAAAATCTATTAAGTTTAACCAAGTTTTATTGCCTTAAGCTTATCGTAGGAGTCACTGAAAATGTAGTAGCTAATATGCTGGGCTTTGATATCGTAGAAAATAAGTTGGAATTCAAATAGGGCTATTACATTCACTTTCGGAGTAATATCATCGGAAAGTGTTTGAATTCTCTTATCTCCTCAGTTATCGTTTAAATAGCACCTTAAATAGTTGTTCTTCATGGATGGATTTGCCATTAAATAACCAACAAAGGTTGGTATGCTATTTATAGCGATGGGGAGTTTTCATTATTATTATTATTATCATTAGGTTTTTGGTTTAAGTTGGTTTTGCGTTGGTTATGTTGGTATTACATTGGTTGCGTTGGTATTACGTTGGTTGTGTTGGTATTACGTTGGTTGCATTGATATTTCGTTGACTCGCTTTTAGTAAATGAGATGGCGATTGCTACCCAGTCCACCTCAGAGGGTCGTATCTATGAAAACTAAAGGGTGTATTCACGCTAAACTGAATTGTTAGAAATAGCACTGGTTTTACATTTAACTATGGGTAAGCAAAAAAAACTGTGTTTAAGCAAATAACTGTGTAAAAGAGTATGTACTTCAGCTGAACTGAATTGTTTGAAATAGAACTATTTTTACCATTGACCTGACGAGTAGATTGTTTGCCAATGGTCCTGGAGACGCAGGTTCAATCTCAGGTCGAGTCGTACCATAGAGAAAAAAATGGAACTTGATGCCGCCTTAACACACAACATTAATAGGTAAGGATCAAGGGTAAAGTGGATCAATCCAGGGAATAGAGTAGCAAACTCCCCTACACTTTGATGTAGTAGTTGTGGAAAAGGGAGTCTTCGAGTCATCCTCGACTAAGATCACCAACTTTATTTATATTAGATATAAGGAAAACTATTTAACCCTTGTGAAAAAATTTAGCTTAGGCACGTTTAAAAATATTATTCATATATTTAATATATACGAATAAAAAGGATTGAGAATTTAAAAAAAAAACCTACAATGGTTGATATGCCATAAAACCCAACCAAATCAAATCATATATAATTAATCTATATATATGTATAAAGAGGATGTGGCATTAAATAAACTACCATGATTGATATGCCATAAAACCAAACCAAATCAAACCAACCCCTACACACACACACACACACATATATATATATATATATATATACACTGAAGTATAATTTAATCTATTGAGAAACCTAAGCTTATTTACACTGCATGCAAATGAACATTTGCCAGGAAAAGATCATATTTTTAGAGTTTACTTTTCAAGAAATAATATTATGGGAATATATTCTATCCAAAAATAAATTACTCGAACGATGAAATATTAGCAGTTCTCAGCCCATTTGGTTGAGGAACTGTAGAATACACCGACTGCATCTCTGCACATGGAAAAGACCCCCTCCCCCAACGAGTGTTTTGTATATGACTCTAAACAATTTAATGGTGAGGTTCCAGTGATGCTGGAGCTTTGGAGAATACTGAATACCCCTTCATTGCCGTCGCTTCCAAGTCCCCTCAGATCCAGAGTGGTAGCACCTAGTGGGTCAAATAGAACAGTTTAGCATTTAGACTGTGTACAAACAAATGAGTGATGATGAATTTAATTGTTAGAAATAGAACTGTTTGGTTATTTAACTGTATGTATCAACAAAATCTGTTTACTGATCATACATTTAATACATTTGTAAAAGCATGATTTGGCATTAGATAACCAACAATGGTTGATATACCATAAAACTAAACCAAACCAATCCAGTCGGTTGAGTCTTTAGAATATGACGGCTGTATTTCTACACCCAAGTAAGACCCACCACCAAATGAGTGCCCTGCATATAAGACTAAACTCCATTCGATGGCGAGGCTCCATTCCAGCGGCTTTGGGTAATGTGAAGCTCCCTTTCATTGTTCCCAGGTCAAATCTGACCTCAAGTTGTAGTACCTGATATGTTCCCATCTATAGGTCAAATAGAATTTGATCCTTCAAGTGTTTGCAAACAAATGACTGCTGTTTTATTAAATTGTTAGAGTTACATAGCAATCCTTGAAACTATCTATGTGCACACAAGAATGAGGAATGTCAAATAGAATTGTAAACGTTAAATATTAATACTTGAAACCCTTTAACTGTGTTCAAAAATTGAATTATTAGTATTACACAGATATATTTTGAACCATTTATCTGCCCACAAAAAATAGCAATACGAAATTTTGTGGAAACAGATTACTCTAACATTTTTTAACTATGAAGTTATGTACAAACTATCCACTTACAAATCATTTGTATATCCATTTAATGGTGTGCAAACAAACGATTGATGTTGAATTGAATTTTTATTTCTAAATAGCAATAATAGAAGAAATTCAACCTTGAGCATTGGCCTAATGGGTTGAGTGTTCGCTAATGGTCCAGGATACCGGAGTTCAATCTCAGGTCGAGTCATACCAAAGACCTCAAAAATGGTACTTGATGCCACCCAGATTAACACTCAGCATTATAAGGTAAGGGTAAAAAGGATTAATCCAGGGAAAGGAGTAGCGCCCTCCCCTATACCTCAGTGTGGCAGCTATTGAAAAGGGAGCCTCTGGGTCACTCTCGACTAAGGTTACCAACTTCACTTAACCGTGAACAAACGAATGACCTGTTGCTCGTTTAAAAATTTTATCTACAAACTATGCGTTTACAAATCATTTATCTTTAATATATGTATAAATAAGATTTGGCATTAAATAACCAACAAGATTTGATATACCATAAAACCCTAACCAACCGACAATTCGATCCCTGTTGTTAATCAATTTATAAGTGAGTGGATAATTATTTATCAGTCCCAATGAATTGAGTCGAGAAAGAAAAAACAATGTGTAAACTTTATACTAATCTAACGAATACTTGTGATGCATTAGCCTCTTTTCACCAGTAGTGATCCTGATGCCAGGAAATGTCATCGACACCAAAGCTCAGCCAAGGAACATTTGCGATCGGTACAAGAAACGCTCACACACTAGTGCTTGTAATTCTTGAGATAGGAACGTTTAGTTGGTTACCGAGAAAGTTACAAGTTACGATCCAACAAACTATTTTTAATGGGACATATAAAGATTTCTGGTCGAAGAAAATGAATAAACTTCGTCAGTCATCTCCAAAAGAGAGACAAGCTTGATATCAACAATCAATACTTATGTGAATCGGGTTAATTGGCCGCGCAATTACCATGACTAGTTAATTTTGGGGTCACCTAAGTGAGATATGGACTGTTGGCTCAGTTGTAGAGTTTCGGCTCTGCTGTCGCCGGTTCGATGTCTAGTGGTGGACATCATGGTATACGCTGCTGAGACCTAATAAGGTCGAAACAGCTGTCCAGCGTTTCCGTATGTCGTGCGTAAGTACTCGCCGTATTTTCTGGTCATGGTAATTCAAATATAAAAAGAAAAATGAATTCCGCGATGATTTTCTGATTCCATCAATAGAAAATTAGTTTTGAGATTAAGCAGACAGCTTTCAGGAGCATAAGGTATCTTGTCACAGATCAAAGGGTATTAAAACTTTTCTTCAGCAAAGGAATATAAAATCAGTGACATGATCGGTAAATATTCCAGATATAAATCTACTCAAAAATTTGTTGGAAATTTAAAGAACTAGCCCATGAGAAGGTTCCATCAACTAAAGATCTATAACCTACCATTCAGGAAAGGTGGAACCGCTTTTAAATTCGTTAAATCCTTGCCTGAAAGAATTAAGACATTCACAAAAGCTCAAGAAAGGGTATAAAGTACTAATACTATTTTTTGTCAAAGAATACCATGATTTTTCTCAATATCTTTTTATTCCACCATGTTTTCCCTATCATGGCTTTGGAGAAAATACTTTAGTCTGTTTTGTTGTAGACTACGCAGATGATCTTTGGCTTCTTGTAAATACACCTGCCCAAGCGGTATCCCTAATGCATAGCCTTAAGCAAGCATGTTATTAGGATATTAACCCTACTAACTTTTTTACTATTTAGCCGTAAATAAACTAATAAAAGATAAGACATAAAGCATATTTTACTTAGTCGCTAAACATTGTCATCATCATTATCATCAAGTTGTAGCGATACACGGATTCTCACCATCCGTTCCTCTTAGCAGGTCTTCTAAACAGCATCCAGTGTTAGCTCCGTGTTAATTACCAGCAAAATTTTCATTAACAAATCATGTATGTATCTCAATTTAACTGTGTGCTAACAAATAACTGATGTTAAATTGTTACTATTACGTAGCAATACTTGAAACCATTTAACAGTATGTAAACAAATGATTAAATGTAAATAGAATTATTCATGATTAACAGAAATACTTGAAACGATTTAACTGTGAGTCATAAGTGAGCTCAGGCTCGTTGAAAAATGCCATGAGCAAATTGAGGTTACAAATCAATTTGATATATATGAATAAAGAGGATTTGGCATTAAATAACCCACAAGGGCTGATAGGCCTTCAAACCAAACTAAACAAAACATTTTAAGCGTGTATATTCTATTAATTTTGCCAGACGCTGTATAATTACAGTCTGATATAAGCCTACCAAGTCAGGATGGAATTGATAATAGTTTTTTGTCTCTGGGACAAGATTATTAACCGCTGTAATCCGTCGCGTTTCACGTTGTGCTAATGCCCTTGAAAAAGGCATGTATTCATTTGTTCTCATCCAAGCACTGAGTAAATAGCTTGGCAGATAGGGATTCTTTTAGCATTGCTAAACCAACAAGTCTAAGAGCTCAAAAAATCATTTTTTAAAACGGCTGTACTCTGCTTTAAAATGACCTTGTGCCACATCCTGCGAGTAATGGAGGCGTTGAGTAAATACATACCTGTGGTGTAATGGTTATCGTCCTAGGAAATGGACACGGCGACACGAGTTCAAATACTAGACGAGACTGATTGCATTTCACATAGTACTAATACCCTTGGGAAAGGTATGAATCCAATTATTCTCCCTCCAGCTATGGGTAAATAGTAGGGCAGACTAGGTTCTTCAGCCTTGGTGAGGCAACTAGTCTAGGAGAAGGAAAACTCTGAATTCAAAGCTGTTAAAATCCGCTTAAAAATTGACCTTGTGTCATATCCTGCCCGAGTGGAGGGGTTGGGTAAATATGAGTAAATACATACCACGTCATGGCGCTCTTACTAATATTAGCTGGGCTCTTCACTTGATCTAATGATTAGCAAGTAGCAATATAACACTATTTTTTGTGAGTTCGATTTTAGACGGGTGCCAAATCTTTCTGGCCTTGTGTCACAACTATGCTAAGCTTGTTGAATAACTACATAAAGGACGAAGAGGACTTGGGCTTTAAAAAGAGGACTTATTATTATCAGTAGTGATAAGTGTGCAAGTCAAAAAATAATGTTTTTCGTTAGTACAGGAATAATTACCGATACAGGAACATGTACCATACATCAAATTGAAGCTGGTCATCTGTTGATCACATCCCTAGTTCCCAACATAGTCACTGTTTCTCTCAGTAGCAATGTTACTCCTCCAAATGAAAGCATGTATTACTGCCTCTTAAAATTATGTTGACTGTTCTTTGAACCACTTCATAACTACAGTTTTCATTTCCTCGTTATTGGCAAAATATTTGCCCCCTAAATCCTCTTCCATGAGTATGAAGGTTGTGGTAAAGTTGTCCACTCGAATGATATGATTGTCTCCATTGTCCTGATGCTTGACTGTGGTCGAACATTTTCATGCAAAAGCAGGCCATTATCTATTGACAACGTATACATATTTACATATATATATATATATATATATATACACGTGAGCCTTACATGATGATCGGTCTAGATATATGAGTGAGGGCCTTGTTCTATGATCGGTCTGCTCCCATTTAATCTCCTCACTTCATTTCGTTCTTCACTTCTCTTCACTGTTCGCTTCATCTTGTCTGCTCGGTCGTTCTTGTTCGTGTTGACATTCTTAATCTTGTTCGTTGACGAATAATAACAACGTGACCACAATTCCATATGTACAATTTATTTCATAATATATATATATATATATATATATATATATATATATATATATATATATATATATATTTGTGTGTGTGTGTGGTGTCATAGCTATAGTTGTAGGAAATGAACACGGCTACCCGAGTTTAACTCCTCGACGAGACCGTTTGCATTTCACATAGCACTAATACCCTTGGGAAAGGTATGAATCCAATTATTCTCCCTCCAGCTATGGGTAAATAGTAGGACAGACTGATTTCTTCAGCCTTGGTAGGGCAAAAAGTCTAGGAGAAGGAAAACTCAGAATTCTCATCTGTTAAACCCCCTCTTTAAAATTGATCTCGTGCCACATTCTGCTCGTGCTAAGGAGTTGGTATATATATATATATAGAGAGAGAGAGTGAGAATATGTTACAGATAATGGAGAGATTCAGCAGAATGTTATGGTGAAGCCTGTAAAAATATGTATATATATATATATATATATGTGTGTGTGTGTGTGTGTGTGTGTGCATATATACATATCGAATATTAAAGTGAGAATTTGCAACCAAAATATTTTTGCTTATTCAAAATTAGTCTTGGTCGTTCTTTTCATTGTTTTTTTTATCAGCATAGACGCTTGAATATCATATGCTCTCAGGAGGGACTGTGCGCAAGAATTGTGGGAAGAAGAGATTTCCAACCTTACATATTAAACCTGAAAGGAGCGGAATTTTGCATTGGAACATCCCTCTACTCGGCATAGTTGACTGTTCTATCTAGAGTCATTAAATGGTGGGAAAAATACCTGGTCACAAATTAGAGTCCTCTTGAAAGCTTTACCTGTTTTGTTCGGACCAGGTGGTCATAATTGTCTGAACGCTTGGTTTCAGGGGGCCCTCCCCTCCAGGTTTTACCTTCTTTGCAAGGTTGAGTTGATTGCTTGGCGTCTGAGCGTCCATTTGAGGTAATGCCGTCGGGGCCAAGTCTTTTTTTTTAATTTACGGCACATACGTCTTAATTCGTACGCGGTCCTCACTATAAAATAGCTTTCTGTCGTATTCTAGTTTGGTTGGAGGGGGTCAGATACACACCACTTACGTACCAGTAAGAGTCCTCTAGCAATACGGGGAGATTAAAACAGAAGCAGCTTAATCCGGTGTCGCACGAAGCATGGCCGGGACAAAGGCTGTTCAGTCCGGCACAAAGCTGGACGTCTGACCACCACAACTCCTGAAAAAAGTGTCTACTGAAGAAAAGAAGAAAAGAAAAGAGTTAGTAGTGAATTTGATCTCGGCTCACCGATTCCATTTTCCTTGACGATCATCGTTACACCGCCTATCAATTTAATCTGTGCACGTCAGGCTGTCGCACGTCTCAACCCCAAATCCAAGTATCAGACTCATTCATCGCTATTTGAGCTTAAAGCCGGTTCTTTTCAGAAGCCCTTGACGTAGGTGTTAATCGACGATGTCAGATTTTAAACTATTTCATTCTACCTGTTTTAATGGATCTCGATTTATGTCTGGTATTTGGTTACCTCGAAAAATAACGTGCGTTTCGTTTAAAATATGTTGTTTTTTTTTTTCTTTTTCTCACATTTTTTTTTCGTTTCGCTTTGTATTTTTCCCCTCCGGTACACAGGCCTTTTTTTTTTCATTTTTTCTTTTTCGTCTATTTTATGTTGTTGTGGTGGTGATGGTAGTGGTGGTGGTGGTGGTGGTCAATATTAATTCATAGTAATAAATATTGTCGATTGAAAGAATCTCCCAGCAGAGGCACGAAGAGAAATGGCGAAGAATTGACCCGTTCTCAGTGCAAAGCTTTGTTGTGGAAAGCGCGGTTTAACAGAGTTATATGGTCACAATGAGCACAATGTTACCTGTATTAAAAAAATGTTCTGCTTGGACTGGGTGAGGGGTAGGTAGAGACTAGGGGACAAAATATCATTTCCTGTGATGCCCACATGTACACACACACGCACGCACATATACACACACACACCTCTGTGTGCAAGTGCATGTTTGTTTGAAAGGGAACAAACAAATACTTTTAAAATGTCTTTCTTAAATAAAGTGCTCATATGCTGATATATATATATATATATATATATATATATATATATATATATATATATATATCACAACTGTATACAGTTGTCTCTATCTCACTTGGTGTGTTAGTGGCAGACCAAATGGGGTATAATTTGGAGAGTACTCAATATCTTTGATCGAGCTATTATATAATATCATAATTAATGGAATACATATTAGTTTTTATATACATTTAATAGCATGGATGCTTATCTGTGACTACTGGTTCCATTCCGTCTTTATAGAACAATTAGTCAGAAAAAGCCTGATGATTGTTGTATAAAGACGGCATGAAACCAGTGATCGCAGATAAACATCCATGCTATTAAATATATATAAAAACTAATATATATTTATTTGTTATTATAATATATATATATATATATATATATACATATATATATATATAAATATATATATATATAGGCAGCATTTCTTCGTTAATGCAAATTTCATTAAACATAATAGACATTTTATGTCTACATATTTTCTTCTGGATCCGTTCGAATTCCCGTATTACTGGCACTAATTATAGAATTACATTTAAAAGCAAACGCCATAATCTTCAACGGCAAAGACGCCCTTACACAGTAGTAATATGCTAAAACAAAAGTTACATCACTTTTGTAATAGATCCTCCCCTGATGATGGCCCAAAGTCAGGCAGAAAGTACTAGGGATACATACAACTATGGACAATACATAAATCAATTCCCCCCGAATACGAGAAAAGTAATACGGGAATTAAAACGGATCCAGAAGAAAATATGTAGACATAAAATGTCTATAATGTTTAATGAAATTTGCATATATATATATATATACGTATATATATATATATATATATATATATATATATATATATATATATATATATATATATGTCTGTTCATATCTATCTGTCTTTCAATCTCAGTCTGTCCATGTCCATCTATACATTTATCTCTGTACATACTAATCAGTCAATACATCCTTGTTCCTATCTATCTATCTATCTATATATATATATTATCCAAAGAAGATGAGTAGGGAATGATTTTCTTTGAGAATATATAAGATGATTCATATAAATCTCCAGGAGTGCTCAATGTATGATGACTGAAATATAGATTTATAAATTTAAAACTGCAAATTCTTTTAATTGGAAGAAAAACTCAACAGCCTGTTTTTTGACTATCATAAATTTATTTCAACCAGCTACTCCATATGAGAAACCAACCTCTTCAGATAGCCATTACACAATGGAGAAAAAAAAATATAAAAATATTATTTCAACTGATTCTTAATTACTCAAAAAAAAGTTAAAAGAAAAAAGAAAGAAAGACGGGTAACAAAAAGATACATATTTCATAAATTTTATTCTTTTAACTTGAGTAAAAATTTTAAAAAGTTACTAAGTCAATTTTTGAAAGGAAAGTTAATGTTAGTTTGAGCGTAAATATTTCCCATATTTCATTAGAAGAAAGAAAAAGCTCATGCTGTCAATGTACCATTTTCATTGTCTAAATCATTTTTATATATTTTTTGTGTGAAAAAAAATCTGTTTGAATATGTTACTAAGTAGGAAAGAAAGTATATCTATGCGCTAATATGTAATCGGATGCAGCTTTAAAAAATCATCAGCTATGGAACTGTTAGACCATGCATGTCTTTGGTAACCTAAATGATTTCGTTTTATCTAAAATAATTAAGAGGTGTTGAAATTACATGAAAACTTGAAGGAACAGAATGTTAGAATTTCACACAAAAGAAACAAAGTCGAAAGTTTTGAGTAGATTTACAGAATGAATTAATAGATCTACAGAAGATTTATCGATTCCATTGCTCATTTATAAGGTTAAGGTAAGCTTGAAGTTAGATAAAAAAGAAAGCGTTGATGATTTTTCTATGAGTTCTAGTTGATTAAAAAATGTATCTAAGAGTGAAAAGATTTCTTTAAAAATGTTGCTTTTTGATCCCTCAAATTTTGTGTGGCAAGTCAAATATTGTCGTCTGCGAAGTTTTAAATCTAACATACTGTTAATCTGAGGGTGTAACTTAGATATTAATAAAGCCTCCTTAATTCTGAGATTACCAACATTACGTACCGTTGCTTCTATTTCAATGGGAAAATATTATCATTGTTTTTGCGTTTAATTAAATGATTTTGAATAAGGATGCAGGTGTGTTGAGTTTTTTTTTAAATTCTGATGTGGGGGACCGATTTTACTTCCTATATAAAAATCATGGCATTTTATAAAAATTAAACAATAAATAGTGTGAGTTTCTGGCATATATTCGGAACTCTTTTTGGACGGATGGCTAGAGTGCATGTTGTGATAGTATTGTTATTTTTCTTCGTCAGGTATTGTCGTTATAAGGGTGAGTAAGAGATCCAAAAATACGCCAAAAATCTCACACTGTTTATCGTCTAATTTGCTTAAAATGCCATACTCATTATATAGGAAGTTCAATCATTAATCAAAGATTTTAATTTAAAACATCATTTCCAATGAAAGTTACCTAATAAGAACCTATTTCTGGAATTCATTAATTAGTTTTAGAACGTTCTGAAGCTTCCCGAAAATTCCACGATTAGGATTAATTTGGTATACAAAGAATGGCATTTTTTTACGAATCCACTAAAAGTTTTGGTGTTTAAACCGATAGAAATTTATTTTATTGTAATTTTCTACCATCAAAAGAGTATAAAATCCAAAGAAATCGGGTTGAAGGTCAATTTTCTTCGGCTAATCGTAGCGAACTTGATAAACAAGTATAAAGATACTGGATCAATCAGACCTGAAACAAAATTCAGGATTGCCTTAAAAGCTAACCAAATCAATAGTATCTTCGAACTTTCAAAAATAAAATAATATTATATAGTAAGTAAAAAAAAGTAAAGTTGGCAACCTTAGTAGAGGGTGACCCGAAGACTCCTTTTTCAATAGCTACCTCACCAAGGTGTAGGAGAGGGCCCAACTCCATTTCTTGGATTGCTCCACTTTACCTTTGATTACCTTTACCTTATAAGCGCAGAGTGCTAAGCAAGACGGAATCAAGTACCATTTATTGAGTCTTTGGTACGACTCGACCTGGGATGGAACCCCGGTCTCCTGTCTCGTAGTGTAATGGTAGGAAATAGAGAGGTTAATCAGAGTTCAAATACTGGACAAGACTTTGTATTTCTGATAGCACTAATTCTGTTGAAGAAGGTGCAAATCGAACGATTCTCCCTGTAGCTATGAGTAAATAGTAGGGTAGACTGACTCTTTAACCTTGTCAAGGCAACCGATCTAGGAAAAGGAAAACCTGCATTCAAACCTGTAAAACTCCGTTAAAAGAAATTAGTTTGGGTCACATCTTAACCATGCGAAGGGGGGTGATAAATACAAATATATTAGGATGAGTCAAACCTTTAGTATTATTTTGGTATGTGCTAATCATGGGACCGGTACTGCTCAATATACTTGCTGGAGTCAGTAGTATCATGGTAGCTGGTGCGCTAACATGTTTTGTATTGCTTCACTCCGTGTATGATTTGAATGTGTAATGTAGCCTAATTTGGAAACTTATTCTCTATGGGTTCAAACTGGTTCGAAGTTACCAAAAACATTTGTTGCGTTGAAAGGTGAAGGGAAATTTGATCACATTACAGTAACCTTATTGTTCAAAAGTTATCGATTTGGTCGCTAGAACCTTGGCAATTAACCAAGGTCAAGTCGGTCAAAAACCGTGGATTCCGAAGCCGTTTTTTTTACCATAGAGACAAATCGATTGAGTAGCACTCGGAAAGAATCAGCTGAGCTTAGTATCTTATAGTATTAGTGTGTTTCGTCCAATTCCCGACTTCGCTAAAAGCATCCGGAGTGGACGAATTGTGCCTGATGTTATTGATATAAAGCAAAACCTTTGACTTATTTTAGTTTATGACATAATTCAAATAAATTCTCAAAATTCATAATTTGACCATTTATAACTCTGCATCTCTGCAAAAGTGTAAGACCACCCACCAAACGAGTGCCCAGGATATGACATGTAACAATCTGACGTTGAGGTTCCAGTGCCGCTGGAGCTTTAAGGAATGTGGAGTACCACTTTCTTGCCATCACTCCCAGGTTCACTCTAGCCTGGAGTGGTGGCACCTAACAGGGTCTTATCTATGTATCAAATAGATTTGTTTGTCATTTAACCTGTGTGAAATCAAATGACTTATGATAAACCGAATTGTTTGAAATAGAACTATTTCTTCAGTTTACTGTGTATAAACAAATGAGTGATATTTAGATGAATTGTTAGTGATGCATAGCAATACTTGAAACGATTTAACTGTGTTCAAATGAATGAGCGTTGGTTCGTTTTAAAACTTTATCAACAAAATATATTTCTAAATCATATATATATATATATATATATATATATATATATATAAAGGATTTGGCATTAAACAACCAAAAGTGGTTGATATGCTATAAAACCAAACCAACCAACCGACTTGGTCATTAAGCAAGAGTTGGTAATCAGCAACTCTTTTTTTTCTGATGATACAGAAATTGGGGAACATAAAGATATGAGCTGTGTGATATTATTTATTTATCTTTTTTAAGTATCTTGTCATATCATCACTACGATGTTCGTGTATAGAACAGTATTTCGTTAAGTGATATTGTCTCTGCCGTTTTAGTTTTTAAAACAGACATTTTTAGGTTTTTAAACTAATTTAGTTCGTTTTTCATTAAAATAGAGTCCAGTAGAACAATCTATTGCGTTTGTAACGTAAATTAAAAACGGTTACATTGAGCCTATTCAAAATTTAATTATACAACAAGAAAGAACAATATCTGTAATTTTGTTTTGTTTTGTTTTGTTTTATTGATATAACTCTGTTTTAAATGTTATATTGCCTAGATGCTTACTGTAACCAGCTTCTGGGGCTTTGTGCACCAAACCAATTTTTGTTTACCAATCGAAACGCAGTTTCTTCCAAGCAGCGTTTGTGTCGATACTGCTATATGGATGCACCACTTGGACGCTAACAAAACGGCTGGAGAAGAAGCTAGACGGCAACTACACAAGAATGTTGCGAGCAATATTAAACAAGTCCTGGCGGCAACACCCCACAAGACACCAACAATACGGCCACCTGCCTCCCTTCACTAAAACTATCCAAGTTAGACGAGCCAGGCACGCAGGACACTTCTGGAGGAGCAGGGACTAGCTCATAAGTGCTGTACTCCTATGGAGCCCCACATATGGCCGAGCTAAAGCAGGACGACCAGCTAGAACATAGATACAGCAGCTATGTGAGGATACGGGATGTAGCTCAGAAGACCTGCCAGAGGCGATGAACGATTGGGAGAAGAGGCGAGAGAGGGTCAGGGATATCCGTGCTAGCGGCACGACATGATGATGATGATGATGATATACTTCCTAAGTCTGAACCTCAAGTTCATCAGCGCTAACCTTATTATCGCCCCTGATATTGCAGTGATTTCATAACGAATGAAATATTTTAGTTTGTCATTTGTATAGAGGTGACATTTGCAAAAAGCTGTATCCTTGCCCGCAATAAAAAATTCTTTGAAAAACCATTTTCAACTTCTTTTTTTTTTCCATCTTCTATTCATGAAATGTTCAAGTGATTGGCGCGAATAAAAATCTGTGGGTTTTAAATTTGGTGAGGACGTGGCTTGTAAAATAATTTCCCGGTCTAACGATCTTTTCTTCACTTGTTTGTGCTAAGAAAGTAAGTAAAGTTCGCTACCGTGGTCGAGATCGACCCAAAGGCTCCCTTTAAATAGCTACTACACCAAGGTGTAGGGGAGGGTGCTACTCCTTTCCCTGGATGGCACCAATTTACCCTTGATACGTACATTATAATGCTGAGTGTTAAACAAATAGGTATCAAATATAATTTTTAAAGTCTTTGGTATGACCCGACCTGGGACTGAACCCCTGTCTCCCAAAGACATTTAAAATAAAGTGGAATACACTATTATGAAAACTTTCGATTTAAATTAAGCTTACATTTGTTTTTCTGTCCATACAGATAAAACGTTATTACTTTACGTGCTTCCATAGGAAAGGGGTTAATTTCTGAGCAAAAACATAGGTCCCAAAAACAATTACTTAATATTCTTACTTTAAATCAAAATTTGAGGGTATAAATCCTAAAAGTCCCACATTTTATTTTATTTTGGCGTGATGATGTGAGTAAAAATGGACATGGCTATTTTTATTAGTGAATTTGTGATGAAATTTAAATTCTAATTTGTCTAAGAAAGTAAGATGTTGCTAGTTTTTAATCCGTAAGTAAAATCTAAGGTAGGATCAATTCTGTCTTTATCTCTCCGGAACTTTTCAAGTCATTATTCCGTTGATATTTTTAGTAATATATCATCTATCTTAAGGAAATAGAATCTTTCGCTGTAATGAATGTAAAGAGAGCCGGTTCGAAATTCAAGGAAAAGGCATGCAGGGACCCCTCTAAAAAAAAACAACAAATCCATTGGTAAATCCGATATATATGTTGTGGTACTGATTAGAAATCGGCTGATCAATTTGTTGATCGAGAACATATGTGGAAATACTCCATTTATGTCTAACTCGCAGAATCCTCGTTCAGCTGAATAACTTGGATTATTACAAGTGTGTTTGTTTAAGTGTGTAATGAAAATGTAACACAAGAAGAAAATTCGTTAACTTAGTCTTATGGAGATTAATTTCTATCCCTCCCAGACACAGATTAATTGACACACGATATTTTTGGGATCTGGAAGATGAAACCCATTTTAGGCTAACTAAAGAAAAAGGTGACAAAATTGACACCTTTTCAGATTTAATCGACGGTGAGATTGGTTAGTGGTGAATTAACATTAATCAACTTTAACCACAATCAGTGTTGCGAACCTGAAAAATCAAAATCAAAATTCAGTCGTATTTACTTTCTGGATACACTCACAGTGAATGAGATTTAGACTTATAAAAACATGTCTTTCTTACAGCTCCCTCGCTCTACTGAGTGGTATCTTGTGATGAATTCATATCCTGAAAAATAAAAGCTTAACTCTGTCTTCGCCATTTATAATTTAGTAAGAAGGTTTAACGAACAAACTAGAGGCAGTATTTGTTGAAAACTTCCAAGCTGTGGTCAATGTGTTGCTCCCCAAGGGAACTAATTTGAAAGAGATAAAAGTAAGTTGGTGACGGTAGTCAAGGGCGAACAGAAGGCTCCCTTTTCAATAGCTACTACATCGAGGTGTGGCACAGGGCGCTACTCATTTCCCTGGATTGATTCACTTTACTCTTGATACGTACCTTATATTACTAACTGTTAAGCAAGGAGGTATCAAGTACCATTTTAAAAGTCTTTGGTATGACTCGACCTGAGATTGAACTCAGGTCTCCCGGACCGTAGGCGAACACTCAGCAATTCAGGGAAAGGAGTCGCGTCCTCCCCTACCCCTTGCTGTAGTAGCTATTGAAAGAAATAAAAGTGGCTTATAATTTAAGTTGATAGTATTTGGCGTTTGTGCATTATGGTTACCGTCATGGAAAATGGACACGGGGACTCGAGTTCAAATCCAAGACGATGCTGTTTACGTTTCACATCATGTTAATGCCATTTGGAAAGGTATGAATCCAACTATTCCCCCTCGAGCTATGGGTGAGTAGTAGGGAAGACTGGGATCTTTAACATTGGTATGACAACCAGTTTGGGAGAAGGAAAACTCTGGATTGAGCCCCCTTAAACTCCGCTTGAGAATTGACCTTTGTCAAGGGTATTGATCAATATATTTATGAGTGTCTGTGTGTGTGGAGAGAGAGACAATGAGAGAGGGGGAAAAGAGAGGAAGAAAGTTATATTAATAATATAAAGATAAAATTCTAATTAATATAAAATCCGGTAGAATGGTTTCTTGGGTTTGGAACATATTTAAAAAAGCAAAATAGAATCAATTCAACATTCAATTTTACTACAAGTAAAAATAATCTTTACGATTTTGTTTTGATATTGTCATAATTTTGTTTTAAAGATTTTATTATCCAAATGTTTGTGCTCACCATCTATTCATTCCAGAAGCTTCACCCTGAAGTTCTGCAGAGCTTGCCACGTCATAACATGCAGGATCACTGTAATTTTATGACAAATACATTCTTTCAGTTTCTCAGTTGTCTGTGGCCCTCATTTGAAGACATGAACTTTCATGTTATACAATAGAGGAGATGATTCCAAGGGGTTTGATATAGAGAGCAAGCTTGACAGTGGTTGTCAGGTTGTGAGATGAAACGCCTAGGAATATTTTTAGAACTTAGGTAAATATTCTCGCGTAGCACAATAATGTACATTTATATATATATATATATAGAGAGAGAGAGAGAGAGAGACAGACAGACAGACAGACAGACAGACAGACACAGAGATTTAGGTGTGTGGGTTTCTGTGTGTGTTCGTGGATGGACAGGATTTAATCCTCAGCATCTTTGGACGACCTAAAATTGTTTGAGAGATCTCTTTGTGTGGGTTAGATGTGCTGCGTGAATCTTCGCGAAGATTGTAGAGCAGAAGTAGGGGTGGAAAAGGACCAAGGACGTTTGTCAGTCTGAGACTCTCATTCTAAGTTTTGGAGTTAGAAAATCTCGTAGTCAGGAGAGAGATGCAGGCAGAGAACAGTCCCGAGGAGTCAGAATGGCCACGTTGGCAGAAAAGACAGGACGAGATTACAGCAGTCAGAGACCGAAAGTTTGACCAGAGATGAGTCAGCCTTTTTTGTATCTGTTGAGAGTTTCACACGACACTTGTGATAGCCAAACCCGTACATACACTCAGAATACCAGAAAAATGCCACAGACTTCACAATCTTATGTTTTGCTGTACGTTGTTTTGTCTTTTCTACCTTCCTCCTTCTGTTTGTGTTATTTTTGTTATATTTTGTTCGACTAATGAAATGCCTACCCGGCCAGGTGTAAAAAACAACACTAGACGAACGATTGAACGGCCAACCCAGCCAACCCGGTCCGTGTAGAATATTTGCTACTTGCTCTGTGCGTTGAATCCAGAGTGGCAGATTTCTTAACTCGTTGAGTCTCGGATCCTGGAAGTTGCGTAAACATCTCTACATAACGATTTGATGTATCTGCACTATTCATTCTTCCTCCTCAAAAGAATTATGGCCCCACAAATCCAGATTTCGCCATACCGCACCAAATAGATTCAGAGCGGAAAGATCTATCTCATCTTTGCCAAGAACATAAAATAAATTACAAGAGTATTAAAATTTGTGGAACGTAGGCTAAATAAAGGGTTCTCATATTTCTTGGTTAAAACTGTGGAAGGAATTCAAAAGAAGTAGGGTTTTTAGGTTCAATTTCAACAGTCAGCCCTTGTTGGAGTAGCTTTATGGTAAAGGAGTCAAAGAAGCTTCAAAAAAATTTCCAAACGATTTTAGAAAACTTTTTCCCAATCAAACTTTTTCGGTCAATCAAAGGACAGGAAAATTCTTTTTAGCGACGGCTAATCGGAGCCCCTTTGACTCATCAAAAACCCATAAATTACCAGTCGAGGCAACAAGAATTCACTTGGATACTGACCGGCGCTAAGTGATTACATGCTCACTGAGGCCCATTTGAGATTACTCTGATTGGGTTCTTTATACTTGTTTTGGCAACTACTCTTGAAGAAGAAAATTTTTCAATACAAGGCAACAAGAATTAGGAAGATGAAGGATTATACATCATCATCATTAACATCATGTCATGCCGCTAGCATTGATATCCCTGACCCTCTCTCGCCCCTTCTCCCTATCGTTCATCGCCTCCCGTATCCTCACATAGCTGCTGAATGTATGTTCGAGCTGGTCGTCCTGCTTTTGCCTGGCCATATGTGGTGGTCCATAGGAGCACATCACTTATGAGCTCGTCCCGGCTTCTCCAGTAGTATCCTGCATGTCTGGTTCGTCTAACTTGGATAGTTTTAGTGATGGGAGGCAGGTGGCCGTATAGTTGGTGTCTTGTGGGGTGTTGCTGCCAGGACTTATTCAATAATTATTATTATAGAAATTTATCAGAAAAATAAGTTATCTCGCCGTTTTCAGTTCCCCCCCAACTTCTAAATTATTTGAAAAAAAATCATAATTCAATCTCAAAATATTTCTTCTGACAAAATATTTTTTAAATGTGTTTTTAAAGTTTATTAAATTTTTCTTATTTCCTTATGAAGTGCAATTAGGGATTCTGACATAAATTTATTTTGTCATTCCAATCATTCATTGTTTGTTTCTCTTAATATTTCAATCTAGCTTTACACCGATTAAAAAAATTGACTCTATGTCACATATAACCTAAGCAAAAGGATTGGATATATATATATATATATATATATATATATATATATATATATATATATATATATATATTTGTGTGTGTGTGTGTGTGTGGTCTTTTACTAAGCTTGGCTAAGATATGACCTGGGAAACAAGTGAGAATCGAAATCAGTTGGATGAACTGCTAATCTATCTTGCTAACTATTACACTGAAAGAGTGGCGCGATTCGCTCCTCGGCAGTAGAGCGTCTAAATATTTACGACAGGCCAGTCGGCTGGGGCTGTAGAAAACACCGATTGTATCTCTGCAGAGATGTAAGACTTCCCAATCCCAACCAATGAGTGTCCTTCATATTATACTAAACTACATCTGATGATTAGACTCAAGTAACGCTGGAGCTTTGGGAAATGCAGAGTACGCCTTCATTGCCATCGCTCTCAGGTCTACTTCGGCGCGAAGTGGTAGCACTTGAAAGAATCTTATTTTTGGATCAAACAGAACTATTTGACATTTAAACTGATTGCAAACAAATGATTTATGCTCAATTAAACTGTTTGAAATAGAACTGTTGGATAATTTAAGGGTATGTAAACAAATGATTGATGCTTGAATAAATTGTAAGTGATACAGAGGAATACTTGAAACTATTTAGATTTGTTGACTTATGTTTACAAATCATACTTATGTCATATATATATATATATATATAGATGTATGTATGTATGTATGTATGTATACCGGGGTTCAATCCCAGGTCGGGTCATACCAAAGACTTTAAAAATGGTACTTGATACTTCCTTGCTTAACACTCAGCATTATAAGGTACGCATCAAGGGTATAATGGAATAACCTCAGGAAAGGAGTTGTAACTTCCCCTTCACCTCGGTGTAGTAGTTATTGATTGACAGCAAGGTCACCCGCGACCATGGTCGCCAACTACTACTAATGTATAATCCAGATTTGGCATTAAATACCCTACACTAGTTTAGGGGTGTCCTCGTGGTGTAATTTAGGGGTGTCCTCGTGGTGTAATGGTTAAAGCGATGAACTGCGGAATCGTAGTACGCGAGTTCGTACTCCAGTCGCGCTATTACGTTCACTTTCGGGCAAATACCCTTGGGAAAGGTATGAACCCCCTTATTCTCCCTCCAGCTATGGGTAAATAGTAGGACGGACTAGGTTCTTCAGCTTTGGTGAGGAAAAACTCTGAATTCAAAACCTGTTAAACACCGCTTAAAAAAATTGACCTTGTGTCATATCCTGCCCGAGCGGAGGGGTTGGTAAATAGTACCCTACACTAGTTGATATGCTATAAAACTCAACCAAACCAAATATCTTCGAAAGTTTACGTAAGCATAGTATGACAACTCTAGTGATTGTGTGCTGTGGTTGTTTGGTGTCGCTTATTTTCTGTTGGCATATTTCGAAAGATTACTTAATGCGTTGTAGCCAGAATGCCATAAAGTATCGAATCTTGCCCGTGGTGTAATGGTTATCGTCGTAGGAATTGGACACAACGACACGAGTTCAAATCCTGGACTGATTGCATTTCACATAGCACTAATACCCTTGGGAAAGGTATGAATCCAGTTATTCTCCCTCCAGCTATGGGTAAATAGTAGGTCAGACTAGGTTCTTAACCCTTGGTGAGGTAACTAGTCTAGGAGAAGGAAAACTCTGAATTCAAACCTGTTAAACTCCGCTTAAAAAATTGACCATGTGTCATATCCTGCCCGAGCGGAGGGGTTGGGTAAATATAATAAAGTATCGAATCTTTTCTTTCGGTTCGATAATTCTGTACCCGTACATGAAAATCCGAGAGAATCTCTGGATTATTGCCACTAATTTTAAGTCTTATTTCACAATTATTCTTAACATTGAATATGAGTCACTGGGCGAGCAGATAATTAATAGATTTTCCGCTATTGCTAGAATGAAAACCTTACAACCGGATCTTTTGAAAACTCATTGATGCCAAATATATCAACAAATGTAAGAATATGAACAATAAATATATGAGTGTGTGTGTGTGTGTGTGGTGTATTTACCCACATCTCTGCATGAGCTGTAAGTGACTCAAGGTCAATTTTAGGCGGAATTTAAAAGGTTTTAATCCATAGTTTTCCTTCTCCTTGATTGATTGCCATACCAAGGTTGAAGAACCCCGTCTGCTCTTATATTTACCCATAGCTGAAGGGGAATAATTGGATTGATAACTTTCCCAAGGTTATTAGCGCTATGATAAATGCAAACAATTTCATCGACGAGTTAAACTTGTGACACTGTGTCCCTCTTCATCAACGGTAACCATCACACTACGAACGCCTTTTACATATTCCCATTAGACTATTATAGATATAATGACGGCGCTTGTTGACGGTTATTTTCTCGCCTATACGATCACCAACCAATTCTGTGCAATCTTTATTTATGAATATTGCAAACTATATATATATATATAGTATTCCATTTCAAACAATTCGGTGTAGTACAAGTACACAATTGAATAGTCAAAAACATTTCTATTTCAAGCTATTCAGTTTAGTAAAACAGTTTTAATTCAAACAGTTCAGTTTAGAATAAGTATAGTGTTTGTTTACACAAAATTAAATGGCAAAATTTCGAACAATACAGCTTAACGTAAATATATAGTTTCAAAACAGTTCTTTTTCAAGAAATTCACTTTAGCATAAGTACGCAGTTTAATTCTATTTGACCCATAGATAGGACCCTATCAAGTGCTACTACTCCGGGGCAGAATAGACCTAGGAGCGATGGCAATGAAAGAGTACTCTGCATTCCACAAAGCCCCCGCATTACTGGAACCTCACGATCAGATTGTTTAGTGTCATATCCACGGCACTCGTTGTGGAATTTTACCCCTCGGCAGAGATGCAGTCAGTGTATTCTGCAGCCCCGATCAACTAAGCAAAAAAGTACTTGAGACTTTGATACACACAATAAGTGTATAAAGCCAGGTTATATGAAGAATCAGAACGCTTGGAGAGAATGAAAGTTATTGGGAATATAGGAAGCGGACACCATCAAATAATTGGAGACGAAAGAAAAAAAAATTTTTTAATACCACAGAAGAAAGAGAAAACTACTTGAAATTAAGCTCTGGATCAGGAATCTCATCAAAGGCATAAACACTTGGGCAGTCCCCCTTATGTT
>OY757930.1:44741945-44759445 GCA_963585895.1 Sepioteuthis lessoniana
TGGCGGCACGACTTGATGATGATGATGATATATAACCAGACGTGCGGGACACTCCTGGAGAAGTAAAGACGAACTCATAAGCGATATACTCCAGTGGACTCCAGCACATGCACAAGCAAAGGCAGGGAGACTAGCTAAAACCCATATACAATAGCTCTGTGCCGATACAGGATGTAGTCTGGAAGACCTCCCGGGAGCAATGGACGATAGTGATGGGTGGCGAGAGATAGTCAGGGAGATCTGCGTTAGCAGTGCAACCCAATGATGATGACGATGATATATTAATATATATAATTCGAACATTACATTCACTACAACCTAATATATATATATATATATATATATATATATATATATATATATATATAGTATTCTATGGTCCAGTTAAACCGGAGTTGTGAGTAATTCCATCAGGACAAGAAATTATTCATGAGTGAATATTTAAAGTTTTCCTGGTAAAGAGCTCAATGTAACAATAATACAGAGCAATAAATTCTTTAAGAAAAACAACAAAACTGGTCACATAGGATTATAAATTTATTTCCATCCTGTTACGCATTTTTGAAATTTCCAAAAACACGAAAAAAAAAATTAACAGGACTTCTTCAGATCTTTTAGATAAAAAAAAAAAAAATTAGGAGGTTTTTTTGTGCTTTTTTTATCTAAAAGATCTGAAGAAGTCCTGTTAATTTTTTTTCGTGTTTTTAGAAATTTCAAAAATGCGTAACAGGATGGAAATAAATTTATAATCCTATGTGACCGGTTTTGTTGTTTTTCTTAATATATATATATATATATATATATATATATATATATATATATATATATATATATATCGTCACTCCCAACTAAAGAAGACATTAACGATGAGTTTCAACAAATAGGTAGTCAACGTCCATCGCGATAATGGCCGTATACCCACAGCCTTATTGGTTCAAGAGAAACTTGGTTGGGGAAACTTCTTTCATACTCCATATTCTCCTGACTTTGTTCCTTCTAATTACCACTTATTTCGGGGATTACTGAATAATTTTTAGGATCTTAGGTTGACATCAAGAGAAAGTACTGAACATGAGTTGGTACCATTTTTTGCATCAAAATCTTAAAGAATTTTACGAGCATAAAATTGTTTGAGGTTCTAGGAAGCAATAGAAGGGTCCTTGCATAATCTAGGGTTTCCCTTAAAAATTTTATTATATAAGTTTAGAAACTGGATTTGGTGTGGTAAATAATGACAAAAAGAATTCGTAAACAATTGTTCAAATGAGTATTTGGTTTGGTTTGGTATAATGTCATATCAACAGTTGTGTGTTATTTAATACCAAACCTTTTTTTAAATAAGTACTTTTAATATCAATAATTTATCAAAAAAAAAGATAGTATTATTCATTGCATCATTCCTAAACGATAAGAAGAAGACAATATTTAAACAAATGTTGTCTAAAACATCCATCTAAAAAATTGAACATCACATTCCCTACAACCGGATATATATATATATATATATATATATATATATATATATATATATATATATATATATATATATATATATTTGTTCGGTTTGGTTTGGTTTGGTTTGATCTTATGGCATATCAACCATTCTTGATTATTTAATGCCAAATTCTGTTTTTACATATATATTGATTTTGTTGATACAGGCAATTAGAGGATCAAACAGTTCTATTTCTAACACTTCAATTAAGCATTAGTCAACTCAGTTGAATGGTGCAAAGAATTTCTACGTATCACTACCAATTCAATTAAATATCTGTCTTTTGTCTACACTCAGTTAAATAATCATACAGTTATATCTCTTATAATTCAATTTAGCATAAGTCAACTAAGTTAAATGGTTCCATGTATTGCAAAGTATCACTAACAATTCAATTGAACATCAGTTTTTTCCTTACGCACAGTTAAAGGATCAAACAGTACTATCTCTTACAATTTGATTTATTATAAGTCAATAAATTTAAATGGTTTCAAATATTGTTATGTATCACTAAGAAATCAATTAAATATCAGTCTTTTGTTTACACACAGTAAACAGATCAAACAATTTTCTATTTGTAACAAATTTAGCATAAGTCAACAAAGTTAAATGGTACCAAGTATTACTATGTATCACTAATAATTCAATGGCTTCAAGTAACTATTCTTATTTAATGATAATACATCTGCTTATACAAAGTTAGATAAGTTCAAGTAAATCTTCATTTAAAATACAACTGTTCACCAAAAGTTGTTACGAGTAGCGAGAAAGCAATGTTTTTAAAATTAAATAGAGATTGTACTGACCCAAATTTCTTTGACAACCACACAGCAAAGATTCGTTCGGCTATTCTGGTTCGATTCCTGCTTTCTAGTTATTTGGGGGGGGTCTTTTTTTGTACATATATTCTGAGATTCAAAGGTCACCAATCATTTCTGATACAAAGTTAATTATTTTAGAGAGGAGGGCCCTATTGTAAACCTGTATTATTATTATTATTTACTCCTTTAGAGTTTTTCACATCAGTGTTAACTGATGGTTTTACACTCACTGGAGTTTGAGTGACAGCAAGTGTCCTCAAGTCTCCAGAACTCTTCTCAGGATTCTGGCTGTTCTTAGCTATGCTGTCGTTTGGATAGTCTCTACCCGTCCGCCAACTTTCAAGTCTTCCAGGCCTTTTAATAATCCTTTAGTTATTGTGCCTAACGCACCAATCAAAATTGGCACAATCGTTACTTTCATGTTCCACAGCTTTTTCAATTCTTTAGCAAGGTCGAGGTACTTATCCTTCTTTTCACTTTCCTTCAGATTTATTCTGTGGTCCGCCGGGACAACAAAGTCGACAATTTTGCAGATTCTCTTTTTTTTTATTATTAGGAGGTCTGGTCTTCTGGCCGGGATTAGTTGATCCGTTTGTATATTAAAGTCCCAAAGGAGTTTATGCGAGTCATTTTCTCGGACAGGTGCTGGGTTGAGTATATACCATTTGTTTGTACGGTCGAATTAAAATTTCCTGCACATTTCCCAGTGGGTCACCTTGCCGACCCAATCGTGTCTCGCCTTATACTTCTTCTGTGCTAATTTGCTGCATTCACTTATTATGTGATTGATCGTTTCGTCTCTGTCACCGCATAGCCTACATTTACTGTTTTATTGCGTCTTATCTATTCTCGCTTTGATATGAATGGTTCTTATGGCGTTGTCCTGTGTTGCTATTAGAAGGGATTCTGTTTCTCTCTTAAGGTTTCCTTTTCTTAGCCAGGTCCAGGTTTTCTGGTGTGAGATTATTATTATTATTACTATTATTATTATTATTATTATTATTATTATTATTATTATTATTATTATTATTATTATTATTATTTCACTACTTGCGAGTTTTTCACACCAGTTTTACTTGGTGGTCATTCAGTGGAATCACGGTGACAGTAATTCTCCTCAGGTCTCCAGGACTCTTCCTGAGTATTCTAACTGATCTTAACAATGCTCTCTGGAGACCGTTTCAAGAACATGTGTGTGTGTGGGGGGTAGCATTCTCATTTACTTATGAAAGAAACCACTGAAATTTATAGCCTTCTTTGAACCACTTGTGGAAGTGTCCCTGAAATATAAATTGAAAAAGTAACGTCCATCCACAATACGAAACAATTTAATGTACAAAACTATAACAATACATCATCTACTTTAGAATCGTTTCACTACCACTTGTCTGCCTCGACAAATATATATATATATATATATACCTAATGGGTCGGTTTCATATGTAAATATATACATTGTAAGAGATAGAGAGACAGAGGCAAGCAGACAGAGAAAAAAAAATGAAATCTTAACGCGCTTTGATAGAAACAAAATTAGGAAAAAATGATCATATTATCGATAATCCATTAACAAAAAAAAAAAAGTCTTTATTTATTTTCTTGTCATGATTTATGTGAGAAAATTTTGGGTGATCGAGGGAATTTATCAATACGTACGTTTATGTACCGTGAAATTAACTAAAAAAAAAAGTTTCTCACTACAAGCAATAAAAATACATTATGGGATAAATTCATTTTTCTCTAACCTTAGCACAACCCTCGTGTATATATATATATATATATATAAATATATATATATATTTACCAGCCCCTCCGCTCGGGCAAGATATGACACAAGGTCAATTTTTTTTAAGTGGAGTTTAACAGGTTTGAATTCAGAGTTTTCCTTCTCCTAGACTAGTTGCCTCACCAAGGCTGAAGAACTCAGTCTGCCCTACTATTTACCCATAGCTGAAGGGAGAATAATTGAATTCATACCTTTCCTAAGGGTATTAGTGCTATGTGAAATACAATCAGTCTCGTCAAGGATTTGAACTTGTGTTGCCGTGTCCATTTCCTACGACGCTAACCATATATATATATATATATATATATATATATATATATAAACAATCTGTTGGTGATGCTGGAGCTTTGGGGAATGCGGTGCACCCCTTCCTTGCCATTGCTCCCAGGTCCACTCTTGCCCAGAATGGTAGCACCTGATAGGGCCATATCAATGGATTAAATAGAACTAATTTGCATACTTGAGCTAAACTGAATTGTTTGAATTCGAACTGTTTGACTAAACTGAATAGCTTGAAATAGAAATGTTTTTGACAATCAAACTGTACTTACATTTAAATTGCGTGCTTATGTTAAACTGAATTGTTTGAAATGGAAAGGTTTTTGACATTGAAACTCTACTTACACTAAACTGAATTGTTATATATAGAACTGTTTTGAGATTTAAGTATATGTAAACAAACTCTGTACTTATACTAAACTGAATTAGAACTTCATAAATAAACTGAATAGTTTGAAATAGAAATGTTTTTGACAATTAAACTGTGTACTCATGCTAAACTGAATTGTTTGAAATAGAACTGATTATTTGTTTAAAAATAGATTTGGCGTTAAATAACCTACAATGGTTGATATGCCATACAACCCGATCAACCAACCATAAAGTTGTCCTCAACAAAACACTAAATTGCCTTTGGTGATGAGGCTCTAGTTCCCGATTTCGAGGAATATGAATCATTGTCCACTCTTATCCAAAGAGGTGGCACCTGTTACAGTCCTACAGAAGAATCAACTTGATCTGCTTGAAAAGTATTGCTATTAAACAGGAATACTTGAAACCAGAAAACTGTGTGAAAAAAAATAGTTCTTTTTGAAAAAATACGAGTATGAGAGAGAAGTATTCGAAATCATATAACTATGTGAAAAATGATTATAATCATTATGATCCTTATTTACACCTATGAATGTTTTTCACACGGGATTAATACCAGCTAGCATTAGCTGGTAGTTTCTCACTGGCGTTTGAGTCAAAGCAAATCTCCTAAAGTCTTCAGGACTCTGCTTAGTATTCTGGCTGATCTTAAAAATTCTGTAGTTAGGTTGTTCTTCACCTGTCCTCTAATTTCAAAGTCTCCCAGTCCCTTTATTATTATTATTATTCACACATTAGAGCTTTTCTCCTTAGCGTTGGCTAATGGTTGTTCACTGGAATCTGAGTGACAGCAAGTCTCCTCAAGTCTCCAGGACTCTTCTCAGTATTCTTGTCGTTCTCAATAATGCTGTCGTTTGGATAGTTTCCACCCGTCCGCCAACTTCCAATTCCTCTAGTCCCTTTATAATCCTTTAGTTACTGTTCCAAACGCACCAATTACAATTGGTATAATTGTCACCTGCATGATCCACTGTTTTTTCAATTCCCTAACAATGTTGTCAGTTTTATTCTGTGGTCAGCCGGGACAGCAAAGTCAACAATTTAGCAAATTCCCTTTTTTTTTTGTTGATTATTATTAATTCTGGTCTTCTGGCCGAGATCAGGTGATCCGTGTGTATGTCGTAGTCCCATAGGAGTTTATGTGTGTCATTTTCTAGGACAGGTGCTGTGTTGTGCATATACCATTTGTTTGTATGATCAAATTTAAATTTCTTGCACATCTCCCAGTGGATAACTTAGCCGACCCAATCATGTCTAATCTTATATTCCTTCTGCGCTAATTTGCTGCATTCGCTTATTATGTGATTGATGGTTTCATCTCTGTCACCACATAGCCTGCATTTGCTATTTTGTTGAATCTTATCTATTCTCACTTTGATATGATTGGTTTTTACGGCGTTGTCTTGTACTGCTATTAGGAGAGATTCTGTTTCTCTCTTAAAGTTTCCTTTATTATTATTATTATTATTATTATTATTATTAATTCACTCTTTTGAAAGGTTTTCTCTTTGGCGTTATCTGATGGTTTTCCCACCGTAATCTGAATTACAGAAAGTCTCATAAAGTGTCCCGGATCCGGCTTAGTATTCTGGACGGTCTTGATAATGCTGGAGTTTGGATGGTCTCCACTCATCCGCATATTTCCAAGTCCTCCAGTCTCAGTACCAATTTTTGGGTGACTCAACTGAGCGCAACAATTACAAATGGTATCATCGTCGCTTCCATGTTCCACAGTTTATTCAGTTCTTTAGCAAGGTCTAGGTACTTAGCTGTCTTTCCACCTTATTATTATTATCAGATAGAAATATTTTAAACTTATGGCAAGGAAAATATTTGATAAAACTTTTCGTATTAAGAACTGTCAGTTGAAACAAGTGATTGTGATCTTTGTTAATTACCGGAAATCATATAACTACGCGTTAATTATTAGTATTAAGAACAGGTAGTTGAAGCTTAGTCAGCCCCGTCGGCTCGGACTGAAAAATACACCAACTTCGTCTCTACTGAGGGGTAAGACCCCTCAACAATTTATCCTGGATATGACACTAACCTTTTTTGCAGAATTGCCATTAGCCCCAGGTCTACTATGTTATTGAGAGGTAGTACCTGTTCGAATACCATTAGTCAATTAGAACTATTTTATTTTTTTACGGTGTGCAAACAGATGTTTGATATTAAAAAAGAGCTATCATTTTTTAAATAACAATACTTGAAACCATTTGATTGTGTGTAATTAGAACTATTAGTCTATAATAGCAGTACTTGAAACCATTTAACTGCGTACAAACAATAAATAGCAATATAATTTACAAAATGTATGTATATCTCGCCCAGAGTTTGAACTCGAATCACTTATTCCATTTACTTCAACGGTAACCATTGCACAGTGGACGCCTTCCTCTCTCTTGATATATATATATATATATATATATATATATATATATAGTAGTAGTATTCGGTCCAGTTATATCAGAGTTGGGAGTAATTCCTTCAGGACAAGAAAATCATTCAAAAACTGAACCAAATAAAATAAATAAACAGATAAAAAAACGGAAGTGAGAAAAAAACGAGGAGATAACTCTTCACCCCTCTTCCACCCCCGTGTCTATTCTGATTTATTTTAACTATAAGATCTGAAGAAGTTCTGTTAAATTTTTCTTCGTGTTTTTAGTTTACATCAGAAACATATAACAGGATGGAAATAAATTTATCATCCTAAAGTAACCGGTCTTTGTTTTTTTCTTAAAGAAGATATATATATATATATATATATATAAAGCTCTAGCATTGATATTGAGCACTTTATTGATACTTCAATATTTCCTCTTCCATTAACTTACCAAGTGGCCAAGGGAGCACCATAAACCTGTATTATATATATATATATATATATATATATGTGTGTGTGTGTGTGTGTGTGTGTGTGTGTGTGTGTAAAAAAAAAAGAAAATGATCCAAATTTGATGAATATATTATGAAAGTCGACGTTGAATGTTTCGGTTATAATAACTTTCTTCAGAACTTTAAATAATTTAAAAGTGTTCATAAAATAGCGATGGAAGTAAGATTAAATAGCAGGAGAAATTTTTAAAAATTAAAATCAAAATTAATAATACATCCATCGCTATTTTAACGACTCATTTCATGAATTAAATATCCTGGAGAAGGTTTTTATGACCGAAACGTTCAACGTCGACTTTCATAATAAGCTCATCAAGTTTTGATTATTTGTTTTTTTTTATCGACTTTTCTTTATAATGTCGGATCTAATTTATTTATTTCCTGCCATATATATATATATATATATATATATATATATATATATATATGGCAGGAAATGAATAAATTATATATATATATATATATATATATTCTATGAACTGGAAAGAAAGAAAGAAAGAAAGAAAGAAGAGTTGTAAAGGGAAGATAGAGATTAACTAAAGGAATCGAAAGAGATAAATTGATAGATAGAGAGAGAGAGAGAGAAAGAGAGAGAGAGAAAGAGAGAGAGAGAGAGAGAGATGCAGATTCTTCTAAATTAAACGGAACCAAACGGTGGGCATTTGAAATAAATACGCCAAGCGATGTAATTGGAAAAGAGGAAAATAAATTAATTTGCGTGCGCACACGCACTCACACGCACTCACACTGACACACACACACGACTTCACACACACACTCATACACGCTCAAATGAGCTCACATACACCCGCACGCATTCACACTCACACTCACACACACACGCACACACACTCACGCAAACATCCACTATCAAATGAGCTCACATACACCCACATGCATTCACACTCACACTCACACACACACACACGCATGCACACACATTCACGCAAACATCCACTCTCAAATGAGCTCACATACACCCGCACGCATTCACACTCACACACACACGCACACACACTCACGCAAACATCCACTCTCAAATGAGCTCACATACACCCGCATGCATTCGCACTCACATTCACACACACACGCACACACACTCACGCAGACATCCACTCTCAAATGAGCTCACATACACCCGCATGTATTCACACTCACACTCACACACACACACGCACGCACACACACGCACGCAAAAATCCACTCTCAAATGAGCTCACATACACCCGCATGCATTCACACTCACACTCACACACACACACACACACGCACGCAAGCACACTCACGCATAACATCCACTCTCAAATGAGCTCACATACACCCGCACGCATTCACACTCACACTCACACACACACGCACACACACTCACGCAAACATCCACTCTCAAATGAGCTCACATACACCCGCACGCATTCACACTCACACTCACACACACACGCACACAAACTCACGCAGACATCCACTCTCAAATGAGCTCACATACACCCGCATGCATTCACACTCACACTCACACACACACACGCACGCACGCACACACACTCATGCAAACATTCACTCTCAAATGAGCTCACATACACCAGCACGCATTCACACTCACACTCAAACACACACGCACACAAACTCACGCAAACTTCCACTCTCAAATGAGCTCACATACACCCGCATGCATTCACACTCACACTCACACACACACGCACGCACACACACTCACGCAAACATCCACTCTCAAATGAGCTCACATACACCCGCATGCATTTACACTCACACTCACACACACACACGCAGGCACGCACACACACTCATGCAAACATTCACTCTCAAATGAGCTCACATACACCAGCACGCATTCACACTCACACTCAAACACACACGCACACAAACTCACGCAAACTTCCACTCTCAAATGAGCTCACATACACCCGCATGCATTCACACTCACACTCACACACACACGCACACACACTCACGGAAACATCCACTCTCAAATGAGCTCACATACACCTGCACGCATTCACACTCACACTCACACACACACGCACACACACTCACGCAAACATCCACTCTCAAATGAGCTCATATACACCCGCATGCATTCACACCCACACTCACACACACACGCACACACACTCACGGAAACATCCACTCTCAAATGAGCTCACATACACCCGCACGCATTCACACTCACACTCACACACACACGCACACACACTCACGGAAACATCCACTCTCAAATGAGCTCACATACACCCGCATACATTCACACACACACAGACACACACACTGCGTTCACACTCTTATTCTCATGCATTTACAAACTCAAAAACATTCACACTCACTAGCACTCACGAATACACACGCTCACACACATATACACATACCCACAAACGCGTAAGCATTCCCCCAGCCTCCCGCACTGACACACACATCGACCCCTATTCATTCATATGCACTGACACACACATTCACACTCATATGCACTGACACACACATTCACACTCATACGCACTGACACACACATTCACACTCATATGCACTGACACTCACATTCACACTCATATGCACTGACACACACATTCACACTCATATGCACTGACACACACATTCACACTCATACGCACTGACACACACATTCACACTCATACGCACTGACACACACATTCACGCTCATACGCACTGACACATACATTCACACTCATACGCACTGACACACACATTCACACTCATATGCACTGACACACACATTCACACTCATATGCACTGACACACACATTCACACTCATATATGCACTGACACACACATTCACACTCATATATTTACTGACACACACATTCACACTCATATGCACTGACACACACATTCACACTCATATGCACTGACACACACATTCACACTCATATATTTACTGACACACACATTCACACTCATATTTACTGACACACATTCTTTCACACTCATACGCACTGACACACATACTTTCGCACACACACTCATACGCAAGTGCACTCACACACACGTGCACTCACACACACGCGCACTCACACACATACATGCACCCACTGACACACATCAACACTCATATGCACCCACACACATACTTTTCCACCCACACTCACACGCATATATGCACTCTCACACGCACTGACACATACACCCACTCACACACATCTGCACACACGTACATGCACACATACACACGCGCGTACCCACACGCACTCACATACACCTACACACTCACGCACACATACACAGTCACACCCACTTATGCATATTTACACTTACACGCACCCACGTGTACATACACCCTCACACGCACTCACGCACACAGAACTAAAACGAGAGAGAGAGAAAGAGAACGAGAGAGAGAGAGAGAGAGAGATAGAGTTAGATCAAGATAGAGCAACAAAGAAAAAGAGACTACTGATAAACCATCATCATCATCATCATGTCGTGCCGCCAGCACGATATCCCTAACCCTCTTTCGCCACTTCTCCCTATCACTCATCGCCTACGGCAGGTCTTCAAGGTTAAATCCTGTGTCCTCACATATTTGCTGTATGTAAGTTCGAGCTGGTCGTCCTGCTTTTGCACGGCCATATGTGGGGGTCCATAGGAGTACATCACTTACCAGTCCCTTCAATTTCTCTGCCAATAAATAAGACAAGTGATAAGATAGACCGCCATAATGGTAACCCGGCCACACACAATATCTTTTTCTTTTCCCTATTTTTTTGTCATAGTGTAACAAGTTTAAATAAGATGTAAATGGATTTTAAAACACTGGAATCGGGGGCTGTAGTTATGCTTACTAATGGTTGAAATGAGAGTTATTATGCTTTTTTTTTCTTTCCATTTTTTATTTTTTTATTTAAAGTAAAAATAAAAAATAAATTTGTAGAAAAACAGAAAAAAAATCAAAACGAATAAAATGAAAATAAAAATAAAGATTTGTGTCGTACCAAAGGCAAATTGGGTGGTGAAAAACAAAGGAGGAAAAAAGAGAAAAAGAAATGGGGAACACTTGAGTATAAATCCAGTTTTTCTGTAAATAAAAGAGAGAAAAGTGACGGGTAATATTTTATTTAGTGGTTCTTTTTTCTTTTTCATTTTTTTCTTGTGCTTTGTGTTTTTTTCGCTGCGAAAGTATGTAAAAAAAAAGAAAAGGAAAAAACAGGACGACATGTGTCCGTCCGTGCATTTGGGTTACAAGACGTGAATTAATGGCCAAGAGAAGTGTTTTGGGAAGGATTTGTGGATCAGGGTGTATCTACTGCGATGAGAGTTCCATGCGATGGCAAGGATGATGAAAGCAGATGAAGTGAAAAGATGGCGGAGGTCATGCAAAGAAAGAAAGAAAGAGTAATGGAACAACGGAAATAAGAAAGAAACAAAGAAAGAATGAGCTATAAATAAATAAATAAATAAAGAAAGAAAGAAAGAAAGAGTAATGGGTAAATAATCAAAAAAAGAACAACGGAGATAAGAAAGAAACAAAGAAAGAATGAGCTATAAATAAATAAATAAATAAAGAAAGAAAGAAAGAAAGAAAGAAAGAAAGAGATGGGTAAATAACGAAACAACAATAGAAACAATCAAACAAACAAACAAAGAATGAACAAGAAAGAAAGAAAGAAAGAAAGAAAGAAAGAGTAATGGGTAAATAACAAAAAAAAAAAACAATAGAAAGAAAGAAAAAAGAAAGAAAGAAAGAAAGAATGGAAGAAAGGTAAATAACAAAAAACAATAAAAAGAAAGAAAAAAAAAGAAAAAAGGGAAAAAAAGTTATAAATTAAAAAAAAGAAAGAAAGAAAGAAAGAAAGAGCAATAAATTAAAAAGAAAGAGCGTCAAAGACAAAGAAAGAAAGGGAGTGGAAGGGTTCGTTGGTTTTCTGTGCTTAATGGCATATCAACTCTAATGGGTTATTTAATACAAAAGCCATCCTCGCAGAAAGTCCATCGTGTTACTCAGTAAACCATTACTACGGGAATAATAGGGTCCAAATCTTATCCGATACGAAAGCAAACGTATGCATCAACCAACCCCTTCACCACGAGCACGATGTGACACAAGGTCAGTTTTTAAGCGGAGTTTAGCGGGTTTGAATTCAGAGTTTTCCTTCTTGATCGTTTGCCTTACCAAATTGAAAGAGCCTAGTCTGCCCTACTATTTACCCATAGCTGGAGGGAGAATTGTTTGACGCAAACCTTTTCAAAGGTATTAGCTCTCAGTGAAATAGAAACTTCTTTGAAATTACCGACTACCCTGCGGCAGTTTCGTACATTAGCCATTACTCAACTGGGACACCCCAAAGAAAGAAGAGAGGAAGGAATGAAGAAAGGAAGGGAGAAAGGGAGGAAGTATGAATGAAAAAAAGGAATGCAGTACTGAGTAACATGTAGTTTCAACCCTTTGTGTCTTATCATCAAGCGCCAATTATTCTTGTGATGCCGGGTGGTGAGACTCTTGAGTTGAGCTGTAAATAAAACAAGCCAAGTCAAATGACTGGTGGAGAGGAGGCGGTTTATCTGATATCCTTCCGTATCAGATTAATGCATTAGACCGTTTTCTGGCGGGGGCCACGCGCGAATCGAGACATGCGCAGCAGGTGCAAAGATTCTTGAGATCGTTGACATTCCCTTAATGAGGTGCCTCAGATACCAAGCAATAAACTTTGTCCTGCAGTCAAGTAATGACCTGAGGGAGCGTCCCCTGAGGCCCAAACGGAATAGAACACAAACAAAACCTCCCGGCACGAATGCAAGGAGGCTAGCTCAAAGGCCCGTCGCGAACTTGTATAGAGGATGCTTCGAAAGAAAATTGAAAAAAGAAGTTTAAAAAAGACAAGATCAACAAAATTGAGAAGGTTCCATGATGAAATATGAATCTGTAAAATGAATAGAATTCGCTCGCTTGCTCGAGTTAATCGAAAAAGAATTGTAAGCAAGACGCATATATATATATATATATATAGGGATAAAAGAGTAAATGAAAAATCTGATCTATAAGTTTCGGATTTTTATTTCTTTAAATTGATAGAAAATTTACTGAGAAACAAAAGTACAAAATCTTTTCTTGAAAGCAAAGATAAATTTTGTCAGAGTGTATATATTTTTATATATATTGTTAAGACTCGTGCAGTAATTGTTTGTTTACCATAAAGGAACATAATTTGCGTCTGAGAAAAAATCTTTGCATTAGTTTGTCAGTGTGAGAGAAAAAATATGTCAATGGCTTAACGTAAATGAATGTGATTTGCTGCTAATATTTTATCAGTGTATTTTCGCTGTCATATCATAATTACTAACATCTTATGTAAACGCTAACAAAAATGTTCAATAGATAAGTGATATAATGATGTTAAAAATGCTTTCTTGAGAGAGAAGAATATAGATTCTCACTCAAAAGAAATAGATCCATAGGTATTTGAGTTAGTTATAATTGATTACTTACTATTAATTGAGTGAATATAGATAATTCTGTACTTACAAAAGAGATATTTATTTCTTCGATTCTTTATATAATTTAGGTAGGCACGAAATTAGCCAAAACATTTGCCATGGGTAATTAGTTAAGAATCGTACCTATTGGTTGAGTAACCGGTCTAGTAGAAGGAATCATATATTTAGATTCCGTACGATTATTTATATTTGGCAGTTATGAACGAATTAACAGATTTTAGTTAATTTTAAATTTCTTTTTAAAGATTTGTTAATTGTTTTGGTCTTTGCCACAGATTAAAAGATGTACTTCTAGTCTGAAAAGTGTATGAACGCCAAAGAATGGGCATCTTGTGCGAATGAAATTTGAACTTCAGCTTAACATGTTAGACCTGAGTTGTTTAAACAAAACTTTAAATGAGTAAGTTTATTTTTTCTTTCCAAGATATTCGGTTTGGTTTCTTTGTTTAATGGCATATCAACCTTTGCAGGTTATTTAATGCCAAAGCCATTCTCCTAGAAGAACAGTAGTGGTACTATTTAACCCATAGCTGGGCGGATAAGGGGTTTCATAACTTTCCCAAGGGTATTTGCCCGAAAGAGAACGTAATAGCGCGACTGGAGTACGAACTCACATACTACGATTCCGCAGTCCATCGCTTTAAACATTAAACCACGAGGACACCCCCTCCAAGATATTCTTTAGGAGATTAATTTATGCATTTTTAAAGAATAGATATTCTAGTATTTTTAAAATAATCAAGAGTACAAACGGTGTATCGTAAATAGAAGAACACATTCTAAAAGCTGTAAAAGCCAAGAGAGAAAAATCAAACCATTGAATGGATTAGCTACCATGCATAATGTAAATGATCACACAGCTATCTCTATTAATAGCAACACAAAACAATGTCATAAAAACCAATTATATGAAAGCAAAAAATTGATAATACGCAAAGGATAGCAAACGTAGGATGTGTGGCGACAGATGACATAATAATATGCAAAGGTATCAAACTAGCACAAAAGATGTTGGCACGGGTAGGTGGTAAAGGTGATCCACTGAATAATGTGCAAGAAATTCAAATTTGACCATGCTAAGGAATGGTGGGAACCTGTCTTCAATAATGGGATGCATAAAATTCTCTGGAGTTTTGATTTACGAGCAGATCCCCTAAATACAGGCAAAAGACAAAATAGCACAAAATAACAAAAAAAATTGTATCTGGTGAATTTTGCCGTTTTGTTGGACCACTGACTGAAAATCAAAGAAGGAGAAAAGATAAACAAATACTTAGATCTTGCTAGAGAGACAAAATAATGTTGTAGAACAGGAAAGAATCACACTTGATGCTCTAGCTAAAGTCTCCAAAAACTTGGGATAAAGACTGGAGTAAATGGAAATTAGAGGAAGAAAGAATTCTCTCCAGACTAAAACATTGGTAAGATTGACTAGAAAACTCAGAAGTGTCATAGATACCAAAGGGGATTAGCTGTCAATTAGACGTCAGTGAAAACCCAACAATTTAGTAAAGAACCTGGAAAAGAGATTAGATGAATGGGAGATCAGAAGAAGAACTTGGACCAAACATGGGCAAAGGGTGACCCGTGGAAAAGATCCGTTTAATTTCATAAGGATGATTTTTTTTTTCTTGGCTTTTTTCTTTTTTTCATATCGTCAAATCAATAATTTAGAAATCAATCTTACTTCTTTTATGTAGATTTTTTTTTATCTTTATAGGAACATTAGCTTTGTATTTAAAAGTGACAAATTAAATTATTTTATTGTTACATTGTTAAATATGAACATATAATTTTTTTTTAATTGTTTTAATAAAATTTTGATTTAGAGATTATGAAAATATTCAATTTATTCTTCGATACAAGGACCATTTATTCCATTGTGTATTTCGGTAGTAGTGTTTATGAAGCAAATTAATATCAGCAACTACAAACCAATAACGTATTTACCTACGATGGGGATAAATCTTGATTACACAGATCAGAAAAGAAATCTATTACTCATTCGTATTGGTCCATTGGCTTAGTGAGTAGAGTGTTTGCTAATGGCCTGGGAGATTGGGGTTCAATCTCGGGTCGAGTCATACCAAAGACTCAAAAATGGTACTTGATGCCTCTTTGCTAAACACTCAGCATTATAAGAAAGAGATTGAGGGCAAATTGGAGCAATACAGAGAAAGGAATAACGCCCTCTCCAACACCTCGGTGCAGTAGCTACTGAAAAGCGAAGCTTTTGGTCACCCTCGTCAACAGTCGCCAACTTTACTTTTTTATCATGCCACAAACATAAAGAAAATGGATGCTGCAGGGGAACCAGAAGAACTAATGACCACCTATATATAGTCAAGCTCATCCTTAAAGAAGCCAAAAGGTGACGGGAAGATCTAACCATGGCATAGACTGACTACAAAAAGCCTTCTGCGAGTTTTCCCAGGACTGATTTCTTACTGTAGTCATACAGTTGTGCCACGTACAACTAAATTACAGTATTAAAATGGTTTTAGCAAGAAAATAAGCACTATATCAGTTTTAAATTGAAAGATGAAGATCGTAAATACACACACACACACACACACGAACACACACACAAATATATATATATATATATATATATATATATATATAAAGCAATTTCTACAACACTGACGGTGTGAAAAAAAAAGATAATTCAATTTGTAGATTTTAAAAATTCTCCAAACTGTATCTGGAAGAAAACAATATATTAAAAAAAAGACGAAAACATCAATACTACTTGAAAATAACCAACTAGTACCGTCATGCTAAGCTAATTCTTTCAAACTGTTAAACTGTCTGTACAATGCCGGGGCTTAGAGATGACACGTCTCAGAGTGAAAAAAAATGTATAAGCGCGTGTATATTCTGAAGATAGAATTATATATATATATATATATATATATATATATATATATATATATATATGTGTGTGTGTGTGTGTGTGTGTGTGTGTGTGTGTATTAAAATAGGTAGGTCCACGAAGAGAGTTGTATTTATCTATTTATCTATTTTGTTCTTACATACGTGAATGTTTCCAGCTTGTTGCTCTCGTCAGAGAACATATATGGCATAAGGCCTTAATAGGGTTCTCCTTGAACTCACTCAACACGAGTGAGCTCAAGTCTCAATGAGTGTTCGCCAATAGTCCGGGAGACCGTGGCTCAATCCCGGGTTGAGTCATACCAAAGACTCAAAAAATAGTATTCGATACTTCCTAACTTAACATTCAGCATAATAAGGTACAGATTAAGCGTAAATGGAGCAATCTATGGAAAGGAGTAATGCCCTACCCTAGATCTCGAAGTAGCAAATAAAATGGGAGCCTTCTGGTCGCCCTCAACTTCTTTTGACCAAACCTCTCCGGGGGACAGGGG
>OY757930.1:44764445-44784445 GCA_963585895.1 Sepioteuthis lessoniana
GGTTGATAACTTTCCTGAGCCTATAAGTAAAAAAATACGCGAAATAGCATAAACTGAAGTTAAAATTCACTTACTTTGAAGCTGCAGTCCAGTACTTTGACCATACTTCACTGACTATTAAAAATATCAAATTATATTCACAGAAAAGAATATACGAGAATCATTAAATAAGTTTCCAGACTTTTTTCGTACCGGCACATTTATTGATAGTATGCACATAACACTCTAGTCCCCTTCGAAGTAATCTCCTCCGGCTGCAATGCACTTGTACCGTTCCAATATCTTCTTCAAGGCCCCATCGAAGTCCTCTCGTGCGATCGTGTCAATGACCTTCGTCACAGACTCTTTCATCTCCTCAATTGTCTCATAACGACAGCCTCTGAGATTAGGGAATAAGCAAAAGTAACAGGGAGCAAGGTGTAGACTATAGTGAGGGTGAGGAACTGTGTTGATGCCCCTCTTGGTCAAATAGTCTGTGACAAGGATGGAGTTGTGGACTGGTGTAATGTCCTGGTGGAAATGCCACAGACCTGATTTAAACAGTGCTGGCCTCTTCCCTAGGAATCTCTTCCTGAACTCCGTTAAAACCTCAACATGGTAACCCTAACTCTAACCCTTTGGCCAATAAACTCAGGTATATTGACTTCCTTAGTCCTCCCATACCTCTAATCATCCTTTACAGACTCCCTGCTTTCCTTGAATCTCTTATGCCACTCAAAAACTGATCCTTGATTCATGCAAGATGCTCCAAAAGTAGTCTGAACCATTCCATACGTTTCTATGGCATTTTTTCCAAGTTTCGATTGACAAAATCAAAGAGAATGGCTTCGAACTGACGAAGAAAAGAAGCAGAAGATACCCCGCAACAACAATTACCGACGCCGACTACGCCGATGACATAGCGATACTGGCAAATACACCTGACCAAGCCGAAACACTTCTGCATAGTTTGGAACGAGCAGCAGCAAGCATAGGCCTCCATGTTAATGCACATAAAACGGAATATATGTACTATAACCAAACGGGGGACATCTCCACTCTAAAAGGAACCCCTCTTAAACTAGTAGACAAATTCACGTACCTAGGAAGCAGCGTCGAATCAACCGAAAAGGACATCGAAACGAGGTTAACGAAAGCATGGACAGCTATCAATAGGCTATCGACTATATGGAAATCAGACCTAACCGATAAAATGAAACGCAGTTTCTTCCAGGCAGCGGTCACATCGATACTGCTATATGGATGCACTACATGGACGCTAACAAAACGGCTGGAGAAGAAACTAGATGGCAATTACACAAGAATGCTGCGTGCAATCCTGAACGAGTCCTGGCAGCAACACCCCACAAGACACCAACTGTACGGCCACCTGCCCCCTATCACGAAAACTATTCAAGTTAGGCGAACCAGACATGCAGGACATTGCTGGAGAAGCAGAGATGAACTCATAAGAGATGTACTCTTATGGATCCCCACACATGGCCGCGCAAAAGCAGGACGACCAGCACGAACGTAAATTCAGCAGCTATGTGAGGATACAGGTTGTTGTCCTGAAGACCTGCCTAGGGCGATGAACGATAGGGAGGAGTGGCGAGAGAGGGTCAGGGATATCCGTGCTGCCAGCACGATATGATGATGATGATGAAAGTATCCTCACATCCAGATTGCATTTTTGAAATTCACCAGCTGTGACAATCAGGCTTTAGTAGGGTGTATTCGAATTCCTGCTGTAGCTGTTCATTTGAACCTGAAATAATAAAACAAATGATCAATCATCTCATAAGATGTGTAGAAATAACATACTGAATTTTCATGAGTGTACGACAATTTTAAATGCCTGTATAAAAAAAGTCTGGAAACTAATTAAATTCACTACGTATGACTCACATTGACATTGAAAAGTAGAAAGATTTTTTAAGGTTAGTTTAGGTTTTATGGCTTATAGTAGATTATTTAATACTTAATCCCGTTTATTTCTATGTATTTAATATATTCATTTTGATTTAAATCATGACATAATTGCATGCAAACTTAGAATAAATAAATGTATTTACTTTAAAATATGAAACTTGATTCATTTTTTAAATTTAGAGGAAAAAGTCAATGTGGTCCCAAAATTTGGTTGTTAGTTTGCTTAGGTTTGGTTTTATGGCATATCAACCATTGAAGGTCATCTAAAACCAAATCCTGTTTATATATACTTAGTAAATATATGTGATTTGTAAACGAATTTGTGGATAATATTTTTAAACGAGCCTGAGCTCATTTTTTTGCACACAATTAAATGGTTGCAAGTATTACCATATAACATTTCAGCAGTGGTCAGATAAGCATTTAAAAACTCGCCATCCGTTTTCATCGGATAAGTGTATAAGTAATTGAATAAATACCCGATCTACAAAATAATAAATTTCTATTTCTTTAATTTAAGAGAAAAGTTTGTGGAAAAATAGAAGTTGCAAAGTTGCAAAGTCTTTTCTGGTAAGAAAAATTATTTATCAGAGCATAAATATTTTCAATATCTACATTTCAAGAAGGAAAAGTCCTTGCATGAAATATCCCAGTTTGCGATTGTCTAACTTTAGCTGATGTATTTGGTGTGTGTAGAAGATCTTTGTGTGAGTATGTTACTATGAGAGAGAGAGAGAGAGAGAGAGAGAGAGTGAAAGTATATTTTACGCTAATATGTAAACGGAATTGGTTTATAAACCTTCCATGATTAGTTATTTCCCTAGTACTTTCTGCCCAACCTTGGGTCATCATCAGGCGAGGATGTATTACAAAAGCGATGTAACTTTTGTGTGTACATCACTACTTTGTAAGAATAAGCGTTTATACAAAAATGTCTATTATGTTCAAATATATATGTTTATATATATAGTCATACATTTCTTTTCTTTCATGTACGGTTTGGATGAGAAAAGCTAAGCGGAAGCTATGTAAGAATGTTGAATGCCATCTTGAATAATTCCTGGACGCCGCACCCCACAAAACAGCTGCTGTACGGCCACTTGCCTCCCATCAGACAAACCATACAAGTAGGACGAACAGGATATGTGGAGTACTATTGGTGAAGTAAAGAAGAACTCATAAGCGACATCCTCAGATGGACTCCTACACAGGGACGGGACAATATTCACCGACCAGAAAAGATTTGCTTCTATCTGCTCTGTGCAGACATAGGATGCATTTTAGAAGACCTAACAGGATTTTGATAGGGATGGATGGCTGGAGAAAGAGAGAGAGAGAGAGAGAGAGAGAGAGAAAGAGTCAGAGAACTCTTTACTGTCAGCAATTCTTGATGTTGATGATCATGATTATATATCATCAAACATTCAACGTGTAAGTTCATCTTTCCTAAATTAGACGTACATATAAATGAATAAGCTAAGTTAAATTAAGTTGGCCGAACGTAGTCGAGGGTGACATGAAGACTCCAATTTCAATAGCTGCCACAACGAGGTATAGGGGTAGGCGCCACTACTTTCACTAGATTGTTCCACTTACCTATGATCCGTATCTAATAATGCTGAGTGTTAAGCCAGGAGGCATCAAGTACCATCTTTTTTAGTATTTGGTATGATTTGACCTGGGATTGAACGCCGATCTCCCGGACCATAGGGGACACTCTAACTTTTGTGCCAATGAGTTGGTCAATATGCCACAGAGTATTCGCCAATTAAGGGTAAATGGAGCGATCTAGAAAAAGGAGTAGTGCCCACTCCTACTCCTCGGCGTAGTAGCTATTGAAAAGGGGGCTTTCGGGTCGACCTCGACTACGGACGGCCAACTTACTTACTTTATATATATACATATACATATATTCACGCACATTTATATGTGTGTGTGTGTGTGTGTGTGTAAAATTTGATGTATACAGAAAGATTCGTAGAATTAATCAAGTATATAAATGTAGATCACGCCCTTTTTTCTGAGTCCAAATAATTATGTTTTTAAATTTAGATGCAAATATTGTTGCACTGACTTCCCAGACAGATTCATACTTACCTGGCCTGAGCTGGGCTGTCAGGCATTTGTGCCGGATGGGGTATCGAACCCAATGGCAGATTCGAGGCCGAAAGGCCCCAGGCTTCGGCTGGGCCACTTTCGGGTAGGCGAGCTGCAACATTGACACCTTTGACCCCCTTGTATATCACTGGACCTTGCCCATGGTAGTGACCGTGGTGTAATTGTTATCGTCGCAGGAAATGGACGCGGCGACACGAGTTCAAATCCTGGACGAGACTGATTACATTTCACATAGCACTAATACCCTCGGGAAATGTATGAATCCAATTATTCTCCCTCCAGCTATAGGTAAATAGTAGGGCAGACTAGGTTCTTCAGCCTTGGTGAGGCAACTAGTCTAGGAGAAGGAAAACTCTGAATTCAAACCTGTTAAACTTCGCTTAAAAAATTGATCATATCCTGCCCGAGCCGAGGGGTTGGGTAAATATGATCACTGAACCTTGCTGTCCAGTTTAAGCTATACGCGGGCATACGTACCTGGATCCAGATTTGGGTCCAAGACCAGCTAGCCTCATAAGGCCTCCATTGCACTAAGTGGGTCGATGAGCAGCACAGACTAGCAGGGTTCGAGCCTCGGCTCGTGACTAACTTTCGCTTTCCTTAAATCCTCACTATAATCAGCCTACAGGTCATTGACCTTGTGTAGAGTCCTGTCTGGTGGGAGGCAGCGACAAATATATACTTCCCAGACAGATTCTCTATTACTTAATAATCCAATTCAAAAGAATACCACGTATTTATATGCTTACTTAGTTTTTGTTTTAATTAAATATAGAAGACGTCTGGGATTGAGATGGGCAGTATTATATTTTGCTTACTTACATGATATTAGATATTTCCCTTAGTGGAGTTTCAAGGGGAAATTGTCACTCACCTTTACACTGTTAGTTGTACTTCAACGACATACTTAAAAATTCTCCTAAAAAAAACTCGTTCGTTTTAAGGTGGAGCAGAAATACAAGGACTCTTTAGATATTACTAATCTTTATAATTACAAGCGAAAATAATTGCGCCCCCGGGAGTAAATATTTAAGTTTTAATGTAATAAAATATATTAACAGTTTTAGATACCATCGAGACCTAGTTTGTGTTTTACTCAGTAAGTTTTTATGACTAGTTTAAACCCATTATATTGTTGAATAGAGCTCGTTGAAATCTTTCAGTTGCTTTTAAAAATAAACTTTAACTAATTCTGCTCGTCAAAGCTAAATGCATCACCAAAGAACATCAAAGGATTGTATAAATAACCCGATTCCCTCCCCTCAAAACGGCCTCAATGGTGTTGTGGACTGTAAATAACCGAGGCAAATGAAAACTGTTTAAACTGTTTCTTTATCTAAAAAAACTTTTTTTTTACGTGTGTTGGGCCAAACAAAATAAAACAAAAGCAACGAAAATAGTATGTTAGATTATTTGAAATTTGATGAGGTGTTTAACTTATTGTAAACAGAGAGGATATAATTGAACAGCTTGATCGCTAGTTCTTCCCATCACTCAAGGATTTTGTGGCGAAACTTTCCAAATTTGATTATTTCAATAAATTACACAACAAAGAAGTTACCGTTATTATTTTTTTCTCCCTGAGAGTTTTTCACATCACTGTTAGCTGATGTTTTTCTATTAGAGTTTGATTGATAGCAAGTCTTCTTTAGTCGCTTGGACTCTTTTCAGTATTCTCTCCGATCTAAGCAATGCTGTAGTTTGAATAGTCTCCAACCATCCCGTTATTTCCAAGTTCTCCAGTCTTTATACCAATCCTTTGATGACTGTACCAAGACCACCAATTACAATTGGTAAATTGTCACTTTCATGTTCCACAGTTTTTTCAGTTTCCTAGCAATATCGAGGTGCTTATCCCTCTTTCCGCATTCTTTCAATTTTACTCTGCGATCCACCGGGACAGTAAAATCCACAATGTTTCAAGTTCTTTGTTGTTGTTGTTGTTGTTGTTGATTATTAAAAGCTCTGGTCGTCTGGCCGAGATTAGATGATCCGTTTGTATCTCAAAATCCCAGAGGAGTTTATGTATGTCATTCTCCAAGACAGATGCGGGGTTGTGCATATGCCATGTGTTCGTATGGTCAAACTTCAGTTTCTTGCACAATTACCATTATTATTATTATTATTATTATTATTATTATTATTATTATTATTATTTAAGTTAATGTATTTATTCTAAGATTTATCGTCGAGATTTTCGCTCGTATTTATTACAGCAAAACTAAACAATCGGAAATCGATAATATCAAGTAAATAATTTTACAATCAAATTTTAAAATCGATGAGCTTATTAACCTTCCGGTCCATACTATGAAAAGTTATTTGGTTGTATGTATAAATACAAGTTTGTTTTGTTTATTTTGGTTTTATGGCTTATCAACCTTTGTAGGTTATTTAACTCCAAATCCATTTTATACAAATCATCATCATCATGTGCCACTAGCACGGATATTCCTAGCCCTCTCTCGCCACTTTTCCCTATCGTTCATCGCCTCGGGCAGGTCTTCAGGGCTACATCCCGTATCCTCACATAGCTGCTGAATGTATGTTCGTGCTGGTCGTCCTGCTTTTGCCCGGCCATATGTGGGGGTCCATAGGATTACATCACTTATGAGCTCGTCCCTGCTTCTCCAGCAGTGTCCTGCATGTCTGGTCCGTCATACTTGGATAGTTTTCGTGATGGGAGGCAATTTGCCGTATAGTTGGTGTTTTGTGGGGTGTTGCCACCAGGACTTTTTTAATATTGCTCGAAGCATTCTTGTGTAATTGCTGTCTAGCTTCTTCTCCAGCCATTTAGTTAGCGTCCATGTAGTGCATCCATACAGCAGTATCGATACGATAGCAGCCTGGAAGAAACTGCGTTTCATTTTATCGGTTAGGTCTGATTTCCATATGATCGATAGCCATCGATAGCAGTTCATGCCTTCATTAGCCGCGTGTGGATGTCCTTTTCGGTTGATGAGACGCTGATTCCTAGGTAGGTGGATTTGTCTACTAGTTTAAGAGGGGCTCCGTCTAGTGTGGAGATGTCACCTGTTTGATTATAGCACATATATTCTCTTTTGTGTGCATTGACATGGAGGCCAATGCCTGCGGCTGCTCGTTCCAAACTATGCAGTAGTGTTTCGGATTCGTTGGGTGTATTTGCCAGTATCGCTATGTCATCAGCGTAGTCGGCGTCGGTAATTGCTTTTGCGGGGTACCTTCTGCTTCTTTTCTTTGTCAGTTCGAAGCCGTTTTCTCTGATTTTATCAATCGATGTTCTAAGCACGTAATCTAGACAGATGATAAAAAAGGTATGGAGCTAGCGTGGTTCCTTCTAGTACTCCTGCTACAATGTCGAAGTATTCTGTGTCTCCATCTGGTGAACGTACTTTGGTGTTTCTATAGAGAATCGTTATTTCTGCAACGGTTTCTTTAGGTAGGCCCTATGCTAGTAGGATTTGTTCCATCTGCGAATGGAATCGAAGGCCTTGGTAAAGTCGACAAATAGTAATGTCGCTTGTATGTTTTTTGCCTGTACACCTTCAAAAACAGTTCTATTTCAAACAATTCAGTTTAGCGTGTGTGCAGTTTCAATTTCAAAAAAAAAAATTTTATTTCAAACAATTCAATTTAGCATAAGTACGCAGTTTAAATGTCAATACAGATCTATTTCAAGCAGTTCAATTTAGCATAAGTACGAAGTTTAAATATCAAAACAATTCTATTTCAAGTAATTCAGTTTAGCATAAGTACGCATTTTGGTTCTATTTCACCCATAGATAGGACACAATCAGGTCTACCACTCCAGCCCAGAGTGGTCCTGGGAGTGATGGCAATTAAGGGGTGCTACGCATTCCCCAAAGCTCCAGCATTCCTGAAACCTCGCAATCAGATTGTTTAGTGTAATATTCAGGACACTAGTTGGTGGTGGGTCTTAGCCCTCTTCAGAGAGGCAGTCGGTGTATTCTACAGCCCCAGTGACTGAGCCACCAGGACACACGTTGGATGGCGGTCTTACCCATCTACAAAAATGCAATCGTTTTTTTTTTCTGCAGCCTCCGAGCCGACAGGTCAAAAATACAAGTGCATGTTACGTAAATAAGTCCAACAGTATTAATAATATTACTTTTAAGAATTATAACAATTGAGATTTAAATTAAAAAAAAACATGGGAAATATAATGTAAATAACTTGAGGAAGTGTGATGCCAATGGTGATGTAGTTTCGGTAACTGACGGACGGACACATTATATCCATTATAATAAAATTTCTACTTTATGCAAAGTTTTCTTACCGGCTTAAACAGGTGTTGACTTTTTTTTACTAAAGTCTGAGAGAGAGGGAGAGAGAGAGAGAGAGAGAGCAGGATTCTTTTTTAACTATTCTTGTTGATTTTAACATAGCTCCCCAATCTTCCTCCAAATTCTGGTTCCCCCTCTCAGTCTCTTTTTTAGACCATTCCAAGTGCACCAACTACTAGTGGTTTCACAGTTACCCTCATGTTCCACAGCTTTTTCGGTTCTCTGGCTCAGTCTATTTGTCTATTGTTACATTATCTTTTATTTTCATTCCTTGGTCGCCTGGAATACCAGAATCGATTTTTTTTTCTTTTTCTTATTAGTTCACGCAAGGTTTGGTCTTTTAACCGTGATTTAGTCATCTGTTCGTTATTCTAAGTCCCAGAGAAAATGTTCTGGTTTGGAAATATACCGTTTGTGAGAACGGTAAAATTTTAGTCTCTTGCACAAATTCAGGTGGATTATCTTAGCCATGTCTACTCTATTATTTCTTTCGTGCAAGTTAGCTGTATTCACTTCGGTGATTAACTGCTTCATATGAGATCACCAAGTACTTACACTTACAATTGTTTTACTCTTTTGAGAGTTTTTCACATCAGCGTTAGATGAAAGTTTTTCACAGGAGTTTGAGTGAAGTCACCAGGACTCTCCTCACTATTTAGGCCGATCTTCATACTGCTGTAGTCTTGATGGTTTATACTTGTCCTCTATTTTCAAAGGCTTCCAGTTCCTTTACTAATCCTTTAGGGATTGTTCCAAGGTCACCAGTTGCAATTGGTATCACTGTCATTTTCATGTTCCATAGTTTTTTAGTTCTCTAGCAGGATATCGGTATTCATCTCTCTTTTTGCTTTCTATCAATTTTACTCAGTGGGCTACCGGGACAGCAAAGCCCACTATTCCTCAGGTCCTTTTTTTTTTCCATCACTCGGTCTAGTCGTCTGGACGAGATTAGGTGATCCGTTTGTATTCCAGAGAAATTTGAGCGTCTTATTCTTCAGGACAAATTCTGCCTTGTGCATACACTACTTATTCGTATGGTCAAATTTAAATTTTTTGCATATTTCCCAGTGAATCAGCTTACTCTCCGAGTCGTGTCTAGTCTAATATGCTTTTTGTGCGAGTTTGCAACATTCGCTTATAACGTGATTAATCGTTTCGTCTGTATCACCACATAACCTACATTTGCTATTTTGTTGCGTCTATTATTATTATTAGTTGTAGTATCCTTCTTATTATATACTCTTTTAGAGTTTTTCCCATCAGCGTTAACTGATGGTTTTACACTGAAGTTTGAGTGACAGCAAGTCTCCTCAAGTCTCCAGGACTTGTCTCAAGATTCTGGCCGTTCTTAGCAATGCTGTCGTTTGGATAGTCTCTACCCGTCCGCCAATTTCAAAGTCTTCCAGGCCTTTTAATAATCCTTTAATAATTGTGTCTAACGCACCAATCACAATTGGCACAACCGTTACTTTCATGTTCCACAGCTTTTTCAGTTCTCTAGCAAGGTCGAGGTACTTATCTTTCTTTTCACTTTCCTTCAGATTTATTCTGTGGTCCGCCGGGAAGGCAAAGTCGACAATTTTACAAATTTTCTTCTTTTTTTTTTTGTTGATTTTCATGAGGTCTGGTCTTCTGGCCGGGATTAGGTGATCCGTTTATATGTTAAAGTCCCATAGGAGTTTATGCGTGTCATCTTCTAGGACAGGTGCTGGGTTGTGCATATTATTATTATTATTTTCTTTAGAGTTTTCTATACCAGAGTTAAGCGATGGTCTTTCACTTGAGTCTGAGTAACAGCAAGTCTCTTCAAGTCTCCAGGACTCTTTTCTATTCTGGCCTGTGTTATCAATGCTGTAGTTGTCAATGATCCAATTAAAACTCTTCCAGCCTCCTTACCAACCTTTTTGGGATCGTTCCAATTACTCTAATTACAACTGTTACCTCCGTGTTCCATCGCTTTTTTAGTTCTCTGACAAGGTCTAAGTACTTGTCATTATTGCCCTTATTGATTTTCACTCTGTGGTCCACCGGGACGCAAAATCCACTCATCAGCCGCTCCCCGTTTTCTTGGCAATGATCACTAAGTAAAAGACATGTCCAACGCAGTGCATATTTCAAAAAATAATTTCTTTTCAAAATTGAATGATGTTATTCATTTACCCTCATCTTCTTCTGTCTGGGGCTGTAAAATTCATCGACTGCATTGCTGCAGAAGGGTAAGACTCCCCCACTAACGAGTGTTCTAGATATAATACAAACAAATCTGAGAGTAAGGCTCAAGTAATGCTGGAGCTTTGGGGAATGCAAAGTACCCTTTCATTGTCATTTCTCCCAGGCCCGCTCGATAGGGTCCAACCTAAGGGTCGAATAGAACCGTTTGACAAATAAAATGAGACCAAACAAAAGACTACTGCTAAATTGAATTGTTAAAAATCGAACTGTTTTGATTATTTAATTGATTGTAAACAAATGATTGATGTTTAATTGAATGGCTAATGATACATAGCAATACTTGGGACAACTTAACTCGCTTGACGTATGCTAAACAGAATTGTTTGAAATAGAACTGCCGGATCATTTAACTGTGTGTAAGCAAATGATTATTCAATTGAATTGTTAGTGATACATAGAAATACTTGGAACCATTTAACCTTGCTGACTTATGCTAAATTGAATTGTTAGATATAGAATTGTTTGATCATTTAACTGTGTGTATCAACAAAATGTTTACAAAAATATATCTAATATATATATATATATATATATATATATATATATATATATATATATATATATATATATATATATATTACATTTCTGTGAATCGCCCATCTCTGTGCAGGCAGTTAAACAATTATACTCTTAACATTTTAGGGGAACTCCTAGATACTGGGTTTAGTTATTGGGGGGGTCCCTCTATCTGGTTATCCTGATTATATATTATATATATATACCCCTTTTTTTAATTGATTTTCCGGTATTTAATAACTTGAAAAGAGCCGAACCAAAAAATCCTTCGTCGTTTTATTGTTTTTTTAATGTTCCCCAACTATAATTACCAATGGTCTCTCTGTTCATAATATTGTATAAATTTTCCAATTCCAATTAATATATATATATATATATATATATATATATATATATAAACAGGATTTGTTATTAGATAACCAATAATGGTTGATATGCCATAAAATCAAACCAAACCAAAACTTATCTTCTTCTCAGAGGGGCTTGGAAGATGCAATCTGTAGAGGGACAAGACTTTCTCCTTAATAGAGGTGTCTTGGATAGGACACTAAACTATATCTGTGGGTAAGGCTCAAGTTCTGGAGATCTGGGGAGTATACATTATTCCCAGATTTCCACTGAGCCGGACTGGTAGCACCTGAAAGGCATCAATGCGTCAAATTAATTTGTTTAAAAATTGGTGGGATCTTAACTCTCTGCGGAGGATACCGTGAGCGTATTCATTGCCCCACCAACAGAGCGTGCCGCGACCAATGTAAAACTTGGCAAAATAAGAGGACGAATAACTATAGTTTCAAGGTTCGATACTTTTTGTAAACAGCTTGCATTTGAAATAAGTCTGATTAAAGGCCATAGAAAGTGAGTTAACAGGGTATCACGACGTCACACACGAGAACCGATGCGACGAGACAATTCTCCGGAGCGAGTGCTCGACAGGGGAGATGGACAAAGAAAAGGGAAATGTATATCCTTGAAGATAATTGACACAAAATAACAGCAAAAAGAAAACAGTGTGTGTTGAGAGGGGGGTTGTGTGCAGATGTAGAAAATAAGATAATATAAATGCAGGAAAATGAGTGCGCGCGAAAAATAAATAAGAGCACGAGGAGATAACATATGTTGATGTGGTTTTTGAACAGATGTTGACGGATGACTTCTTTCTTCGCATTCAACAACCTAGCGTTAGACATCACTCTCCCCTTTTCGGGGTGCTTTCTCTCTCAGTAAACACAGAGCGATAAAATCCAGAAAAAAAAACCATTCTCAGACTCGTTGGTAACAAACACAAAAATGTATATAAACCCAGAAAAGGCAGATTATATGATCTTTAGAAACGACCCCAGGGTCCTATTGTGTAGACGGACACAGACTATACATATACACTAACATTATCTATCTATCTGCATATATATATATATATATATATATACGTATTTGTGTGTTTGTATACATGCGTAAATATGTGAACATAACACATTCTATACAAATACATACATATATATATATATGCACATGTATATTTATAAAGGTTTATAAATATATACATATATGTGTGTGTGTGAGTGTGTGTGTGTGTGTTTGTGTGTGTGTATATATATATATATATACATATACAGTAACGTCCAAAACTAAGGGAAAAAAAATTTAAAACCTAATATTTGTTAGAAATAACAACTGTGAAAAGCTGAAATTTTGACAACTGGTAGTCGTTATCATCCCCAATAACATACTAAAATTTGAATCATTTGCAAAGGATAGAAAAAGAATTATAGCAATTATTTATTTATTTTCAAATTTGGAACGTCCAAAAGTAAGGGACAAAATTGAGAAAAACAATATAAACAGCCAAAAACAATAAAAATACATGTACAATCAATATTTAGTAAATGAAACCTTGCTCTCAATGACAGCTGCACATCTTCGACTACAAGAACGAATCAGTTCTCGACAATCCTCGATACTAATTTTAGACCATTCTTCTTGAAGCTTGACCCACAAATCCTCCGTGTTAGAGGGATTTCTTTCCATAACTTTCACTCCTAAGGTCTTCCAAAGATTTTCTATTGGATTTAAGTCAGGACTTTGCGGTGGCCAATCCATAATTTCGAAATCTTGCTCGCTAAGGTAACTCATTACCGCCTTTGCCTTGTGACATGGGGCATTATCTTGCATAAAGGTAGCCCTATCGAAACCTGAATTCTGTATGATTGACACAACATGATCTTGAACAATGTTTTTATAGATCTGCGCGTTTACACGAGTTTGTAAACGGACAAGAGGCGTTGTACCTTGGCTAGAAAACATTCCAAATACCATGACGCTTCCGCCCCCAAACTTGACAGTTTTTTAAGTACACTTTTCACTTAATCTTTCACCAATACGTCTCTTTACTTTGTTTTTTTTCCATCATTTCCAAATAAATTAAACTTGCTTTCATCACTGAAAAATACTTTTGCCCAATTTTCATGCGTCCAAATTACATACCTGTTTGCAAACTCTAATCTCTTCTTCTTATTCTTCGAACTAACAAGTGGTTTCTTTCTTGGGGTTCGATTAAACAGCCCTATTTCTTGCAGTCCTCTAGAAACAGTCTGTCTTGACACATTAACACATGAGGTACTATTCATAACCCTTTTAATTTCTGTGCAAGACTTAAAACGGTCCTTTAATGACATACGCTGCATTATTCGATCTTCTCTTGCCGAAGTTTTGCGGGGTCTGCCGGTTTTAAAAGCACTAACTATTTTGCCAGTATCATTGTAGGATTTAACAACCCTGCCTACAACACTCTTGGAACGTTTCACTTTCTCTGAAATCTCTCTAGTGGTGTGCTTTTCCTTGTGTAGCTTCACAATAGCTTGTCTCACAGAGTAATCAAGTTTTTGGCGTTTCGCCATGGTGCCGGCTGATGCAACGTTTACAAATGACTAAGTAATACTTATTCTTTAGAGGAAATCAAAAGATTTGAATATAGCATACTGTTTACATTGTTTTACTTAATTTTGTCCCTTACTTTTGGACGATCCTATTTTGAAAATAAATAAATAATTGTTATAATTCTTTTTCTATCCCTTGTAAATGATTCAAATTTTAGTATTGTATTATGGATGATAAAGACTACCAGTTGTCAAAATTACAGCTTTTCACACTTGTTATTTCTAACAAATATTAGGTTTTAAAATGTTGTCCCTTAGTTTTGGACGCTACTGTATATATATATATATATATATATATATATATATATATATATAAATATATATATATATTCGAATGTTCACATATATACTCATATTTACACATGTATACAAACACACAAACTCACGTATATATATATATATATATATATATGCAAGAAACGATCGAAAACTTCAAAGTCTTAACCGAAAGAAGTGCCGTTGCTGAAGATTTTTGTTAAAGCAACACACTTCCACTTCATAGAAAAATAGAAAAAAATAGCTCAGATTTTTTTTCTAGTTTTATATGCCGTAATAAAAAATCACCTGATGATTTCTTTCTGGCCGTGACTTAGAACTTCTTGAACGACTCTTACACACACACACACACACGCACACACACACACACACACACACACACATATATATATATAAATATATATGTAAGTGTGTTATGCTCTAAGCAAAATCAGAAGTGCCGCGAAGTGACACATTAATCCCATGACAGTGTTACAAATAATACAAGTTAATCCGATACGGAAGTGTCGTTAAATACTTTAATAAATCAGCATATATATATATATATATATATATATATATATATATACATATGTGTGTGTGTGTGTGTGTGTGTGTGTGTGGATAGACAGACAGATATATACATAGATAGATTGAAATATTTGTATGTCGAGTCTCTCGGTGGAGATGTGCATATATATATGTATATACATATATATATGCGTGTGTGTGTTTGTGTGTGTGATTGAGTCTCTGTGGGCAGATAGATTGATAGATAGAAATGTTTGTATGTATAAACCCGGTTAAGATGCGTATATATATATATATATATATAAGGAAAATGGTAATTTTTGTTAAATAGACAAGATAATAAAAAATAAGTGGAAAAGTGGATAAATCAAACAATCCCAACGGTTTTACTAGTAATATTTCGTTCTATATTCGCAGAAATTTTTCAGACTAATTATTTTTTTAATTTTCTACATATTAGCAATTTGAGGAAATAGATTTTTAAAAATCTGCTAATTTTTTTCATATATATATATATATGTGTGTGTGTGTGTGTGTTTATGGTTGAATGTTTGCCATTACAAATCTGAGTTGAAAAGACATTCCATGTTGTGGAAACATAGTGACTCTCCTCTAAATAAGATCATGCTGAGAGTCTACTGCGACATATACTCATGAGCAGATATTCACATATACACATTTATCATGTATACATACAAAACCCCATGACACACACAAACACACACAGATGCATACATCAATCTATCTATCTATCTATCTGTCTATCTGTCTATCTGATATCAATATGTGATTAACGGAGGCATGGACTGCTATCGACAGGATATCGATCATCTTCCAAGCAACGGTTGTGTCAGTTCTACTGTATGGATGCACCACATGGACACTGAAAATCATGTACAGAAAAAGCATCACGGGAATTGCATAAGAATGCTACGAGCTATATTGAACAAATCTTGGAAGCAATATCAAACGAAATAACAGCTGTATGGCCACTAACCTTCCATGTCTAAAACATTCAAATAAGACGGTCAAGATATCCGGGACATTGCTCGAGAAGTGAGGACGAACTCATAAACGACGTTCTCCTATGGACACCTTCACACGGATGTGCAAGTGTTGGACGACCAACTAGAATTTATCTACAACAGTATTATAAAGACAGAGAATGTAGTTCAGAAGACCTGCCGGAAGCGATGCACGATAGAGACGAATGGCGCGCGTGCGCGTGCCTGTGTGTGTGTGTGTGTGTGAGAGAGAGAGAGAGAGAGAGAGAGAGAGAGAGAGAGAGAGAGAGTCAAGGAAATCTGCCCTAGTAGCATGACATGATGATGATAATAATGATCTATCCATCTATCTATCTGTCTATCTATAGCTGTTTTTAGCCTATCAGATGGATTGTTTCAAATAGGGCTTCAAACATTTTTTTTTTGTTTTAAACTAAAACGGCTTAAAACATACCTACGCTGAAGCATTTCACAAGAGACATTAAATAATAATTTGGCGATAATATCAACAGAAAATGACAGAACAAAAACCACAGATTTGAAATGCTTTTGTTGAGCAAAAGATCCCGGTAACAATTTTGAATTTGGTCCCCGCACGTCGAAAAATCCCCACCTCTCTCTCTCTCTATATATATATATATATATATATATATATATATCCCCATCGTGTCTCCTGCCCAGTCGGTTTGGGGCTGTAGAATACACCGACTGCTTCTCTGCAGAGGGATAAGACCCAACCCCCTAACGAGTGTCCTGGATATTACACTAAACAATCTGACGGTGAGGTTCCAGTAATGCTGGAGCTTGGGAGTACCTCTTCATAGCCATCGTTCCCAGTTCTATTCTGGCCTGGAGTGGTAGTACCTGATAGGGTCTTATCTATGGGTCAAATAGAACTAAACTGTGTACTTATGCTAAACTGAATTGTTTGAAATAGAATTGTTTTGATATTCAGCTGTGCGTAAACAAAAATCTGTACTTATACTAAACTGAATTTTTTGAACTTTTATCAGAATGACTTAATTTGCCATCAAGTGAACCAAAAAAAAAGGGTTGATACGCCGTAAAACAAAACGACCAACCAACAAACCAACCATTGTGCCACTAGGAAAGATTTCCCTTACTCTCTTTCACACTCTTCATCTGTCCCTATCGTCCATCGCTTCTGGCAGGTCCTCTTAACTGCATCCTGTGTCCGCGCAGAGCTATTGTTGGTACATTCTTGCTGGTCGGCCAACTCTGACACATCCCTACGTAGGGCTCCATAGTTTGATAATCGTTCTTTCTTTCTTTCTTTCTTTCTTTCTTTCATCTAACAGTTATTGTTTGTCTTTCTTTTTTTTCTATAATACTTACGTTTTGTTTTTCTTTCTTTCTTTTTTCTTTCTTTCTTTCTTTCTTTCTTTCTTTCTTTAATACTAACTTCCTTTCTTCTTTCATTTTTCCTCTTTTTAATTATACAGTTCTTTCTTTCTTTCTTTCTTTCTTTCTTTCTTTCTTCCTCTTTTAAATCTCAGTTTTGTTTTCTTTCTTTCTTTCTTTATTTATTTATTTATTTATATAATCTTTAATCTTCACTGTTTTGGTTTTTAATTTTTCTTTCTTTCGTTTTTAAATTTTTCACTCTTTCTTTCTTTCTTTCTTTCTTTCTTTTTTCTTTCTTTCAACTTTCTGTTTTTCTTTCATTCTTCCTTCCTTTCTTTCTTCCTTCCTTCTTTTCTTTCCATTTTATTTATTTATTTATTTATTTATTCATCATCTATTTATTCTTTAATATTCATTTTTTTTTGTTTTCTATTTTTCTTTCTTTCCCATTTTCGAGTTTTCTTTCTTTCTGTCTTTCTTTCTTTCTTTCTTTCTTTCTTCAGTTATCGAATTTTCTTTTTTTTCTCAATCCACTCAATCTTTAAACTTTTTAGTCGTTTTATCGTTTATTTCATTTTCAATTATTACATCTCTCTCTCTCTCTCTTTCTCTCTCTCTCTCTCTCTCTCACACACACACACACACACACACACACACACACACACACACACAAGTATTCTATCTCTCATTCTCTCTCTCTCAAACTTTCTCTCTATATATATCTCTCTCACACACACACACAAATACTCTCTCTCTCTCTCTCTCTCTCTCTCTCTCTCTCTCTCTCTCTCTCTCTCTTTAATTTAATTTTTTTCTATTTTTTAATTTTTTTCTCTTTTTTATTTCTCTCCCTTTCAATACATTTCCCTTTCTACTCCATTTTGTATAGTTGATTAATTTCGAGGGATTTTCTCCTAAGTGGATTGAACAGCAAAGAGACATTGAAAATTGTGCTTCCCCCCTCGCGAATACACACGGTTTAGTTTTTTTTGTATTTTTTTTTTTTGTTTTGTTTTTTTTAACACTGAGAGTGGGAAAAGGCTTGCTTAAGAAAATTTCTGACCAATCAACAAGTTGAGAAAAACACTGCTGATATTGACACAAAGAATCCTGTTGACCTGTGAGAGAAGTTGTGCCGTTTTGTTGAAAGTATGAAATTAAACATTCTTTGGTGTGTTTGGTGGGTGGGGTGGGGGTCAGGGAATGTTAAAGCTGAACAGCTGCTTCTACTCTTATGATGATTAGAGATAGATTCGTGATTAAATTCAACCATGTGTTTCTCAGTATCAGGCAGGTCCACTTGTGCTGAAGTTGCATATATATTTATTGAAAAAGTTTAGATTTTCTTGGGATGTACGAAGAGCAAAGTCTGTAATAGTACATTTATATGTTAGCCTCTCTTTGTTTTTCTCCATATATATATATATATATATATATATATATATGGAGAAAAACACACACACACACACACATATATATATATATATATATATATATATATATATATATATGTGTGTGTGTGTGTGTGTGTGTGTGTGTGTGTTGTACATTTTGGTTTGGTTTGGTTTTATAGCATATCAACTATTGTAGGTTATTTAATGCCAAATCCATTTTTCTAACACATCACTCAATAACTCCTGACCTAACTAATAAAACAACAACTTTTAGGCAAAATTCGACTTTATCCATCAACATCTAAGGGGATATACAGATTCCAACGCTTCTCTAAAACCTCGACGCGTTTTTTTGTAGAACGATTTGTCTTTGGCCTCCTAATACGCCTCAGTTTCCGATATTACTTCTTCATTGCAGCCAAATCTCTTTCCCTGGAACACTTTTTTTTGCAGCCAGCAAACAGCCAGTACTTGCATGGGGCCAGATCTGAAGAATAGGGTGGGTGTGGGTGTGAAAGCAATTCGAAGAACAATTCAAGTAGTTTTGCCATCGTGCAATTGTCTTGGTGAAAGAGCACTTTTTTATTCTTCATTTGTGGCCGTTTTTTTGGCGATTTCTTCCTTAAAAAGTACCAATAATGCTGTATAATATTCACTATTGATTGTTCTTCCTTTCTCAAGGTAATCGATGAACAAAATACCTTGCGCATCCCAAAATACAGAGGCCAGAACCTTGCTGATGTTTGCACCTTTGATCGCTTAGGAAGGCTTTCATCTGCTGCTGTCCACTCAGCTGACTACCGATTTGACTCTAGAGTGAACTAGTGGATCACCCATTGTTATTTACGTAAAAACTCCTTTTTGTTGCATTGAAACAGTTGCAAACAACGCTCTAAATCGTCTTCGCATTGTTATTTTGATCGATTGTTAATAAACACGGCACCAACTTTGAACACAGCTTTCTCATTGACAAATGTTCAGGCAAAATAGTGAATACACTACCTTCTGATATCGCGTAACTTCAATCTACGATCGGCCAAATGGAGACTGTGGAGGACTTTTTTTTTTTTTTCGTATTTTTCGTGGCAACCTGAGAGCTCAGTATAATTGGTGTCTGCGCGACCGCGTTTAAAGTCAGCATACTACCTCTTAACTGTTGTTTCCAACGGAGCAGAGTCCGAATAACACTTATCAATCCATTGCTTTACTTGAATAGAATTTTTCCCATCAGAAGCAATGCTTAATCGACACACGAAATTAAGATTTTTGAATTGTTTTAAAAATGTGCAGCAGTAGCTTCACTTAAATAAATGTAATCTACAATTTAATAATCCGATTGGGCTGAGACCTTTATAAAAATCTTATGGATTTTTTATTAGTTGCGCCAACTACTTGTCAGGCTCGGGATTTATTGAGTGATGTGTTATATATAGTTGGCAACCGTAGTCGAGG
>OY757930.1:44789445-44819445 GCA_963585895.1 Sepioteuthis lessoniana
AATGGACGAGCAAAGGCAGGACGAGCAGCTAGAACCTACAACAGCTAGAACCTACAACAGCTAGAACCTACAACAGCTCTGTGCCGATACAGGATGTAGCCTTGAAACCTGCAGGAAGCAATGGACGATAGAGAAGGGTGGCGAGAAAAGGTCAGGGATATCGGTGCTGATGGCGCGACATCAATATATATATATATATATATATATATATATATATATATATATATATATATATATATATATATCTGACAGTATGTAAATATAAAAATATGAAAAAACATTCAGAGAATGTATTTATTTTTCTATCAGGATATTCCAAAGTTTAAAGTTATGGTTTTCGGTTAAACTCTATTCCGACAATGAAAGAATCAGATGTTACAGTGCTTCATCGGAAAACCATTTTCAAATAAAAAAGATCAAATGAAAAAATCCCTAGTATTGTATTATCTTTAGTTTCATTTCGTTTCAAAATAATGTGACATTATTAGATTTAAAATTTAATTTAAGAAAAAAAATGTTTTTTTTTTAATTAAAGATTCATAAGACTTAAGAATGTTTTTTTTTTAATTTCAAAAACTTTTGTGCGTATACTTAAATTTTTTTTTTAATTTCCATTTTTTTAAGTTTATTATTATTATCATCATTTACTCCTTCAGAGTTTTCACATCAGTATTGTCTGATGGTTTTTCACTCACTGGAGTTTGAGTGACAGCAAGTCTCCTCAAGTCTCCAGGACTCGTCTCAGTATTCTGGCCGTCCTAAGCAATGCTGTCGTTTAGATAGTCTCTACCCGTCCGCTAACTTTCAAGTTCTCCAGGCCTTTTAATAATCCTTTATTTATTGTGCCTAACGCACCAATCACAATTGGCACAATCGTTACTTTCATATTCCACAGCTTTTTTATTTCTCTAGCAAGGTCGAGGTACTTATCCTTCTTTTCTCTTTCCTTCAGATTTATTCTGCAGTCGCCCGGACAGCAAAGTCGACAATTTTGTTGATTCTCTCTTTTTTTTTCTTTTTTTTTATTAGGAGTTCTGGTCTTCTGGCCGGGAGTAGGTGATCCGTTTGTATGTTAAAGTCCCATAGGAGTTTATGCATGTTATTTTCTAGGACAGGTGCCGGGTTGTGTATATACCATTTGTTTTTATGGTCGAATTGAAATTTTCTGCACATTTCCCAGTGGATCACCTTGTCGACCCAGTTGTGTCTCGCCTTGTATTCCTTCTGTGCTAATTTGCTGCATTCGTTTATAATGTGATTGATCATTTCGTCTCTGTCACCGCAGAGCCTACATTTACTGTTTTGTTGCATCTTATCTATTCTCGCTTTGATATGATTGGTTCTTATGGCATTGTCCTGTGCTGCTATTTAGAGGGATACCGTTTCTCTCTTAAGGTTTCGTTTTCTTAGCCAGGTCCAGGTGTTCTGGTTTGAGATTTTGTTTATTAGACGTTTAAAGCGGCTATAGAGTTGTTTTCCTTCCCATTTTTGTTTCCTAGTTGTGGTCATTCTTTCGTTTTTCGTGCTGTCCGTATCGACTCTGATGGTTGTAATTAGTCCTCGTTCGTATTTTTCTATGTAGTCTTCGATCCGTTGTATGGATGCGTCAACGGTGTCTTCGATGCTGGCACGTCCTCTTCCTCCTTCTTTTCTAGATACATTATTTACTCCTTTAGTGTTTTTCCCATCAGTGTTAACTGAGGGTTTTTTCACTGGAGTTTGAGTGACAGCAAGTCTCCTCAAGTCTCCAGGACTCGTCTAAGTATTCTGGCCGTCCTCAGCAATGCTGTCGTTTGGATAGTCTCTACCAGTCCGCTAACTTCCAAGTCCTCCAGGCCCTTTAATAATCCTTTTGTTACTGTGCCTAACGCACCAGTCACAATTGGCACAATCGTTACTTTCATGTTCCACAGGTTTTTTTTATTTCTCTAGCAAGGTCGAGGTACTTATCTTTCTTTTCACTTTCCTTCAGATTTATTCTGTGGTCAGCCGGGACAGCAAAGTCGACAGTTTTGCAGATTCTCTTTTTTTTTTCTTTTTTTTTTTTTTTGTTGATTATTAGGAGGTCTGGTCTTCTGGCCGGGATTAAGTGATCCGTTTGTAAGTTAAAGTCCCATAGGAGTTGATGCGAGTCATTTTCTAGGAGTTGTGCATATACCATTTGTTGGTATGGTCGAAATGAAATTATTATTATTATTATTATTATTATTTACTCCTTGAGAGTTTTTCTCGTCAATTTTAGCTGATGGTCTTTCAGTGGAGTTTGAGAGAATGTAAGTCACCTCAGGTCTCCAAGACTCTCATTATTCTGGCTGTTCTCAATAATGTAGTAGTGTGGATGATCTCCTCTCGTCCTCTTATTTCCAAGTCTTCGAGTCCCTTTAATAATCTTTCGGTGACCTTACCAAGAACACGAATTACAATTGGTTTAACAGTTACTTTCATGTTCCATGGTTTTATTCAATTCCCGAGCAAGGTCCAGGTACTTATCCTTCTTTTCACTTTCTTTCACTTTTATACTGTGGTCAACCGGGAGAGCAAATCCATAATTTTACAAGTTCTCAATTTTGTTGATCATTATAAAATCTATATTATTATTTGCTTTTTTTTTTAAATGAAATACAATATTATCTTTGTTGTGGTTTACAAAAAATATTAATTAAGAAAATGTTTTGACGAGAAATCATATCGATATAATTAAAAGTAAGCATATTTTATTAATGATTAATAAAAACTAATCTAAATAATGGATATTGTAAACATTTAAAACTAATTTGACTAATAATGAGATGAGCTGAAAAAATCGGACTTTTATTTGATCGTATAATATTTAAAAATAATGCAAGAGTCAACATTCATTCTGCGGGGTTAATTATGTATATTAACTAAAATTTTAGAATCTTTAAAATCAAACTGGGTTTGATTTCTAAGTTGCCTTTATAATGTCACTTTCGGTTGCGGGCTTAAATACACACATATTTTTTTTTAATTTTGAAAGTCAATTAAAAATTGTAAAAGTTTTGAAAATTCATATATAAACAAAAAGGAGACGCTTGTGATGTTATGGTTGTCGTTGTAGAAAATGGTAGTGATAATCTTAGTTCAAATCCTAGTTGTCTACTTTTCACATAGCAGTAAAACCCTCGGGAAAGGTATGCATCCTACTAGTTTCCTTCTGGCTATTGGTACATAGTAGGGCAGACTGGGCTCTTTAGCCTTGGTATAGCAACCGGTCTTGGTAAAGAAAGAATTCTTAATTCAGACCTGTTAAACTCAGCTTAAAAAGTGACCTTGTGTCGCATCCTACTCGAACGAAGGAGTTGCTGAATACACATCTAATAAAAAAACATCCACTGAATATATTTTAAATATTTACATACACACATATACACACGCATATATATATATATATATATATATATAAAGTAAAAAGTAAAGTTGGCGACCTAAGACGACAGTGACCCGAAGAGTCCCTTTTCAATTGCTACTACACCAAGGACGCTACTCCTTTCACTGGACAGCTCCACTTTACCCTTGATCCTTACCTTATAATGCTGAATGTTAAGCAAGGCGGCATCAAGTCACATTTTTTGAGTCTTTGGTATGACTCGACCTGGGATTGAACCCCGGTCTCCTGGGCCATTGGCGAACACTTTACTCATTAGGTCAATGACCCGGTTATATATATATATATATATGTGTGTGTGTGTGTGTGTGGAGACAGAGAGGGAGAATTTAGTGATGTTCTAGGGTTTTTTGTTTGCGTGTTATTCAGCAGATAGATGTAGACAGGATTCTTTGTTTGGTTTGATTTCTTTGTGTTAAAGGCATATCAACCTCCGTGTGTTATCTAATGTCAAAACCTTCCTTGGAGTAGAATAATAAGGGAGATAAGAGATATTATTCCTTTCCCAAGAGTATTAGTTTTAAATTGAATGCATAAGCGCAACTGGAGTTCGAACTTGTTTATTACGATACCGTAGTCGAACTCGTTAACCACTACGCAAAAGTGACTCCCCCGACGACTATTCATAGAGACAAACATATCAAGGAGTCGAATCCCCATTGAAGAAGGAAAAAAAAAAGAAAGCAGTACATTAACAAGAAATTCCCTTTTCTCACGAAATGGAAATCAGACCATCTTATTAACGGGAATGCCGACAGTTGACAAACGCTCTACTAAACCACCGGAAGGCTTTTAATGCGAAGAAAAGAGACAGAGAATATATATATATATATATATATATATATATATATATATATATATATACCGTTCCGTTATTTCCCAAGAAAAAAAAAACAGCACTGAATTTACAATGATATAAACTTACCGAAAAAAATGCCCTTTGATAAAAGCCCCAATTTTTTATTATATAATAAAATCTCATTTTTGTTTATAGTCTGTCATTTTAAGGTTTCGTGTTCCGTAACAAAAGCCGCTCCCCTGTTTTGACATAAACAGTGTAAAACAGTTGTTTGGTTCGGTTTCTTTGTTTAATGGCATTTCAACATTTGAGGATTATTTAATGCCCCAAAACATCTTTGCTGAAGGACCGTTGAAGAATAGCTGGGCGAGGAAATGGAATTCATATATTTCCAAAAGGAATTAGTCCAAAAGTGAACGTTATAGTGTAATTGGAGTTCCAAGTAGCTGACTACAATGTCAAAGTCCAATACGATTGCCACTACTCCACGGGTAATCTGATGTTTAATGGGATTGTTAATTATACATAGCAATTGTCTTTAATTGGAATCATTTTGAGATGAGGCTTCTTAATCTGAGAATTAATCTTTTATTTATTGCGGGGTTTTTTTTGTCCTCATCTTAGTAGTTTTTGTGTTGTTTCTTCTTTTTATACATAGCAATATAAAAATCATTTCAATGTGTGCAAATGAACGTGTATCTTTGAATAGAATAATTAATGTTAAATAGTAATACTTGTAACCACTCCACTGTGTGTAAACAAATGATAAATTTTAAATAGAATTATTAGTGTTAGATAGCAATACTTGAAACCATTTAACAGTGTAGAAACAATAGCGATATTAGAGTGCAAGCAAATTAGTTCTTACTCATTTAAATATGAAATTAACGACAAAGTATTAACTTACAAATCATATATGAATATCGATTTAAATGAGTGCGAACAAATGACCGTTACATTGTAACTGTTACATAGCAATACTTGAAACCATTTATCTGTGTGCAAACAAAGGACTAATAATAAATAGAAATAGTTGTTTTATATCGAAATACTTGAAAGCATTTAACCCTGTACAAAGGAATGTGCTCAGACTTGTATAAAAATTTATCATCAAAATGAATTTACAAATCATTTATATTCAATATGTATGTAAAAACAGCATTTGGCATTAGATAACTTACAAGGGTTGATATGCCGTAAAGCACAACAAACCAACAATATTTCTTACAGGTATAAATCCGAGCTCAGTCAAAACCGGATTATGAATTCATGATTTTCTAAATACACAGGTCTTTACACTTCAAAGACGGCTACTTCAAGTTCTTTCTGTATCCGTATCTGGTTTTCTCTTTCAAGATATATTTAATATATATGTAAAAACAGTATTTGGTATTAAATAACGCACACAGGTGGATATGCCATAAAACCCAGAAAACTAAATCTTTAATATTTAACATATGTAAAAACTGCATTTAGCATTAAATAATTTACAAGGGTTGATATGCCATAAAACCGAACCAAACCAAATCCTTTATATTTAATATTTATGTGTTAAGAGAATTTGGCATTAACCTACAATGAATGATATGCCATAAAACCCAACCCAACCAAATCATATACGAGGATCATTAAATAAGTTTCCAGACTTTTTTCGTATGGGCACTTTTATTGATAGTACACACATGAAACTCTAGTCCCCTTCGAAGTTATATCCTCCAGATACAATGAACTTGTTGAACCGTTCAAACAACTTCTGGAAGGCCACATGGAAGTCATCTTGTGTGAGGGTGTCAATGACCTTCGTCACAACCTCTTTCATATCTTCAATTGACTCATAACGACATCCTCTGAGCTTAGGGAATAAGCAAAAGTCACAGGGAGCAAGGTCTGGACTATAGTGAGGCTGAGGAACTGTCTTGATGCCCATCTTGGTCAAATAGTCTGTGACAAGGATGGAGTTGTGGACTGGTGTATTGTCCTGGTGGAAATGCCACTGACCCAATTTGAAGAGTGCTGACCTCTTCCGACGGAATCTTTTCCTGAACTCCCTTAAAACCTCAACAGAGTAACCCTAACCCTAACCCTTAGGCCAATCAACTCAGGTGTATTGACTTCCTTACTCTTCCCACACTTCTCATCACAGACTCCCTGCCTTCCTCGAATCTCTTATGCGGCTCAAAAACTGATGCTCGATTCATGCAAGATGCTCCAAAAGCAGTCTGAAGCATTCCATAGGTTTCTGTGGCATTTTTTCCAAGTTTAAAACAGAATTCTATTGCATATCGTTCTTCTAAAGTGTCCTCACGTCCAGATTGCGATTTTGAAATTCACCAGCAGTGACAATCAGGCTTTAGTAGGGTGTTTTCCAATTGCTGCTGTATCTGTTCATTTGAACGTGAAATCAGTAAACTCATAAGATGTATAGCAATTACATAGTGAATTTTCAAGAGTCTACGACAATTTTAAATGCCTGTACAAAAAAAGTTTGGAAGCTTATAGAATGCATCATATATATATATATATATATATATATATAAACAGTATTTGGCATTAAATAACCTACACGAGTTGATATTCCATAAAAGCCATCCAAACCAAATCCTTTATATTTAATATATATGTGTAAAGAGGATTTGGCATTAAATAACTTACAAAGGATGGTATGTCATAAAACCCAATCAAACCAAAACCTATAACTTTAATATATATGTAAACACAGCATTTGGCATTAAGTAACCTTCAAAGGTTGATATGACCTAAGACCCAACCAAACAAAACTGAAGTGTTGGTACCTATTACAGTCCCATCTATGGGTCAAATAAAACTGTTCAATTATTTACTTTTCTAGAAACTATTTAACTGTGGCAAATAGCACTAATAGGGTTAAATTGCAACAGTTGAAATCATTTTACCGAAGAAATACAATTCTTAGTGTTATCGATACTTGAAACCGTTTTACTTAGGGCAAACAAATGAGCTTTGGCTCGGGTAAAAATTATCAACAAACGATTAGTTTACAAACCCTTTTTATTTTTTATAAATATGTATAAACAATATTTGACATTAAATAATTTACAAGGATTGATATGCTGTAACACACAACCAACCAATTATATTTCTTACAGATATAAATCCAAGCACGGTCAAAACCGTATTATGAATTCATGATTTTTTAAATACACAAGTCTTTACACTTCAAAGACGTCTGCTACAAAGTCTTTCTGTATCCTTATCTGGTTTTCTCTTTCAGGTTGTTAAATTAAATAAACATCGACAAACCCTGTCAAGGTAGTAACGTTTTCTTATCTTTAAATTCTCTTTCTGTTTGGGAGAGAACCATTTTTAACAATATTTTTTTTATCTGCGCCCCGTCCCACATACACACGAATAAAACTGCTATTAATTTCTAAATGCAGTATAGTTATAATCCCATCATTTGTTCGGTTCAAACGAAGAAAACATTTTCTCAGCCAAATAAATTATAATTTATAAACCTTTTATCATTAGCGCTCTATCATTTATTATCGATATGAATGGCAAAAGTCCTTGAGAACGGAGAAGCAACCATCTGAAATTCCTTTGAAGATGTTTATTAATTAATTTCAAACTGTTACCCGTTAGTCTAACAAAAGAATGTTGATTAAGTACTTCCTTTTTCGTAAAGATTAACTGATGTTTTATTTGGAGACTGTCGTTGTTAGAGTTCAAATGTTTCTTATCAATGGACCAATATATCAGAAATTTTGAAGTAATTTTAAGTACGTATCCATGAAACAGTCAGTGCTGTTCGTGTGGTTAAAATACATCAACAGCATAAGATGGCGAGGCTTCAGTTAAGAAATTCTTTGAAGTGTGAAAAACCTCTTAAATGTTATTTTTTCATTAAGTTGGATTTAGAGAGTTAAATGAATCTAAAAAATATTGTTTCCGTAATAAATTAAAATGTGTATACATTTTCAGGGACACCCTGTGTGTATACACTTTTAGGGTAACCTTGTATGTATACTTTTAGGGACGCCCGGTATGTATACACTGTTAGGGTAACTCTGCATGTATACATTTTGGGACACTTTTTATGCATACACTTTTAGGGACACCCTGTATGTATACAATTTTAGGGTAACCCTCTATGTATACTTTTAGGGACACTTCTTAAGCATACACTTCTTGGGACACCCGGCATGGGTACATTTTTTGGAATACCTCTTATTCATACACTTTTAGGGACACCCTCTGTGTATGCACTTTTATGGATACCTCTTAGCATACACTTTTTGAGTCCCCCTGTATGTATACATTTTTAGGGTAACCCTGTATGTATACTTTCAGGGACACCTCTTATGCATACACGTCTAGGGACAACTTGTATGTATACACTTTTAAGAATATCCTATATGTATAAACATTAAGGAACACCCTGAATGTATAGAATTTTACGAAAAGCCTAATTACATTCACTTTTGTATACCTTTCTCGGGACACCCTATATGTCTATACGTTTAGGCAGGTTCTATATGTATGCCCGTTTAAGAATACCCTATGTGTATATACTTTTAGAAAAAACCCTGAGTGTATTCACTTTTTAGGACACCCTGCATGTTTACACATTTAACGTCACTATGTATATATACACTTTTATGGACACCCTGTATGTATACACTTTTAGGGTCAGCCTGTATGTATACACTTTTTGGGTCAGCCTGTATGTATACACATTTAGGGGCACGGTGTCCGTATACACTTTTAGGGACACCACTTACAGAATCACCTTTTATGGTCACCCAGCGTGTATGCTCTGTTAGGGTCACCCCGTATGTATACATTTTCAGATATATCCTGTCTGTATACCATTAAAAATACCCTATATTTATAGCCTCTGAGGAACACATTGTATGGAAACAACATTAACGAAACCTAATATGCATATACTTTAAGGAACACCCTGCGTATTCACTTTGGGGGATACACTGTATGAATACACTTTTAGGAAAACTCCGTAGATACGCACTTTAAAGACCACCCGGCTTTATACACTTCAAGGAATACTCTTCATCTGAACACTATTATGTTCAATCAGTATTTATAAGCTTTATGGGCACCTTGTATTGATACACGTTAAGGAACTCCCTGAATATATACACTTTTATGGACACCCTGTATAGATACACGTTAAGGAACTCCCTGAATATATACATTTTTATGGACACCCTGTATTGATACACGTTAAGGAACACTCTGAATATATACGCTTTTATGGACACCTTGTATTGATACACGTTAAGGAACTCCCTGAATATATACACTTTTATGGACACCTTGTATTGATACACGTTAAGGAACGGCCTGAATATATACGCCTTTATGGTCACCTTGTATTGATACACGTTAATGAAAACCCTGAATATATACACTTTTAAGGGCACCTTGTATTGATATACGTAAAGGAACAGCCTGAATATATACGCTTTTATGGACACCTTGTATTGATACACGTTAAGGAACTCCCTGAATATATACACTTTATGGGCACCATGTATTGATATACGTAAAGGAACAGCCTGAATATACACGCTTTTAGGGACACCTTGTATTGATACACGTTAAGAAGCGGCGGGAATATATACGCTTTTATGGGCACCTTGTATTGATACACGTTAAGGAACTCCCTGAATATATACGCTTTTATGGACACCTTGTATTGTTACACGTTAAGGAACTCCCTGAATATATACGCTTTTATGGGCACCTTGTATTGATATACGTAAAGAACAGCCTGAATATACACGCTTTTATGGACACCTTGTATTGATACACGTTAAGAAGCGGCCTGAATATATACGCTTTTATGGGCACCTTGTATTGATAAACGTTAAGAAACCGCCTGAATATATACGCTTTTATGGACACCTTGTATTGATACACGTTAAGGAACTCCCTGAATATATACGCTTTTATGGACACCTTGTATTGTTACACGTTAAGGAACTCCTTGAATATATACGCTTTTATGGGCACCTTGTATTGATATACGTAAAGAACAGCCTGAATATACACGCTTTTATGGACACCTTGTATTGATACACGTTAAGAAGCGGCCTGAATATATACGCTTTTATGGGCACCTTGTATTGATAAACGTTAAGAAACCGCCTGAATATATACGCTTTTATGGACACCTTGTATTGATACACGTTAAGGAACTCCCTGAATATATACGCTTTTATGGACACCTTGTATTGTTACACGTTAAGGAACTCCTTGAATATATACGCTTTTATGGGCACCTTGTATTGATATACGTAAAGAACAGCCTGAATATACACGCTTTTATGGACACCTTGTATTGATACACGTTAAGAAGCGGCCTGAATATATACGCTTTTATGGGCACCTTGTATTGATAAACGTTAAGAAACCGCCTGAATATATACGCTTTTATGGACACCTTGTATTGATACACGTTAAGGAACTCCCTGAATATATACGCTTTTATGGACACCTTGTATTGTTACACGTTAAGGAACTCCTTGAATATATACGCTTTTATGGGCACCTTGTATTGATATACGTAAAGAACAGCCTGAATATACACGCTTTTATGGACACCTTGTATTGATACACGTTAAGAAGCGGCCTGAATATATACGCTTTTATGGGCACCTTGTATTGATAAACGTTAAGAAACCGCCTGAATATATACGCTTTTATGGACACCTTGTATTGATACACGTTAAGGAACTCCCTGAATATATACGCTTTTATGGACACCTTGTATTCTTACACGTTAAGGAACTCCTTGAATATATACGCTTTTATGGGCACCTTGTATTGATATACGTAAAGAACAGCCTGAATATACACGCTTTTATGGACACCTTGTATTGATACACGTTAAGGAACTCCCTGAATATATACGCTTTTATGGACACCTTGTATTGATACACGTTCAGGAACAGCCTGAATATATATGCTTTTCAGATTAAATTGTATCTAATCACATTTAGGAACACCTCGTATACAAACAATTTCACTCGTAAAGCATATATTTTCGGGACAATTCCAATGTTCACATGTTTAATGACACGCTATATGAATATATACTTTTACAATACCACGTATACATACACTTTCAAGGTCACCCTATGCATGAAAATTTGGGGACACCCTCTCTGTACCAGGTGCATATGATAAGTTTCCAGACGTTTTTCGTATGGGCACTTTTATTGATAGTACACACATGAAACTATAGTCCCTTCGAAGTAATATCCTCCGGTTGCAATGCACTTTTTCTACCGTTCCAACAACTTCTGGAAGGCCCCATGGAAGTCCTCTTGAGAGAGCATGTCAATGACCTTCGTCATAGCCTCTTTTATCGCCTCAATTGTCTCATAACGAAAGCCTCTTAGCTTAGGGAATAAGCAAAAGTCACAGGGAGCGAGGTCTGGACTATAAGGAGGGTGAGGAACTGTCTTGATGCCCATCTTGCTCAAATAGTCAGTGACAAGGATGGAGTTGTGGACTGGAGTTATGGACTGGTGTATGCCACTGACCCGATTTAAAGAGTGCTGGCCTCTTCCCAAGGAATCTCTTTCTGAACTCCCTTAAAACCTCAATATGGTAACCCTAACCCTAATCCTTTCGACAATCAACCCTGGAGTATTGAATTCATTACTCCTCCCACACCTCTCATCTTTCCTCACAGACTCCCTGCCTTCCTTGAATCTCTTATGCGGCTCAAAAACTGATGCTCGATTCATGCAAGAATCTCCAAAAGCAGTCTGAAGCATTCCATACGTTTCGGTGGCATTTTTTCCAAGTTTAAAACAGAATTTTAATGCATAGCGTTTTTCTAGTGTCAGATTGCATTTCTGAAATTCACCAGCTATGACAATCAGGCTTTAGTAGGGTGTATTCTAATTCCTGCTATAGCTGTTCGTGGGACGTGGAATCATAAACATTTGCCAGTCATTTCATAAGATATATGGCAATAACATACTGAATTTTTAAGGATTTTACAATTTTAAATGCCCATACGAAAAAAGTCAGGAAACTTATCGTATGCACTTCGTATATACATTTAGGAACACCCTGTTTATATACACTTTTAGAAACACCCTCTATCGATATACTTTTAAGATTAATATGTATCTATAAGATTTTAGGGATTCACCGTATCTACACACTTTTAACATCACTCTCGAGTATACACTTTGTGGGATATACTGTATGTAGTTTCTTTTAGGGACACCTTCTTTGCATTACCTTTTTAGGGACACCTTCGTTGCATTACCTTTTAGGGACACTTTCATTGAGTTACCTTTTTAGGGACACCTTCTTTGCATTACCTTTTTAGGGACACCTTCTTTGCATTACTTTTTTAGGGACAACTTCGTTGCATTAAATTTTTAGGGACACCTTCTTTGCATTACCTTTTTAGGGACACCTTTGTTGAATTAACTTTTTTAGGGACACCTTCTTTGCAATACCACTTTAGGGACACCTTCGTTGAGTTACCTTTTTAGGGACACCGTCGTTGCATTACCTTTTTAGGGACACCTTTGTTGAATTAACTTTTTTAGGGACACCGTCTTTGCATTACCTTTTTAGGGACACCTTCGTTGAGTTACCTTTTTAGGGACACCGTCGTTGCATTACCTTTTTAGGGACACCTTTGTTGAATTAACTTTTTTAGGGACACCTTCGTTGCATTACCTTTTTAGGGACACCTTTGGTGATTTACCTTTTTAGGGACACCTTCTTTGTATTACCTTTTTAGGGACACCTTTGTTGAATTAACATTTTAGGGACACCGTCGTTGCATTACCTTTTTAGGGACACCTTTGGTGAGTTACCTTTTTAGGGACACCTTCTTTGCATTACCTTTTTAGGGACACCTTCGTTGAGTTACCTTTTTAGGGACACCTTCGTTGCATTACTTTTTTAGGGACACCTTCGTTGCATTCCCTTTTTAGGGACACCTTCTTTGCATTACCTTTTTAGGGACACCTTCGTTGAATTAACTTTTTTAGGGACACCTTCTTTGCATTACCTTTTTCGGGTCACCTTTGTTGAATTACCTTTTTTAGGGGCACCTTTTTTGCATTACCTTTTTAGGGACACCTTCGTTGAGTAACCTTTTTAGGGACACCTTCGTTGCATTACTTTTTTAGGGACACCTTCTTTGCATTACCTTTTTAGGGACACCTTCGTTGAGTTACCTTTTTAGGGACACATTCATTGCATTACTTTTTTAGGGACACCTTTGTTGAATTACCTTTTTTAGGGACACCTTCTTTGCATTACTTTTTTAGGGACACCATCGTTGAGTTACCTTTTTAGGGACACATTCGTTGCATTATTTTTTTAGGGACACCTTTTTTGCATTACCTTTTTAGGGACACTGTCGTTGAGTTACCTTTTTAGGGACACTGTCGTTGAGTTACCTTTTTAGGGACACCTTGTTTGCATTACCTTTTTTAGGGACACGTTCATTGAATTAACTTTTTTAGGGACACCTTCTTTGCATTACCTTTTTAGGGACACCTTTGTTGAATTAACTTTTTTAGGGACACCGTCGTTGCATTACCTTTTTAGGGACACCTTTGGTGAGTTACCTTTTTAGGGACACCTTCTTTGTATTACCTTTTTAGGGACACCTTTGTTGAATTAACTTTTTAGGGACACCTTCTTTGCATTACCTTTTTAGGGACACCTTCATTGCATTACCTTTTTAGGGACACCTTCGTTGAGTTACCTTTTTAGGGACACCTTCGTTGCATTACTTTTTTAGGGACACCTTCGTTGCATTACCTTTTTAGGGACACCTTCTTTGCATTACCTTTTTAGGGACACCTTCGTTGAATTAACTTTTTTAGGGACACCTTCTTTGCATTACCTTTTTCGGGTCACCTTTGTTGAATTACCTTTTTTAGGGACACCTACTTTGCATTACCTTTTTAGGGACATCTTCGTTGAGTAACCTTTTTAGGGACACCTTCGTTGCATTACTTTTTTAGGGACACCTTCTTTGCATTACCTTTTTAGGGACACCTTCGTTGAGTTACCTTTTTAGAGACACATTCGTTGCATTACCATTTTAGGGACACCTTTGTTGAATTAACTTTTTTAGGGACACCTTCTTTGCATTACCATTTTAGGGACACCTTCGTTGAGTTACCTTTTTAGGGACACCGTCGTTGCATTACCTTTTTAGGGACACCTTTGTTGAATTAACTTTTTTAGGGACACCTTCTTTGCATTACCTTTTTAGGGACACCTTCGTTGAGTTACCTTTTTAGGGACACCGTCGTTGCATTACCTTTTTAGGGACACCTTTGTTGAATTAACTTTTTTAGGGACACCTTCGTTGCATTACCTTTTTAGGGACACCTTTGGTGATTTACTTTTTTAGGGACACCTTCTTTGTATTACCTTTTTAGGGACACCTTTGTTGAATTAACTTTTTAGGGACACCGTCGTTGCATTACCTTTTTAGGGACACCTTTGGTGAGTTACCTTTTTAGGGACACCTTCTTTGCATTACCTTTTTAGGGACACCTTCGTTGAGTTACCTTTTTAGGGACACCTTCGTTGCATTACTTTTTTAGGGACACCTTCGTTGCATTCCCTTTTTAGGGACACCTTCTTTGCATTACCTTTTTAGGGACACCTTCGTTGAATTAACTTTTTTAGGGACACCTTCTTTGCATTACCTTTTTCGGGTCACCTTTGTTGAATTACCTTTTTTAGGGACACCTTTTTTGCATTACTTTTTTAGGGACACCTTCGTTGAGTAACCTTTTTAGGGACACGTTCGTTGCATTGCTTTTTTAGGGACACCTTCTTTGCATTACCTTTTTAGGGACACCTTCGTTGAGTTACCTTTTTAGGGACACATTCGTTGCATTACTTTTTTAGGGACACCTTTGTTGAATTACCTTTTTTAGGGACACCTTCTTTGCATTACTTTTTTAGGGACACCATCGTTGAGTTACCTTTTTAGGGACACCGTCGTTGCATTATTTTTTTAGGGACACCTTTTTTGCATTACCTTTTTAGGGACACTGTCGTTGAGTTACCTTTTTAGGGACACCTTGTTTGCATTACCTTTTTTAGGGACACGTTCGTTGAATTAACTTTTTTAGGGACACCTTCTTTGCATTACCTTTTTAGGGACACCTTTGTTGAATTAACTTTTTTAAGGACACCGTCGTTGCATTACCGTTTTAGGGACACCTTTGGTGAGTTACCTTTTTAGGGACACCTTCTTTGTATTACCTTTTTAGGGACACCTTTGTTGAATTAACTTTTTAGGGACACCTTCTTTGCATTACCTTTTTAGGGTCACCTTTGTTGAATTACCTTTTTTAGGGACACCTTCTTCGCATTACCTTTTTAGGGACACCTTCGTTGAGTTACCTTTTTAGGGACACATTCGTTGCATTTCTTTTTTTAGGGACACCTTTGTTGAATTACCTTTTTTAGGGACACCTTCTTTGCATTACTTTTTTAGGGACACCATCGTTGAGTTACCTTTTTAGGGACACATTCGTTGCATTATTTTTTTAGGGACACCTTTGTTGAATTAACTTTTTTAGGGACACCTTCTTTGCATTACCTTTTTAGGGAAACCTTCTTTGCGTTACCTTTTTTAGGGACACCTTCGTTGAATTAACTTTTTTAGGGACACCTTCTTTGCATTACCTTTTAAATTCACCCTATAAACAAACACTAAGGGACACCTTCCATGTATATGTTTTAGGTTTGGCTTGGTTCGGTTGGTTTGTTTTCATGGCACATCAAACATTGTAAGTTATTTAATGCCAAATCTATTATATACATACAAACGGTTCTATTTCAAACAAGTCAGTTTAGTAGAAGTATAGTTATTTTGTTTACACTCAGTTCAATGTCAAAAACTGTTCTCTATCAGAGGATTCAGTTTAGCATAAGTACAAAGTTTCAAAGTCAAAAACTGCTCTATTTCAAACAATTCAGTTTAGCATAAGTATGCAGTTTAGTTCTATTTGACTCATAGTTAGAATCATATCAGGTGCTACCACTCCTAGTGAACCTGGGAGTGATGGCAATGAAGGTGTATTTTGCAATTCCCAAAGTTCAACCACTTCTGGAATGTCACCACCAGATTGTTTAGTGTCATAATCAGGACACTCGTTGGGGAGTTTCCCCTCTGCAGAGAAGCAGTCGATGTATTCTACAGCCCCAGCCGACTGGACAATATGTTTTAGGGACACCCTCAAGTATATGTTTTTAGGGACACCTTGTATGTAAACTGTGGACACTCTCAATCCATACACTTTTAGGGAAACTTTCTCTGTATGCACTTTTAAGTTCATCCTATGTATAAACATTTAGGGACACCCAGTAGGTATACGTTTTTAGGGACATTCTCTATGCATTCACCTTTTGGGAACACCTTCTTTGTATACAATTTTAAGGTCATCCTAACTATACACTTTTAGGGACACTCAGTATGTATCCATTTTTAAGGTAACCCAATGTATAAACACTTAAGGACACCCTCTCTATATATATACGTTTCTTGGGACACCCACTATGCATATATTTTTGTGACACTTTATTTATATGTCTTTATGGACATGTTCTATGCAAACACTTTTTGGAACACTTTCTGTGTAGACACTTTTAAGGTCACCCTATGGATAAATTTTATAAATATATATATATATATATATATATATATATATAATTAGACTAATGAGGAATGTTTTCCGATCAAAGTATGTTTAATTGGTTATATATATTTCCGATCAAAGTATGTTTAATTGGTTATATATATATATATATATATATGTGTGTGTGTGTGTGTGTGTGTATGTGTGTGTGGTGTGTTAGTGTGCGTATCCGTCGTGAGGGCTCTCGTTTAATGTTTTCATTAGATATGGGAGAAGTGCATTTATAAATTTCTTGTTTATGTGGATTTTTTCACTCTCTTATTTTCAAGGGGTGACCTTTCAAATCAGCAGTGACTTATTGTCGGGTTTATTTGTTTGTATATATTTTTGTGTTAGTCAAAATTTTATTTCAAGGTCCGGTGATTTAAGTTTCATATTAAATCCAAATGGCACATATGTTTTCAGACTCTCTATCCGTTTTTCTTTCATTATTTTTCACTCATTGTTTCTTATGTTTATATCTTTTTCGATGCTTTCCTGTGAATTTTGAGTCTCTATTGAAGACATGACTATTTTTGTGGAAGTGCTATTCAACCAATATTAGAATGTTCTGATCCATACCGGATATTGGCATAAGGAGTTAGAGTGTTCGCCAATGGCCCAGGAAACCTGCTTACAATCCAAGGTCGAGTAATACCCATCCATCATCCATCATGTCGTGCTGGTAGCACGGATATTCCTGACCCTCTCTCGACACTTTTCCCTATCGTTCATCGCCTCAGGCAGGTCTTCTGGACAACATCCCGTATCCTCACATAGTTGCTGAATGTATGTTCGTGCTGGTCGTCCTGCTTTTGCACGGCCATGTGTGGGGGTCCACAAGAGTACATCATTTATGAGTTCGTCCCTGCTTCTCCAGCAGTGTCCTGGATGTCTGGTTCGTCTACCTTGCTTAAAACTCAGCATTATAAAGTAAGGGTAAAGTGGAGCAATCCAGAGAAAGGAGTTTCGCCCTCCTCTACACCTTGGTGTAGTAGCTATCGAAAAGGGAGCCTTCAGGTCACCCTCGACTATGGTTGCCAAATTTACTTTACTTACTTAATCAAAAAGAAAAGGACCATTATGACTTTAAAACATGTTTTTGGCTGCGTGTTCATTTCAGTAAAGGAATTGCATTTTTGCTTACATAAATTGATTCGTGGTGATATTTTAAATTTCTTTTCATTTGTGAAATTAATGAGTTAGTTGATTTAAGGTGCATGTAGCATAGGCTATTCTTGATGTAACATAATAGCCGAGGGATTTCGGTTTCATGCCTTTGGGTTTAGTTAGGCTGAGAACCTTTCGGATCAGTGCATGGGTTGCTTAGGGGCAACATTAACACAGGTGTTCACGCGCGTGCGTGCAGAGATGACGTGTTACTCAGAGATGTCACTATAGCCCAAGATGGGAAACGGAGGTTAGCGAGTGCGAATGACGTCACGCACCGGAAGCGCGCGGAGGATTTTAGGAGATTTTGAAAAAGTCAGTTAGTTGAGATGAGACCTGCCTCGGGGGCAAACGGTTGGTTTTCGCTTGCTCGCGGAGACCTTTGTGGCGGGGCCCACACGTGTTGGGGGGGGGCAGTTAAAAAAGCCCAAATAGAAAGATTGTGTCTCTCCCTCCTTATGTCGAAGAACCTTTGAACTCAAAGGTAATAAAAAATTTCGTACTTGAACTGAGAAGTCGTTACGTGTTTTTCGAATTTCGAGATTCCTATGTTCTATCTTTATGGACATTCGATTTACGTTTCACACATAGTCATATCATGGCTATGGTACATTGATATTGCATGGTTGATAAAATTCATTGTATTTTATTGTTGCCTTTCTATGGATTTCTTTATTATTTATCATGTTGTAACTACCTATCATTTGGTCGATAATAGGTGAGTATGTCTGGTTCTTGAAAAATATCTTGCAAGTTGAGTTTGGTTTCATGGCATTCCAAACATCGTCGGTTATTTATAGCTGAAACCATGCTTGTAGTGGAATAGCAGTGGAAACATTTAATTCGTATCTCGGAAAATAAGGAATCCAATGCCTTCCTCTATGGTAATAGTGGGAAAGTGAACGTAACAGCGCCACTGGAGATCGAACACGCCTACATTGAAGCCGCGGTCCAGCATTTTAGCCACTACGCCATGGAGACTCGCCGGTTTTAAGATGGGGTTTCCTTTTGAAATGGCGCTACAGTTCTTGATTATTTCGGTAAAATTCTATAAAAGCTTTCTAAAGAAATCTTTTATCCCAACAAAAGGGTTTTTCCTGACAAAGACCGAAGGTTGAAACCAGTTGAGAAAAATTTAAAAAAACAAAACATAAAAGTTATAATCCTGTTTGTTGTATCACGTTTATTCACAACTCATCCCCCTCTCTCTCTCTCTATATATATATATATATAGAGAGAGAGAGGGAGAGAGATAAGCGTCCATGTTATTACATATATAAAAAATACTTAAAAATAATTATATATTTAATTATTATATATATACACAAATGTATATATATATATATATATATATATACATTTGTGTGTATATATATATATATATATATATATAATAATTAAATATATATTTATTTATATATATATGTAATAGCATGAAAGATTATCAGTGACCAGTGGTTTCATGCCGTCATAACACGGTAGTCATTCAATTATTATATGATAGCTCTGTTACAGATATTTGGCACTGTCCAAATTATACTGCATTCGCTCTGCCACTAACCCACCAAGTGAGATAGTGACAACTATATATATATATATATATATGTGTGTGTGTGTGTGTGTGTGTGTGTGTGTGTTTGTAATATCCAGTCAGCTTCCGAAGACAGTGGCTGTGTATTATTCTTGTATAGAATGTAAGAGGATCCGCAACCTCAAGTCTAATATGTAAAAAGTCATCTGATGAGACGGAGAGTATAATAATATTCTCCGCCGAAATAAATTGATGATGATAACTTAACCAGGTTTGAGTTTTCTTCTAATTGTATTATATATATATATATATATATATATATATATATATATATATATATATATTATATATATATCCTTATTTAGAGAATATATACACTATCATGTATAGCTTCTGTAATTCTGAGACGTTTCATCTTTACGACCAAGCGTTGTCTGATCAGAAAACACTTAATTTTTTCAAGGTGCTTTTCTTACATGCTATATTTTTCCGGTTAGGGATTATCTTGCTGAGAGTGATCTGGACGACTGAGGTCATTCTTTTTTATTTATGCTTCGTTCTATAATTTTGGGATGGACTTTATCTTTTAAACATTTCTTGGCAACAGAAGACATTTTTTCGTTTTTCTTTATGAACCGATTCATTGACCTAGTGGTTAGAGTTTTCGCCGATGGTCGGGAGTCCTGGGTTCAATCCCAGGTTGTGTCATACCAAAGACTTTAAAAATGGCACTTTATACCTCCTTGCTTAACACTCAGCAATATAAGGTACGTATCAAAGGTTAAAGTGGAGCAACCCAGGAAAAGGTGTTGCGCCCTTCCCTATACCTTAGTGTAGTAGGTACCTATCGAAAAGAGAGCCTTTTGGTTGCCCTCGACTAAGGTCGCCAACTTTACTTTTTTTTTTTACTTACGATTCCTTCTATATTGCTTTAAATGAGTTCTTATCAGTCTAAGAATTGTTTGTTCAGTTGAACATTTTTTTGTTTTGTTTTTACCAAGAAATATTATTGTAAATTATAACATACTTCATGTTCACTCATTGCGACTCTTCTTCTCCAAATCAACGTCAAGCATTGATAATGATAATGTTTGAAAACTGAAGCTATCAGGTGCGATGAGCGTTACTTTTATAGTTCCTTAAAACCCCTGGGAGGTAGGGATTTTGTTTATGTTCGTTAACCCGAATCGAAACCCGTTTGTGATCATTAGTGTCAAAATTCATGAGCTGTAAAAATATTTTCACAGTTTATCTGTTCACAGTTCTTAATTTGGACATCATTTAAAAAAACAACAACAACAACAACAACAAACAATTCAATAAAAGAGTTGTAGGTGAATATTTTTTGTTATTAAGTTTATTGTGACATCTTAAGACAAAAGTTATTTAACAATAGAAGTTTGTTTGTAAAATGGCATATCAACCTTTGTGTGTTATTTAATACCAAAGCCATCCTTGCAAAAGGAACAGCATTTATATTTTTTAAACCATAGCTGTGGGTGGGTTTGGTTTGCTTGTACGACATTGTAGGTTATTTTATGCCAAATCCTGTTTATGCACATCATCATCATCCTCATCATGTCATGCCGCTTGCACGGATTTCCCTGACCCTCTCGCCTCTAGACTCTATCGTCTATCGCACCCGGTAGGTCTTCCAGGCTACATCCTGCATCGCATCGGTACAGAGTTGTTGCTAATAGGTTCTAGGTAGTCGCCCAACCTTTATTTGATTATTTGACATCGCTGTAAGTAGATTAGATGTTGCTATCCAGATATGAGAATTCTTCAACTAATTTCAGAAGCTTTCCATTTAATATAAATAATATTCCATCTTATTCAAAACATATGAATTCTATGTAATATGAATTCATTCCAACCTTTTCTGGTCCATGTGAAGGGGTTCACTGGATTATATCACCTATGAGTTCGTCCTTACTTCTCTTGCAGTGTCCTTCCAGTCTGGTTCACCCAATCAGGATGGTTTTCGTGCTGGGTGGTAGGTGGCCGTATCATATTTACCCAACCCCTCCGTTCGAGAAGGATATGAAACAAGATCAATTTTTAAAGCAGAGTTTAACAGGTTTGAATTCAGAGTTTTCCTTCTCCTAGACTAGTTGCCTCACTAAGGGTGAAGAACCTAGTCTGCCTTACTATTTATCCATAGCTGGAGGGAGAATAATTGGATTCATACCTTTCCCAAGGGTATTAGTGCTATGTGAAATACAATCAGTCTCGTCCAGGATTTGAACTCGTGTCGCCGTGTCCATTTCCTGCGACAATAACCATTACACCACGGGCACCTTCACGGGTAGGTGGCTGTATAGCTGCTGTTTTGTGGGGCGTTGCCTTCAGGACTTGCTTATATATATATATATATATATATATATATGATTTGCAAACACATTTTGGAGATAACATTTTTAAACGGTCCTGACCTCAAGTATTGTTATATAACAGTCACATTCAGTCATTTTTTTTTTGCATACAGTTTGTTCTATTTGACCCATAGATAGGACCCTATCAGGTGCTATCACTTCGAGTCAGAGTGAACTAGGGAGCAATGGCGATGAAGGCACACTCCACATTTCTCAAATCTCCAAGGCTTGATGCTCGCCATCAGACTGTTTAATGTCATTTCTAGAGCAATCGTTGGGGTTGGGGATCTTACCTCACGGCAGATATGCAGTCGTTGTATTCTATGGTCCCAGTCGACTCGGTTATGGGGATGTGAGAGGATGTTTATACATTTCCCAAAGGTATTCGTTCGAGTCTCATTGGGTGCCTCTTTCATATGGCCTTGTGCCACATCTAAGCAAAAAGCTTAGTAAATTTCCATTTCCCAAAGGTATTAGTCTAAAGATGAACGTAATAGTGAAAATGGAGTTTGAACATATTTACTTCGATGCCGTAGTCCAGCACTTTAACCCTTAACACCACATCAACTCCCAATTTTCATTTTAAATAAAACATATAAAAACAATAGCTTAGTCGTAAAATATAATACAAATCAGTTGTCATCACTTCGGCACACACTTTCCCATAAATACTTTTTAGGTGAGACTGAAAGGTCATGGGATAAAATTGCTGAGCACTTATACGAGAAGAGAGGATATTTTTCAGCTTAAAACATATATTTTTTCTCATTTACAGGGTGGAACGATAAAATTGTCGCCCTAGAAAAGACGACATGATTCCATTTCCGTTTAATGAAAACCGGTTTTCTTTTTTTGTTGCAGACCATCTACTAGTTGGCCAGTTGTGTACAAATCCCAAGAGCGATAGGAACCTTCTATCATGTCTGAAAGTGACACAATGTTCAACGAGCGAGATCGGAGATGCGCCGCTGTACAACTTATGCTCTCTACCGATCCAAGTTATGACAACAGGACCATTGCCAGCACCTTCAAAATGCAAATTCGGACGGTTTAACGCTTGAGGGCACAGCTAAACGCATCTGACGACCCTTTGGAGGCGGTGGAGCGGAAGGATACCGCCAGGAAGACCCGAACCAAGGAGTTCATCGAAAAGGTCCAGGCAGTCATTGATGAAACACCCCAGCGGCCTATTCGGCAGATTGCCAGAAATTTAGGCGTCTCACACACAACTGTGAATGCATGTGTGAAGGAGGACTTGAAGTGTCGGTCCTACAGGCGCCAGACAAGCCTGATCTTGTCTGAGAAGACAAAGGTGGTGTAATGGTTAGCAAGCTCGACTAGCAAACCTACACGAGTGAGTTCGAGTCTCATTGGGTGCCCTTTTCAGATGGCCTCGTGCCACATCTAAGCAAAAAGCTTAGTAAATTTCCAAAGAACCTCAGGCTAATTAAGTCCGTTAGGCCCCCCTCCTCCTTCAACCTGAACCCGCTGGACTACTTCGTTTGGTCATACGTCGAGAACATCACCAACATGACCTCCCACAATACCAAAGCCAGCCTGATCACCGCCATCCGACAAGTATTCGCCGAGCTCCCGCCGGCGTTTGTAGAAAAGGCATGCTCCCAGTTCCGGATCCGTATCGAGGCGGTGATTGAGGCTGAAGGCGGCTACATTGAATAGATGTCAGCTCTACTACATAATCAAGTTACCTGAATTGATTTTTTCAATAAATTTTTAAAACAAAGCTGTAGTGTTGTTTTCTTTAGGACGACAATTTTATCGTTTCACCCTGTAGAATATTCGGACTCTTGTCTTTATTGTTAAACTCACAACGATTCAGCTGATATATCCTTCGGCCCTCTTCAGGTGTTTCATGTTAAACTTGGAAGCCAACATAGGACCTCAAAATGGACCCACTATTTGATCCACAGTGGTAGATTGTTTTAAATCCGCTCACCGTGACCGGATACAAGTATACAATCAAGCTATAGTAAGAATTCCTTGGTATTTAACTGCAGTCAGGATTGAACCAACAACCTTCAGATGATTTCACTAAGAAGCACTTTTCAAATAAACTCCTACATCTGTTGTGCCCATATGTTGCAGGGTTTAGAATAATCTGAGAGAAGGGTCAGACCCTCCATGAAAAAGAGACCTCCTGTGAACAATAGCAAACCACAATTGACAGCAAGATTCCCCTTTTGGAGGTTTTAGTAGTGTGAAGTTCCCCTTTATTGCCATTACTCCCAGGTCCACGCTTTGCCGAGGATAGAGCCGGCGTATTCTAAATCCCTCTGACAGGTCTTAGTTCTCTTTTTATGTTTGCTTACTGTAAAATAAAAGATGAAAGATTTAACAGCTGGCTTTGACCAGAAACCAAAGCTGAATTTCCAAACCAATTTATTTATTTATTGATCGAAAACTAAAGAAATAGTTGTGTTCCCCTGTGGTATTAATGCCTAAATTACTGGACTGCAGCCTGGAAGTAAACGAGTTCAAACTCCACTCGTGCCATTATGTTCACTTTCAGACTAGAGAAAGGCATGAAACATCTAATTCCACCAGCGATGGGTTAAATGATATCAATGCTTTTCTTCTGGAATGTTGGCTTTAGCATTAAATAACCCACGAAGTTTAATATGCCATTAAACAAAGAAACAAAAGAAAACCAAAACTAAGGACTCAACGAAGTAAGGTAAAATCTTTTTAAAAAATGTATTTTATTCAAAAAACGCTCCAAACCTTTTCATAGACCAAATATATATTATCAGCTATTCTAAAATCATGTAGAGTAACCGTAATTTAACTCATAGGCCACCCATGGGATATAAAAATTTTCTATGAAATATCTCGTAAGCCGCTTATTTAATTAGTTGGTATATCTCTCTGTCTCTGTTTTTGTCGATCTGTCTGTCTGCCTGTCCGCTCTCTCTCTCTCTCTCTCTCTCTCTCTCTCTCTCTCTCTCTCTCTCTCTCTCTCTCTCTTAAAACTGGATCCTTTTTGTATATTTTCCTTTTCATGAAGCTGTTTTCCCTTGCCTTTTATAGGGACCTTTGTTTAAAAAAGAAAAAGATGGCATTCTTCCAATATCCCCGAATGACCCGATTTAATATATTCGTTGAACACGTGTTGGTTGCCTGCGAATTTTCGGCATGAAGGGAAGATTTTGTTGTTAATAGGGGAAATTTTTTTTTTTTCTTTTTAAGCGTCGGAATTGAGGATATAATCGGACTGTCTGTCATTGTCAAGCGATATAAACAGATATTGTCTTGGCAAAAATGACAAGTTTATTACTGTAGCTCTCTAAACCCCAGCGTCTCTGTACGTCTTGGCTCGGAATCAAGTGACAGCAATAGTCTTAAGAAGATTACTTCCATTATCAACGGCGTTATCTCTTTTCCGAATTTCTAGATCCTTCAGACTCCGCTTTCAGCGTAGCACAAGATAATGCTACTCTAAGAGTGATATGAACATAAAGACAATATAACACTTAGACTTAGAAATTAGATAAGCGTAAAACTACTTCCGGTTTTTGCTAGGTTTAAACATATTTCGAAAATTTGTTGTCTGTGTTTCACTTCGTGCAAAGACATGAATGCATATTTCTCTCACTTGCGACTATCCATGACTAAACTTTACAGTGCTGAAAAATCTATGAATGAAATTAAACCCAATGAAGAGAAAAGACTGACAATATTAAAACCCTCCTCATCTCAATCTTGTCCCTTCTTATCAATCTAGAGTCCCCTCAACATCTCAATCTAGAGTCCCTTCCTCATCTCAATCTAGAGACCCCTCATCTCAATCTAGAGACCCCTCAGCATCTCAATCTACAGTCCCTTCCTCATCTCAATCTAGATTCCCTTCCTCATCTCAAGAGATTGCCCAGTCAGCTGGGGCTGTAAAATACACCGACTGCACCTCTGCAGAGGGGTAAGACCCCCCTAATGAGTGTCCTGGTATGACACTAAACAATCTGATGGTGAGGTTCCAGCAGTGCTGGAGCTTTGGGGAATGCGGAGTACCCCTTCATTGCCATCGCTCCCAGGTCCACTCTGGCCCGGAGTGGTAGCACCTGATAGGGCCCTATCTATGGGTTAAATAGAACTAACAGCATACTTATGCTAAAATAAATTTAGTAAACTGAATAGCTTGAAATAGAAACGTTTTTGACAATTAAACCGTACTTACACCTAAACTGCGTGCTTATGCTTAACTGCATTATTTGAAATAGAACTGTTTTTCGACATTAAAACTGTATTTACACTTAACTGAATTATCACATATAACTACTTGAATAGTTTGAAATGGAAATGTTTTTGACAATTAAACTGTGTACTTATGCTAAACTGAACTGTTTTCAACAGAACAGATTATTTACATGAAAATGGATTCGGCGTTAAATAACCTTCAAAGGTTGATATGCCATAAAACCAACCAAACCAAACCAATCAATCAAGAGACCTCTCAACATCTCAATCTAGAGACCCCTCCTCATCTCAATCTAGAGACCCTTCCTCATCTCAAACTAAACACCCCTCAACATCTCAATCTAGAGTCCCTTCCTCACCTCAATCTAGAGACCTCTTCAGCATTAAGAAAAAAGCACCTGCAAAACTTATTAAACCAGACTCCCCACAAACAAACCCCAAAACATGCAACACACGAGGATTAACTAAAAATCTTCATCGATCCTAGTATGTAAAAAGCATAGATATTGAAACTACCAACTTAATGGCAAACCTCAGCCAAGTATATATATATATATATATATATATATATATATATATATATATATATATATATATATTCATCACGTCGTGCTGCCAGCACGGATATCCATGACACTCTTTCGCCACTTCTCCCTATCGTTCATCGCCTCTGGCAGGTCTTCAGGGCTACATCCCGTATCCTCACATAGCTGCTGCATGTATGTTCGAACTGGTCGTCCTGCTTTTGTCCGGCCATATGTGGGGATCCATAGGAGTACGTCACTTTTGAGTTCGTTCCTGGTTCTCCAAAACTAAAATTTTTTGGTATTCTAAAAAAAAAATATTAACCAACTAACCAACTATTTCTTCGCTTACAGCTCAAATATATATATATATATATATATATATATATATATATATATATATATATATGCGTGTGTGTGTGTGTGTGTGTGTGTGCATGGGCGTTCGCGCGTGTCTGTAAGTGTAAGATTTGGCATTAAATAGCACTCAAGAATTGATATACTATTAAAAGAAACTCACCTACAAACTAGCCAAATTTGACGACTAACTTTTCTCTCTCTCTCTAACAATTTATTTAATAATAACAATATTTACCGACAAACTATTCGTGTACAAATCATGCATACAAGAAAAAAAGATTTGGCATCAAATAACCCGCAAGAGTTGATATGCCATTAGAAATATTGCCAACCGAATTTTAAAAAGCTTTTCAGTAATTTTTTTTCTTATTCTTTTATACATCGAAGATGTCATGCCCAGTTCAATAATCAGTTTATATGTAAATATATGTGTAGTTAGGAAGCAGTCCTTCAATTAAGCATGTTTGATTGAATAATAAAGATGCATTGTGGCTACATAACTTAATTAGGATCCTTTCAAGTTTACTGATAAGTGTCTTGGTTTCAGGTTGGAATTGGTGGATGTATTTACTAAAATTGTCCCGAGCGCTTTTGGACATTTCATAGGCAATCACAAGGGGTTATTTGCATGTATAAACAGTGTTTTTGAAAAGTTTTGAAAGTTTTTTGTTTTTACAACATAACAAAATTATGCAAACGCAGAGTTGGATAATATATATATATATATATATATATATATATATATATATATATATATATATTTATATATATGTGTGTGTGTGTGTGTGTGTGTGTGTGCATTTATATATATATTGATATATGTAAATATAAAAATACATATATAAATATATAAATGTTTATATATATCTATATATATATATATATATATATATATATATATATGTGTGTGTGTGTGTGTGTGTGTAAGAATATATACTTATGTAAATATATATATGTATGTAAATATATATATATATTGTTGTCCACAGACGGACTATTTCGTTGTATCACTACTCTTCAGTGTGGCTAGATACAGATGACGTTTCAAATTGGGATGGAAACACGCCGAACTTTACGTTAGGCCGATAATTTACTGCTCAGTCATTTCGGCGACGAACGTCAGCTCAGGAATTTAACCCTTTTTGTTCCAACTTTTGTTAGTTTACATTTTGCACTGTTGGATACTGGAGGGCTCGATTCGTTAGAAGAGTTTTGCACTACGCATGTGGCAGCCTTTAATTCCTTCGCCAGATTGCTCAACCACAAACAATTAATAAACCGACCAACCAAAAATAAAACTATTCTTCGTGAGGTGTGGGCAAATACTTGGGTAGACTACACTCTTTAAACTTGATATGGCATTCAGTCTTGGAGATGCAATACTCTGATTTCAAAATCCACTTAAAAATTGACCTTGTGCTACATTCTGAAACCTTGATAAATCCATATATGCACACGAAGAATCCCCGTACTGTGGTTGCTAACGTGCTGGATTGCCATTTCGTGGTAAGTGAGTTCGAACTCTAGACAGGCTATTACGTTCACTTCAGGACCTTTGGAAATGTATAAACACACCTAATCCCTACCCCAGTTGATATGCTATCAAAACTAAATAAAGGAATAAATAAATAAATAAATAAATTTTTAAAAATCTTTTTTTTTAAATTTCAGTTTTTAGTTTTTAATTGATTGAAACAGGATGAATTGTTCGCGAGAAAATGCAGTTTTAATTGTTAGACAATTAGTTTCATTATCTGCAAATCACTGCTCTTGTAACTATTATAGAGAATGTGTTGACTTTTCAAAATCTGAACATTTGCTTAATGGCATATCAACCTTCGCGGGTTGTTCATTGCCAAGATGATCTTTTTAGAAAGACTGTAGTAATATAGCAGTAGGATAAGGGGTTCATAACATTTCCATATGTAGCAGTCCGCAAAAAAAAAAAAAAACGCAACTGAAATTTAAACTTGCTAACTACGATGTCCAGCACATTAGCCACAACGTCAAAAGGACATGGCCATAGATAGATAGATTGCTTTAGTTTCTTTGTTTTAATGGCGTTGAATCCGTCGTAGATTATTAAATGCCAAAGCCATCATCGTAGAAAAACAGTAGTGTTACTTTTTAACCCACAGTTGGGGTGAATAAAGGGGCTTATACCTTTCCCAAGGGTATTAGTCCAAATGTGGAAACAATAGCACGACCGGATTTCGAACTCGCTTACTACGATATCGCAGCCCAGCACCTTAACCACTACGCATAGGAGACTGGCCACTTCATAATATGTTGGAACAATGTTTAGTGCACCCAGAACCCAGAACCTACCCGAATTTGCTTTAATCTCTGTAAATCAAATTGCCTTTAGAATATCCCACGGGTACCATGCTTTCTTGTCGACGAACTAATCAACACACGATTAGTGACCCTATTTGTTGGTCGCCGCCCATAGATACGCGATGAATAAATAAAAAGGAAATTTACCCTTCCCCATAAGCCGAATTAATGGCGGTGATTGTTAGTTTATTATTTTTTTTTAATGGCGGCAATGGAAGGTGTCAAACTGTTCTTGATCTGAGATCTGGTGAGGTGGTGGTAGTGTTAGTGGTGGATGGGGGATTTCTGGGGTTGGGCTATGAAACACAGACTGGAAGAGAAAGAGAGAGGCGAAAGAAAAAGTAGAGGGAGGAGTGAAAAGACGGACAGTCTTTTCTTTTTTTTAATTGTATTAATTGAACGAGCATAAGATTTATTTATATGGAAACATTCATAGATTGTTTCTCACCCGGCGCGAAAGTCACAACCAAAGTTTCACAAAAGTCGGTTGTAAATCAGGGAATTCATATATCAATGGGTAAAAAGTGGCAGGGGCTAAGGCACTTGTCGGCATTGTATGTATATATATATATATATATATATTGAAATTGA
>OY757930.1:44821945-44901945 GCA_963585895.1 Sepioteuthis lessoniana
TTCCTTTTTCTTTAATTAGCAAATGTTTAATTAAAATCTGTTAATTGATTGATTTTTGGTTTGCCTTTAAAATGTGGCGTTTTCATATGTCTAGACAGGTAATATTTACCCGTTCCTCCCACAAGGCAGGATTTGACACAAGGTCATTTTATAGTGGAAGTTAGAGTTGAGGAGATCGCACACGAGCCGGGACTCGTGTGCTGCTGGTCAATGCTTGTCATAAAATCGCTAGGTGCAATGTGAATCATTTGTTGTTATATATATATATATTTGTTAAAATATAAACAAATATCTGTTGTTATATATATATATATATTTGTTAAAATATAAACAAAATAAGCACAACATCTATTTACTATCGAGACAAGTTGAGGTTAGAAAATCTTAAAAGATTTGTCGAATAGAAAAAATGAAGTCAGACAGACAGTAAACGTCAAACACGTCAGAAAGTTATTCATGAGACAAGTATATATATATATACTTGTCTCCTAAATAATCATTTATCCATTGGTAGATTTCAATCTTCTTGAGAACTTTCTGACGTGTTTCACGTTTATAGTCTGTCTGACTTCATTTTTTCTATTCGACAAATCTGTTAGGACTTTCTAACCTCAACTTGTCTCGATAGTAAATAGATGTTGTGCTTATTTTGTTTACATTTTAACAAATATATTAACTTTCGCTTGGCCCAGTCGACTGGAGCTTCAGAATATATCGACTTCATCTCTGCAGAGAGGTAAGACTCTTCCAACGAGTGTCCTGGATATCACACTAAACAATCTGATGGAAAGAATCCAGTAATGCTGAAGCTTTAGGGAATGCAGAGTAACCCATCGTAGGCATTGCTCCCAGGTCCACTCCGACCCGGAGTGGTAGCACTTGATAGGGTCCTATCTAAGGGTCAAATCGAACTAAACAGTTTATTTAAACTAAACTGAATTATTTGAGATTGGACTGTTTTGACGTTTAAACAGTGTCCTAAAAATCTGTACTTATATTAAACTGAATTGTGTGAACTTTTATCAAAATGTGTTAATTCGGCGTTAAATGACCCCAAAAGGGTTGATAAAGCCATAGAACAAAACAAACCAACTGACATGTTTTGCTTATATCTAAAAATATCTAATCTTACTCATTAAAAAATGTTACATGATATTATTCAGGCTAGGCTATTTGTCAGTCAAACATTCTAACGACTGACCTTGCAACTTAAACTTGATTTGCTTTGGCTGTGTTTTATGGCATCACAACTCTTTGCATTATTCAATGCAAAATCCTGTTTATATATATATATATATAAACATCATCATGTCGTGCCACTAGCACGGCTATCCCTGACACTCTCTCGCCACTTCTCCCTATCATTCATCGCTTCTGGCAGGTCTTCAGGGCTACATCCGGTATCCTCACATTGCTGCTGTATGTATGTTCGAGCTGGTCGTCCTGCTTTTGCTTGGCCATATGCGGGGGTCCATTGGAGTACATCACTTATGAGCTCGTCCTTGCTTCTCCGGCAGTGTCTTACATGTCTGATTCGTCTAGCTTGGATAGTTTTCATGATGGGAGGCAGGTGGCCGTATAGTTGGTGACTTGTGGGGTGTTGCTGCCAGGACTTGTTCAATATTGCTCGCAACATTCTTGTGTAATTGTCGTCCAGCTTCTTCTCCAACCGTTTAGTTAGCGTCCAAGTAGTGCATCCATATAGCAGTATCGACATGATCTGTAACCGAATACTTTGTAGGTAACATTAGTTTTAAACGAGGCAGAGCGCATTTGTTAGCATACTGTTAAATGGTTTCAAGTATTGCTATCAAACACTATTAATTCTATTTGATATCTATTATTGGGTTGCTCAGTTAAATGGTTTTACTAATTAGCACTAGTAATTCTATTTAATATTGATAATAATCCCGAGGAAAATATTGAAGAGTTCTATTTGGCCCATAGATGGTACCCTAAAAGGTATTTCCACTATGGGTCAGAGTAGAGCTGAGAATAATGGTAATGAAGGAGTACTCAAATTTCTCTACACCCCAAGACTATGGCCTCGCAATTAGATACATTTAAAAGATGCAACATTATCCATTCGTTTACAAACTGTTTAATGGTTTCAAGCATTACTATACCATATTAATAATTCAATATCACTTAAACATTTTTGCGATCAGTTTAATTGTTTCAAGTATCGCAAATAATTAAACAGTTGAAAGACACAATTCCGAAAAACCTACGCTAACTATATTATGCTGACAACCTCCCATGCGTAATGCATCTTGTATCTGCCTGTCGAGATCCAAACAGATCTGATCTGATCAGATCCAAAAAAAACTCAACCGCCCGCTTCGACGATTGAACCTTAACTCACGTCTTTTTCAAAATCCCCAAATTCTCTGGATATCTCTTCCGGCCATGACGTCATCCACCAACTCAATTCACTCCAACAGTACGTCCAGCCCTGTTTCCTGTCTGGGAGTTTATTATGACAGATGCGAGTACCCCATCTGACTACGACACCTGATCCAAGAAACATCTACTATTTCAAAGCCTTACGAAATTAAATAATGAAACATAATTAACGAAAAATTATTAATATAATTAATCATTACCTTAATTATATAACATACTAATGGAATTAACATAAATGATATGTTGTTTAAATCACCGCTATGTTTGGTTTTACTTTGTACAAGTCATTCTGATAAATTTTTTTCTGTGCGATAATTCCTCAATCTGTTGTTGATATTTTTTTCTATTTTTATTATTACCCGTGGGTCATCCCTTACGAGCCAACCCGAGTAAATACGACGAATTATAAATTTTAATTCGTTTACGTATTTCGTCGCTGACTTTTCCGAGATATGGAATAACAAATAGTCCGGAATATCGCCCGGAATTGAGAGAAAAGACGAATTTTTTCCGTTTTTCTTCCTTTCCTTTATCTTTTCATAACTTTACTGCGCCATCATCATCATCAGCATCATGTCGTGCCACTACCACGGTTATACCTGACACTCTCTCGCCACTTCTCTCTATCGTTCATCGCCTCTGGCAGGTCTTCAGGGCTACATCCCGTATCCTCACATAGCTGCTGTGTGTATGTTCGAGCTGGTCGTCCTGCCTTTGCTCGGCCATCACTTATGACCTCGTATCTGCTTCTCCAGTTGTGTCCTGCGTGTCTGGTTCGTCTTAGATAGTTTTCGTGATGGGAGGCAGGTGGCCGTATAGTTGGTGCCTTGTGGGGTATTGCCGCCAGGACTTATTCAATCTTGCTCTTTTTTTTACTGCGTAGTAGTCCGTAAATTTGGAAAATTCTTCGAGTCTTAATTCTTCTGCCCAATTCCTCCCAAAAGACCAAAACTAGTGTTGCTTAACAAAACTTTAATTCGCTAACAGCACGTTAGCCACTATGCCCAGTAGTACTATAAGTATTAGTAGAAGACTCGTAGCGGTAATTATATGATAAAACACTTGCAATTTGATACTTTGAAGAGTCCTGGAGAACGGGTGAGATTTGCTGTCACTTAGACTATTGGGGTGGTAAGGATACTTAAGAAAAGATTTGGCAATATTACACTCAATCAATGAGCAAAGATTGGGCATTGTAGAATTCTACTGTCCGATTTAAGCCAGAAGTCCAGACTTAGTTGGTTGATTGGTTGGTTTTTATGGCATATCGACCTTTGTAGGACATTTAACGCCACATCCATTTTTATGCAAATAGTCAGTTCTATTTTAAAATAATTAGTTTAGCATGAGTACATAGTTTAATTGTCAAAAACATTTCTATTTCGAGCTATTCAGTTTATTCAAACAGTTCTAATCCAGCTAATTCAGTTTAGTATAGGTATGCAGTTTAGTTCTATTTAACCCATTGATAGGAGTCTACCAGGTGCTACCACTCCGGATCAGAGTGGACCGAAGAGCAATGGCAAAAAGGGGCAGCCTACATTTCCCAAAGCTCCGTCATCAATAGAACCTCACCATCAGATTGTTTAGGACATTCATTAGGCGCGGGGGGGTCTCACCTCTCTGCAGGGTAGCAGTTGGTGTATTCTATAGCCCCAGCAGACTGGGCAAGCCAGATTTTGTATCAACAAAAGTAAAACTCGCGTACGGCAAAATTGCCACTCTCACAGTAGTTTTAGTTGTAGCATGATAGTAGTAAATACATCATTATAAAGTTCTTATATTAGATGAGAATGATGTTGAGGAGGAGGATGATGTTGACGAGGATGAGGAGGAGGAGGATGCTAAAAAAATAGACACAACTTGCCGATAATGGATTTTGCCGTTCCAGCGAAACCATCGAGACGAAATAAAAGAAATCGAAGAGATAAAGAAATACATGGATCATGCCAAAGAGTTGAAAAATTTGTTGAAGATGATGATGGCGATATCAGTCTTGGTTGGAGCCCTTGGAAACATTCCCCAAGAATTTGGAAAAGAGACTGGATGACATGGTGTTTAGATGAGGAATTGAAACCATCCAGACCTCAGTTCAAATAAAATTGGTTTACGTACTTAGAAGAGTCCTGTTGATAGATCTCTGGAGACATTGTTGTCGCTCAGACCCCAGTGAAATAAACGCCAGATAAAAACTGATTTGAAAACTCTTACAGAGAGAAAATGGTAATGAAGAAAGACTTTCATAAAATAATCAATAAATGAAATTCATATGCAAACGAATGAGTTAAAGAAAATTGAAGAGAATCTTTATCAAATGTGACAAGTTTAAGAATTTTAACAATTTTTTAAAAAATTTCCATATGGAAATGCCAAAAAGACTGAGAATAGTTGGTGGATGAAATGTCCTTAGAATTTTAAAATTTCATACTCTTCACACGTGCGAATGTTTTTTTTAAATAATTTTATGCAGAGTTTTATTTTTCAGTTTAAATTCCTTGGAAGATATTATTTTGAGGAGATCATAAACGCTTCTACCAATATTTTCATCGTTATCATAATCGTTTGTAGTATTAGCTTGGTTTGGTTTCTTCATTTAATGACATATCAACCTAAATGGGTTATATAATGCCAAATATATTCTTGTAGACACACTGTAGAGGTACTATTTAATCCATAGCTGGAGGTGGGGGGAAAATATTTCTCTAGGGTATGTATTCGAAAATGAACGCAATAACATGACTGGAGATCGAACTCACGTACTGCTATGTCACTGTCCACCGCGTTAGCCACTGTACAAGTGTAACTCTTTTTTAATTCACCCCCTCCCGGGGACTTACCTAGAATACTTTGAGAAGCCCTGGTTTATTGATATTTCAACCTCTTAACAGCAGTCTAGACGGTTGATTTTGTAATATAGTAAAACCGTGAATAACCTTTAGATGTGTACATAGAATAAGGTTGGTAGTAATGGTTTGAATAAAACGAGAGTTATTTTGATACATACAATGTGACTCGTTGTTACTGAAAAACATTAGGTATTATAAGACGATCTTCTTTAGCTTGGTTGTTTTACGGCATTGCAACACTTGTCGGCTATTTAATGCTATATCCTGCTAATATATATATATATATATATATATATATATATTGCATATCAACCATTGTTAGTTATCTAATGCCAGATCCTGCTTCGTGCCATTGGCTTAATGGGCAGAGTGCTCGCCAGTGGCTTGGGAGACCGGGGTTCGATCCAGGTCGAATCATACCAAAGACTCGAAAAATGCTACTTGATGCCACTTAGCTTAACATTCAGTATCATATGGTAGCGATCAAGGATAAAGTGTAGTGATCCAGGGAATAGAATACCGCGCTTCCCTACACCTCATTGCAGTAGCTATTAAAAAGTGAGTCTTCGGGTCACCCTCGACTATGGTCGCCAGCTTTATATATACATCGTAGAAATATATATATATATATATATATATATACGAAAATATTCTAAAATACGTTAAGGTACTTTAAAATTATTTTTAAAAATGAACCCTGTCCTTTCGATCACGTCTAATCAGAGAAAAATACCGTGAAATATGAGATGTGGTAAACAAATAGAGATGGCGTCGTGGCCGTCGAAAGATGGTGGGGGGAAGAAAACAGAAATGAAAAAAATTTCATCTTAAGACAAAACGATACGTCCGGATAACAGCTGAATTAAGAACTGTTATGTCTAATAAAAGTAATGTGTAAAACTTCTTTTGTTTACACAACGCAGGTTGGAATTTTGTGATGTGGGGGCTTTGATAAATATAACTCGTAATGTGAGGCCTCGAAGATGGTAGATATTTAATTCAATGTGATATTAATCATCTGCTTGCATACCGTTAGCTGGTTTCAATTATAGTAAATGATTATATAATTCTATTTGACTCATAGATTGGAACCTAACAGGTACTAGCAATTCTGTTCAGAGTGGACTTGGAAGTAATGACAATGTAGGGGTACTCCACATTCTTCAAACTTCAAGACTGGAGCCTCACAATCACGTGCAGTTTAGATTCCTATCAGGACTCTCAGTGCGTGGGGGTCTTGAACCTCAGCAGAGAAGCTATGAGTGTATTTTACAGCTCTAGGCAGGACCTAATAGGTGCTACCACTTCGAGTCTGAGTGGACCTGGGAGCAATGGCAATGAAGGGGTACTTAGCATTCCCCATCGCTCCAACATTACTGGAACCTCACCATCAAATTGTTTAGTGTCATATCCGGGGCAGTCGTTGACGGGAGGGTGGTCTTACTCCTCTGCAAAGAAGCAGTCGGTGTATTCTACAGGCCCAGCCGACTGGGCAAGACTGGGCTGGTGAAAATTCGTTGTTTGTTTTCAAATGTAATCGTTCAACGAATAACGTTGATGAATTAGATGTGGACGCTTGTCCTGGTGTTTATCTGAGCTTACCAAAACAGAAAAGTTCTGTCCTGTGCGTCCAAGATTATTAACGTTGATCTAACATAAGAAAATATGGTGTCGTATTTGCAACCAAATGACCACTATAAGCACGTTTACTGAGTTATCACATTCAGTGAGGGCACGAACAGTAAACAGGGATGGATATCTATTTAGAGACCGCGACACACGAGTTCACGTGGACCCGTATTTGTAGACACAGGCCCTCGGGGCTATATAATCCATTCCTCTCATCACTAAAAAAAAATAGGAGGTATCATGTTTATCTACACACAAAGTAGACTCAATGAGCTGAATTCAAATCTTGAAAGTGGCTGCTTGTGTTTTATTTCTCACCATTAACCCATATATTACATTGTGGGTTTCTTGCTAAAAGAGTTTGTCACTTGATCTCGGAATAAAAATCAAAATCAACAAAAAAAAAAAAAAAATCCAATTTAAAAAAAAAAAAAAATCATTATTATTTTAGATTTTACAAGTTCTTAATCTAACTGGTCACCTAAACAAAGAGATTTTGATATTATTACTTTTTCGGGCTGGGGTAAGTCGGTAAAGACAAAAATCATTCTTATATCACATAATGTCATATCCGAGGCAGTTGTTGACGGGTGGGTGGTCTTACTCCTCTCCAAAGAAGTAGTCGGTGTATTCTACAGCCCCAGCCGACTGGGCAAGACTGGGCTGGTGAAAATTCGTTGTTCGTTTGCTAATGTAATCATTCAACGAACAACGTTGATGAATTAAACGCGGGCGATTGTCCTGGTGTTAATCTAAGCTCACCAAACAGAAATATTCTGTCCTATGTGTCCACGATTATTAACATTGATCTAACTTATAAGATATGGTGTCGTATTTGCTTCTATCTTATGCATTAAAAAATTTCTTAGATGATATAATCTATTCATCAGGCATTATTTTGTGCTGTTATTAAAAGAGATTCAGTTTTTCTCTTCAGGTTTCCTCTTCGTAGCCATGTCCAGCTCATTTTATATGCAATTTCCTTAGTTTCTCGATTGAAGTATCCATTATGTTATTTCTAAAACTAATTTCTGATCTTCAGGCCTAGATTGGTTGATCAGTTTGTATCTCAAAATCCCAGAACATTTTATGTGTCTCGTTGGGGGGGGTTGTTTGTTCCTTTTTTTAAAACTCTTTTTAGTTTACATTTAAAACAATATACGAAAATATGTAACCCTTCATGTTGTCTGTGTTTTCGGCAGGTTTGCACGGATACCATTTCTTAGTATAGTGAAATTTTGATTTTTTGCACAATTCCCTGTAGATAACCTTTCCCACACAATCATGCCTACTCTTGCATTCCTACTGTCCAAGCTTTCCACATTTGCTCATTATGTGATAAATCTCATTCAATGAAGTTTGAGTGACTACACTTCTCTTTAAATCTCCAGAACCCAACGAAGTACCATGACCGATTTTTAGCAGTGATAATGTAAGGATGGTATCAATGATTTCTTCTGATCTTCACTTCAGCAACTCTCTTTATCAGGTTTCCGGGGTGGGAGCTCTACATGGGCTCAAACGACGCGTTGTATCTGCGTCACTTTCATGTCACATAACTTTTCAGTTCTCTGGTAAGGTCATGGTATTTTATCAGCCTTTCGCCTTCCTTCACTTTCAACTAGTAACCGTTTTTGGATTGAGTGATCAAATTTCATCTCAAAATGCTAAAGAATTTTGTCTCTCATTTTCCTGGGGTCAAATTTAGTCCAGAACTGTAAAATACTGCATCTCTACAAAGGGGTAAGACCCCAACCCAACGAGTGTCCTGCTTGTGACATTAAACAATCTGATGGTGAGGCTTCAGTCCGGGAACTTTTGGGAATGTGGCGTAGACCTTGATTGCCAATGCTCCCGGGTAAACGCTCATCCGGAGTTATAGCTTCTGATAGGGTCCTATCTAGGGGTAAAAAAGAACTGTTTCACTATCTAAACTGAAGGCAAACAAATAAATTAAGATAAATTGAATTGTTAGAAATAGAACTGTTTGATCGTTTAACTGTGCAAACAAGTGCCTGATGTTAATTGAATTTTTAGTGATACATATCAAAACTTTGAATCCTTTAACTGCGTGCAAACGTATGCGTCATGTTGAATAGAATTGTTGTATACTCTTATGCAGATGCATGCAGAATCATTACAACGACACAATAAAGACGCAATGATAACGACGACACAGTCTTTTAGAAAAATATACCTCTCACTTTATTTGAAAGTGTTGTGTGTGAGAGGGAGTTGGAGACCGAACAGAACTGCAACATATTGATCACCACTCTTATGGCCATCAGCGTTTCTTTCCCGTTCTCCTGGGCTGTTCAACCACATCCTGTCTCCAAACTCTCCGATCTCCAAACTGGTTGAATTTCCTGTGCCCTGAGTTATAGAATAGTTCAACATCCACTCAATATCTCCCCATAACTGGCCATCTGAATATGCACTTCTGCCGTCTTTGGAATGGCATGTTTGATCGTCATCGAGCGGAAATAACTGTCATGCAGTTCACAAGCCACTCTCTTCCGGTGGATCAGTTCGTGACAGTACCGTGGGATTTTAACCCTGTCCCATATTGTCAGCCAAGCTCGCCCACGCCAAAGGAACGTGCACTTCCACCGTCTTTCGAATGGCATGTTTGGCCGGGTCGGAGGTCAATGTACTATAGAATTATTTGGGTTAAATAGCAATATTTGAAACTCTTTAACTGTGTGCCTAAATTGAAATATTGGTATAATATAGCAATACTTGGAACCATTAGACTGTGTGCAAATGAATAGTGTTGAATTAAATAACTTGTGTTAAATAGCAATACTAGTAATCACTTCACTGTCTGCAAACATATCATTAATATTGAATAGAATTAGTAATGTTAAATAGCAACAATTGAAACCATTTATCTGGGTAGAAAAAATAACATTACTAGTGTGGAAACGAATTAGTTCTAACTCATTTAAAAATGAAATTATCTAAAAACTATATGTGCAAACAAACGAACAATGTTAAACTGTTACTGTTATAGAGCAATACTTGTTTGCAAAAAAAATGAGCTTAGACTTCTATAAAAATGTTATCACTTAAAAGTGCTTTTAAATAATATATATCAATGTATGAATGTATAAAGAGGGTTTGGCATTGAATAACCTATAAAGGTTGATATACAATGTAACCAAACCAACCTATCAAAATTTAGTCACTTGCATAATTTCATGATTCCCACCTACTCATGTATATTTCTTGCAATATTACTGTGCGACTCCTGAAAATGTATAATGCATCTTGACACACACACACACACTGATATATATATAAGGTGTATCATAATAAATGCAAACATTAATATTATAATGATTTATGATTGAGATTAGAGCAATGGCGGTCATATGGACATGTCCTGTAAAAAATACATCCTTTGAGCTAGACATCAAATCAATGTTTTTTTTTTAATGTTGTTATATCAGCTTCCGGGATATGCAGTCTTTATTTTAGTTTATTGTCTCAGTACTAAATCATTATTATATTAATGGGTTGCATCTGTTTTGAGACAGTTTTGAATGATTTTGTCTCCAAACATTTTTTCCTCTCTTGTCCACAGGCTTGTAATCGAGGATTGATAGTTATTATAGTATGCTATTTTCAAATTCGAAACAAAAATGAACACAACATTATTATTAGTAGAGTTACATGAGTCCCATGTATATTGAGACACACTGTTTGTTTATATATATATATATATATATATATATATATAGGATGGCAGCCACATTTTGACAGATAATAGCCGTCTTTACCGCCAAAATTACTACACAACTTTTGAAAAATATACTAGATCCATTAAATAATAAAGAAGTAAGACATCAGTACACCACTGGATTATAGTGATTATAGTGACATATGATTGTACGGCACTTGTGCCAGTCTCTGGGTCAACAAAGCTACCGCCTAGTAAAAAACATAGCATAATAACTGGTGACTATGCAAACTGCAGGATTTATTTTAGTGAATCCTTTTTTAAAATTTTTCCAGTCAAGAAATACCTACAAGGCAACAAAGGTTTTGATGCTGGAGTTTTAATTTTGGAGTCAACTTCTCTTTTGTCATTCGACTGGAACCTCTTTCTCACCAATATATATATATATATATATACTCTGCTGAAGTGCCCTGTCCATGAGTGGACTAAAAGGATTTCAAGAATACAATTGAATGTGATAGAAAAGGAGAAGAAAGCAATATGCTAAGATTTAAAGATGTGTTTTTATTTCTTGTCGAAAGGATTCGCCAACTACTTCAAATAAAAAGTATACTATTGTTTTTTGCATTGTTTTTGTTTTTAACTTTATTCAAAATTCTTTTTTAGGGCCGTGTTGGCTGGGGCTGTAGAATACACCTCATCTGTGTAGAGGGGTAAGAATCCCCCAACGACCCTCCTGGTATGACACTAAGCTATCTAATGGTGAGGCTTCTGTAATGCCGGAGCTTTGAGGAATGCGGAGTATGCCTTCATTGCCATCGTCCCCAGGTCCACTTTGGCCCGGAGTTGTTGCACCTAATAGGGTCCTATCTATGGGTCAAATAGAAGTAAACTGTGGACTTATGCTAAACTGAATTGTTTGAAATAGAAAAGTTTTGACATTTAAACTACGTACTAATGCTAAACTGAATTGTTTTAAATAGAACAGTTTATAGGTGTAAAATAGATTTGGGATTAAATAACCTACAATGGTTGATATGCCATAAAACCTGTTGGGTATCACCTACTTTTTCGACACAATGAACTGGTTAATCTGCCATATATAGCTGTAGCTACTAATGCCAACAGTCTAAAAGATCGAGGTGAAGAGTCGTTCCTTATACCAGAAGCCAATTTTTTTTTCATCATACAACGTGTGAAAGCACATGCGATACCATGTCCTCATCAGCCGCCATCCAGGGATGATAACACAGTTTCGGTAGCTCAAGGTGGTACTGCCATCCCTGGCGCTCCCAAGCAGCTTTTGCCACCGGACAGGGTATTAAGAGAATTATATATATATATATATATATATATATACGCGAGATCAATTAAATGCAGAGACTACGTTGGACGTTAACCTTCATTTTCTGAGTGCAGTTTGTGATTTAAAAAACAAAAAAGACGCGTTTACCTTCGGCGGTTGATGTTATTACGCGTTTACAGTAACCGTTTCTTACGTAATCACGTGTATTACCTTCATGCTGAAAACTTTCTCGCTTTCGACCAAATCCAACTTGCTGCGTATCACGCCGTGGTCTGAAGACAATTTGAGGCAACTTTCAAACTGAAATATTTTAATATTATTGTTGGACTATATCCTTATCCTATCCACTAACCCTATCTTCTTGTTTCTAAAGGTTTCTCTCTTGTAAATACCCTTTCCTGTAAATATAACTATTTCCTCACATATCGTGGTTTGTCTTTTTATTTCTACTACCAGTATTCATTTAACCAGAACACAACAAAACCAAACCCTAAACCATAAACCATAAAGTTCTTTTTGGCTTAGATTTTTACAGTATCTATGAAAATATGGTACCCTTCATTTTGTTATTTGTGTTTTCATCACGTCAAGTTTGGTTTGTTATTTAATGCCTAATCCTGTTTATATATTTATAAAATTTATTTCATTTGTAAACAAATAGTTTGTAAGTAATAATCTTTAAACCCGCAAGAGATTAATTTTTAAATGGTTCCATGCATTGCTATCTAACAATAATTACTCAGTTTAATATTTATCATTTGTTAGCACGGATAAATGGGTTTAAGTCTAGTAAGTGATTCAACAGTTGTACGTAACTAAAAGATGAGATCCTAACTCGTACTATCAATCTTAATCTGAGTGGACCTGGTAGTAATGGTAATAAAGGGAAACTCTACATTCACCAAAGCTCACAAACAGGAGCCTCATTATTAGATGAAGTTTAGAGTCATATGATGTCGTAGGGTTGTTCTTACCCATCATCATAGCAGTAGTCGGCGTATTTTTCTGTCCCAGTCGACTGAGCTCAAAACATTTTTCTCGATATATCTATTTGTTTATTTTGGTCTCCAATAATTTTTTTCTTTTTACAATTAGCGCTCAATTACAGAACATTTTCTAGTTAATAATTTTCGAAAAATCAAAAGGAATTTTTGAAGGAATTTTGAAAGGAATTTTTATTCATACGTTAAAAAATTAACAATAAAAGAATATAAAATTTTACGTATTGCAATATTCTTTTATCTTAAAAATTTTCGTGTTTTTTTTTGTTTTTGTTTTTTTTTTTGTTTGTTTTCATTTAAAATATTATTCTAAAAATTCAACCCTAAACTCATGAGTGATTTGAAACATTATTATAATTTCATTTTGCAAAAGACACTCTTTAAAGATATGATCAAAAACTTAAATTCAGGTCTTAATTGCTAGTTGAATTAAAGTGATAAAAAATGAATTAGTTTAATTTATTTTTCCCCGATAAAAATGTAACAATAAAAATGTAACAATAAAAAAAAAAGAATTAAAAATGTTTCCTTATTTTTTATGGAAAATTTTATGTATCAATTCAAAAGAAAAGAATTCGTTTATTTAATAAATAGTTCCTTTTTACATTTTTTTAAAGTTTTTGAGTTACAGCGAAAAAAAATTAACATATTTTAATTGAAGAAATATGAAAAGTATTCGTTTAAAAAATTAGTTTTTGAGTGAACAATAAAGAATCCTTTCGTTTAACTTTTATTACTTTTTCTTTTTACTCTTTAAAAATTTGACATTATCAGTCAGTACAATAAAATGAAGCAAAGAAATAAATATGTGCCCTTACAATTAAAAGAAGCAAAGAAATAAAAATGTATTTTTGCAATAAAAAGAAGCAAAGAAATAAAAACGTGTCCTTACAATAAAAGAACTAAAAAAGTAAAATTGTGTCCTTACAATAAAGAGAAGCAAAAATATAAAAATGTGTCCTTACAATAAAAAGAAGCAAAAAAATAAAAATGTATTTTTACAATAAAAAGAAGCAAAGAAATAAAAATGTGTCCTTACAATAAAAAGAACTAAAAAAGTAAAATTGTGTCCTTACAATAAAAAGAAGCAAAGATATAAAAATGTGTCCTTACAATAAAAAGAAGCAAAAAAATAAAAATGTTTTTTTACAATAAAAAGCAGCAAAGAAATAAAAATGTGTCCTTACAATAAAAAGAACTAAAAAAGTAAAATTGTGTCCTTACAATAAAAAGAAGCAAAAATATAAAAATGTGTCCTTACAATAAAAAGAAGCAAAGATATAAAAATCTGTCCTTATTATTAAAAGAACTAAAAAGGTAAAATTGTGTCCTTACAATAAAAAAGAGCAAAAATATAAAAATGTGTCCTTACAATAAAAAGAAGCAATGAAATAAAAATGTGTCCTTACAATTAAAAAAAAATTGAAATAAAAATAAATAATTAAAACAAGCAAAGAAGTAAAAATGTGTCCTTACAATACAAAGAAGCAAAAAATAAAAATATGTTCTTACAATTAAAAGAAGCAAAGAATAAAAAATGTAATTCTTTTTTACAATTTGCACAAAATTACAAAGCAATAATTTTCGAAAAAGGATCAAATTCAAAATTCAATAATGGAATATGTATGATATTTAAGATATATGTGTGGGTTTTAAGAAAAGCTAAAAAGTTGCACGTGTTTTCCGTACTTATTTATGGAAACCTGCGAAGTGTTCATTAAATCGATTGATTTTTGATTTATGAATTAAATCATTTAATCTGTTAAAATCAAAAAATGAATTTTGAACCTTTTCTTATTATAAACATATCAAAGCGTATGCGCAATTCAAATATTTAATAACATCTTTTTTTCTGAGTTCTCAGTTGACACGTACATACCAAAACAGACGGTACTTATATATATATATATATATATATATATATATATATATATATATATATATATAATGTAGTATACCAAGGGATTATTTGCCCAGAAGAAAACATCCAGAATAAAAAAAATTATATCGGAATTACGTCGACGAGATTGAAATTAAGGTTTAATAACCACATTCATTTGTTTTCTCATGAACGCTTAAGTAATCAAACAGTCTTATCCAAACACTTTTGGAAATTAAAAAATAAGGGTTTTACCCCAGAAATTCAATGAAGTATATCAAAAAGGTCTAATACTTCGAACTTCTTTAATGGTAGATATAATTTGTGTCTAAAAGAAAAGATACAAATTATATTGTATCCTGATCTAGGTAACCTATTATATCACAGATGTGATTTAATAGCTAGATGTAGGGAATAGAAATAAAATTAAACTACAGTAGAAAATTTGAATAGATAGTCAAAGTGAAAATTTGACTATAATTTATTAAATTTGTATTAATATTTTAACATAGTTAAAGAAGTTTTACCATTAACAGCAGGGGTTTTGGTACCTTTCAAAGAAAAAATGATGACATACTAGAATTAAAATTGATAATTTTTGTTAGAAATGATTGAAATGTGGATATGTATTACTGTAATTACTAAATTGTTAATTTTATTGTTTTTTTTTTTTTTTTTGTGGGGGTGTAGTTATCTTAATTTGAAACGAGAAGGGACAAGAACAAGCCTTACATAATTAAAGGCTATACATAGCTGAAATGGATTTCGTTTCTCCCTCTCCTTCCTTCATTTGACTATCCCTCCTATGTGTTTGTATTTTATTTTCCAATTGGATCTGATGAAGTCCTATTAAAAATCATTTTAGAGTCTTTGATTCATATTAATGCTCTTAACAGGATGGAAATAAATTTATTATCCTAATGTGACCGAATACTGTTTTTTCTTGAAATAATATATATATATATATATATATATATATATATATATATATATATATATAAGTATATGTGTGTGTGTGCAAGTGCGCACGCGCATCTGTGCGTGAGTATATGTGACGGACACTCGTTGATCACGATGTATGATAGTTAAATAATTCAAATAATGATGTGAACCGATGAGCCTGAAAAATCTAAAGTACTACATCGTGAATCCCAAAAAATAAGGTTGAATATGAATTAAGCTACAAAGAATTTTTTTTAAAAACAAGGAGAAATACAATTCATGGATTGACGTCGATGAAACATTTAAAGCATATATTTATATTTTCTCTACTGTATTGAGGGTAAATTGAATGATTAGTTGGACGGTTAGGAATTTTATTTAAATGGTGTTCATAAGTGACGTACTCCTATGGACCCCCACATATGGCCGAGCTAAAGTAGGACGACCAGCTAGAACATACATACAGCAGCTGTGTGAAGATACGGGATGTAGCCCAGAGGCGATGAATTTGGGGGAAAAGTGGCGAGAGAGGGTCAGGGATATCTGTACTGGCGGCACGACATGATGATGATGATGATGATGAATACTTTGCGTAGAATAATGTACTCAGGTGTGGGTTCTAATGTCGAGACATGGAGAGGGAAGTGCAGTATTAAGACTGAACGATAAACAAAAATGGGTGACAAAAGTAACAAAATGAGAAAAAGATTACAGTTATCGAGAAAGATTTGAAAAATTGAGATTTCCTACTTTACTAGGAAAGAGAATGAGATATGTGGTTATAGAAAATTTTTAAATGATTTATGGAATTATTTATTATGGCAATCATTTTTTTTTTCAATATCTCTCTTCTAACTGGTGTTCTGATATGACGATAAATAATCTGAGAGGCTCCAATAAGGCTGGAGCTTTGGTGAATGCGGAGTACCCCTTTATTACCATCGCTCTCAAGTCCACTTTGGCTCGGAGTGGTTGCACCTGATAAGGACCTATCTATGGGTTAAATAGAACTAAACTGTGTATTTATATTAGACTGATTTGTTTGAAATAGTACGGTTTATATGTTTAAAAATGGATTTGGTATTAAATAACCTACAATAGTTGATAAGACATAAAACCAAACCAAATCAGATCAAATCTTCTAACGGAAAATTTACTGTCAAAATAGATTACAAAAACTAAGTCTACTAACCAATTTTTTTTTTTCTTTCACAAAAAAGAGTAATATATTTTTGAAACAAATTGCCTAAGTAGATTCAGAAAAATACATGTGGAAAAAAAGATTTAAGACTAAATTGGATGATTTCAGAAGTTAGAGTAAGAAAAAGAATTTTAGAGCATATTTTTGAGGACTTATCAGAAGAATTATCCAATAGAATTTGATCGGTATATGGACATTGTATTAATGGTGTATATATTCTATGCAAAGATTCTTTATTATTCTTTTTTAATTGATGTGAGAAGATCGAGGAGATGCGCATGTAGGTATAAAAGATGAATAGGTAAATCAGCACAGGTGATTTTCTGCATAACGGTCAAGGCCTGTGTAGAACCAGCCACACTCTCGTGCTCAGGTGAAAACAAAACAATGTCGCAGTAATATGCCACGAATAATCTCAACAACATTCTTCAGATATTTTGAATTGAAAATTTCAAATTCTTACAGATCAGTTGCCTTATCAAAGCTAAAAGAAAACTGCGTCTCCTCAACTATTTACTTATAGCTGGATGTTAAGAAGAAGGAATATGGCCACGCCCAGACTTTAAAATCGACTTGTCCATTTCCTTTTGACAATAACCAATACGCCCTGTAGACATACTTCATTTGGCACACACACACACACACACACACACACACACACACATATATATATATATACATACATACATATATACATATATGTATACGCACACACACACACACACACATATATATATATATACATATATATACAATATGATATAATGATAAATAGATACATATTAGTTTTCATACACGTTTAATAGCATGGATGTTTATCTGTACCAGCATCTATGCAATTAAATATAGATTAAATATATATGAATATAAATATATATAAATATAGATATATATTGATATTTCATATACATATATATTGAATATATATAAAACTAATATATATATATTCATTATTATATAACAGCTCTATCACAGATATTGAACACTCTTCAAATTATATCACATTTGGTCTGCCCCTAACCTACAAAGTGAAATCCTGACAAACACTGTTGTAAATAGTATATATATATATATATATATATATATATATATATATATATATATATATATGTGTGTGTGTGTGTGTGTGTGTGTGTGTGTGCTGGTGTAAAAAATGCTGATTTTCATCATACTCTAATTATATATATATATATATATATATATATATATATATATATATATACATATATATATATATAATGATGGAATAATCCTTACTGATCTTAGCAGTTCTGTAGTCTGAATGGTTCCAATTCTCCTTCTCAACAATACTTCACTGAGTTGCTTATTCAGGTTTCTATCCAGCTTCATTCTAAGTGCTCCAATAACGATTGGTATCACCGTCACACACATACACACACTGACACACACATAGACACAAACATATATATATATATATATATATATATATATATATAACTTGGATTAATGCTATAGATCAGCATCCTTTATACAAACAAAATTCAATATCTGCCGATATATATATATATATATATATATAGGCAAATATATATCATGACTTGGAATAATTATTTTTACAGAAACATAATTCAGTATCTGGCGATAAATCTACTTATGGCGTAAAATCGTATCAAAGTACAAGTATAATTACGACTAAATGTTTCATGGTGAATAATCAATCTGAAATGTTTTAGTTGCAATTATAATTTCAAAGATTACACACACACACACACACACACACACACACACACACACACACACATATATATATACTCACACACACATATATATGTGTGTGTGTGTATGTGTGTGTGTTTTAAAACGATTGCGTCTTTACCCTTCCCAAAGGCCATGACACCATCTACATTCTCCATGTCGGGGTTCGCTTTATGCAACGGGTAGCGTCATAGGAAAATGATTTGGCAACCCAGGTTCAAATTCTGGACGAGGTCGTTTCTATCTCCCTTTGTGCAAATGCCTATGGAAAAACATGAATCAAGTTGTTGTCCCCCGGTTAGTGATAAATAATAGGGCAGGCAGGTTTTTCTTAGCCTTGTTAAGGCAACCAGTCTGAAAGGTAAACTTTGAATTCAAACTAGTTTAAAAATCCAACTTTAAAGATTTTTACCTATATTATACCCGAGTCCCTGCTGTATAGGGACAACAAGGAAGGGATTAGGTATAAGCATTGTGAAAAGATGGCACCTTTTTTCTCCTTTTTTTAAAACTCGAGCACTTTCTTTTCTCTTGTTTTGCAATGGAATTTCTTCCAACCCGTAATCATGTCCGTACTATTGTACAATTGCACTACAAGACTTGGAGAAAAAGGTAAATATGAACGACACAATGATGCTGCATGCTATTCTGAAAAAATTCTTGAAGCAGCACCCTGCAAAACTGTTGGTGTATGGCCACTTACTTCCTATCATACAAACCATTCTAGTAAGACAAATGAGTTCTGGGAGACATTGTTGAAGAAGCATGGACAAATTCATTAGTGACGTTCTCTAATGGACTCCTACGCATGGACACACCAGTTATGGTTGACCGGCAAAAACTTACATACATCAGCTTTGTGCGAACACTGGATGCAATCTAGAGGACCTGCGAGGAGCGACGGTAGATAGGGACGGATGGTGAGAGGGTGAGAGAGAGAGAGAGTCAAGGCAGGCTGTTGATGAGCGTGACTTGATGATGATTGGATGTGTTACACTGCTAATCTTAAATTTGTTAAATTTATAAGGGTTAGATGGGCTCAACAAAAAGAAAGATATCGTTTTGTTAAAGACCATACGAGTACAATGACTATCAGTATTAAAAGGGGTGAAAGTTACAAATTTCTGCAAGAATTCACGATAGGGAAAGAAAAGCGAGGGGGAACATATATATTCCTATATATTAAATGGTGTGAAAAATGACCAGGTAAGTTCCGATGTACATAAAAGAGGGGAGAAAGAGAGAGAAAGTCTGTGCTTATTTGTGTTCGTGTGTATGGGCTGTGTGTGTGTGTGTGTGTGTGTGTGTGTGTGTGTGTGTGTGTGTGTGTGTGTGTGTGTGCACGCGTGTTAAGCGATAAATCTCCTGCTGCAATGCGGCAGTATTGATTTTTCTCAAGGAGTTTTAAATGCAGCGGTCTTACCAAGTTAGGCGTCACAGAAAAGTGTTGATCACATGCTATACACACGATGATCTAGCAATCTGTTTGCTCACATCTGTTAAAAAAGTCAATATATATATATATATATATATATATATATATATATATACAATTGTCATCCCTCGTATGTGAAACAGTTCAAATCTCTCTCTCTCTTTCACTCTCTCTCTTTCACTCACTCTCTCTCTCTCTCTCTATCTCTTGGATCAGGTTTATCTAAATCAGTTCAAATCTCTCTCTCTCTCTCTCTCTCTTCCTCTTTATCAATCTATCTATCTATCATTGCGCTCACCTCTACATCAGTTTAAATTTCTCTCTCTCTCTCTCTCTCTCTCTCTCTCTCTCTCTCTCTCAATCTCTTTCTCTCTCTATCTATCTATCTACCTCCTTTATCTATCTCTCCATCATTGTGCTCACCTCTATGTAAATCATTTCGATTTGAAATGATTTACATAGAGGTGAGCACAATGATGGAGAGATAGATAAAGGAGGTAGATAGATAGAGAGAGAGAGATTAAGAGAGAGAGAGAGAGAGAGAGAGAGAAATTTAAACTGATGTAGAGGTGAGCGCAATGATAGATAAATAGATCTTTCTTTCTCTATCTCTGTCTCTCTGTCTCTATCTATCTATCCCGCTATCATTGTGCTCATCTCCATCTAAATCAGTTCAAATCTCTCTCTCTCTCTCTCCATCTCTCCCCTCTTTCTCTCTGCCTCTCTCTCTCTCTCTCTCTCTCTCTCTCTCTCTCTCTCTCTCTCTCTTTATCAGTCTCTATCATCCAATGGTAGGTCTATCTAAATCAGTTCAAATCTCTCTTTTTCACTTTCTCTATTCATCTATCTATCTTTTTATCATTGTGCTCACCTCTATCTAAATCAGTTCAAACCTCTTTCAGTCTCCCCCCACCTCTCTCTCTCTCTCTCTCTCTCTCTCTCTATATATATATATATATATATATATATATACATATATATATACATATATATATATATATCCTTGTGATCACGTTTACTTGAATTAGTTCAAATCACACGCTTTCTCTCTTACTCTTTCTGACTCTCTCTCTCTTTCTCTTTATCTAACTGACATTGTGGTCACGTTTATCTAAATCTGTTCAAATCATTTTTTTTCTTTTTATATCTATCTATCTATCTATCTCAACTTATTGATTGAGTTTTTACTACGCTTAACTTAGTGTGGTACAAAAGTTTAAGAATTTGTCACCCGGTGAGAATCGAAGATACTAACAATGATTTGCTAATCTAGATTGCTAACCATTACACGATTCGAAACGGCAATAAATGGTCTCATCTCACAAAGTTTCTGGATACCTAACTAGATTGCTAGTTATAAATCTCACAGCTCACATATTTATCAAAGAGCTGTTTAATCTGACAAAGATTTCTTTCTTTCTATTAAAATTAACTTATTTCTTTCTTTCTTTCTACTCAATTGCTTTCTTTCTTTCTTTCTTTCTTTCTTTCTTTCTTTCTATTCAGTTACCTTTCTTTCTTTCTTTCTTTCTTTCTTTCTTTCTTTCTTTCTACACAGAGGTCTTTCTTTATCATATTTTTCTCCCGAACTGATAATTTATCTTCTTTCTTTCTTTCTTTCTTTCTTTCTTTCTTTTTTCATGCATATATATATATATATATATATATATATATATATATATAACTATCCTATTTTTGTTTTGCTTTTCGACCCGTCTTCTTAACGGTCAATAACCAAATCACCGACCTAGGCTTTAATCGCAAACCTTCCATTAGGCACACCTGGGCAAAAGTAATGAACCCTGTCTATTATTCGAAAATTTAGGTACCTATAATGTGCACAAGCAGAACATACAGTAGCCATTTTTAGATTGGCACACCGTTCGAAATAAGGAGCACAGTGAAAAATCTATCTCATTTTGTTGATTATTACAGCTCGTCTTTTGACAGGGCTTAGAATATACTTATTCCACTCTCCGCAGAAAATAATCCCCACCGACTTATCAAAAATACGTCTGTCGAGTTTATGACACCGAACTGCCTCTGGTAGTGAAGCTCCAGTTCTTCGTTCTCATTATTCCAAGGTTTTCTCTGACCATAATGGATAGTACCATTTAAAGTATGATTTATCAGTCCAATATTTGTTGGATACATTGTTTTGATTTTGAACTGCCGTAAATTGCAGCGTACAAGACGACCTTTAAAGCACTAAAAAATTCTACAGGGTTCAACTTAAATGGCAGGGCTAAAATCTAAACCTTTATTATAAAGTGATTAGCTGTTGGAACAGCTCACCTAACAATAGAGAGATACTAATAATCATAGCTACAGTAGATTACAACAAATATTTTCAACTTAAACTCGTGTTGGGTCAACATATTAACCAAATTAACACAGCGATTAATGTTAAATAATAAAACACAAATGCAAATTAAATATTATATTCACGCTATATCACAAGTCGTTTATAACAGCTAATACACTAAGGAGATGCCCATGGTGTAATGGTTATCGTCGTAGGAAATGGACACGATGACACGAGTTCAAATCCTGGACGAGACCGATCGCATTTCACATATCACTTGGGAAAGGTATGAATCCTATTATTCTCCCTCCAGCTATAGGTAAATAGTAAGGTAGGTTCTTCAGCTTTGGTGAGGCAACTAGTCTAGGAGAAGGAACACTCTGAATTCAAACCTGTTAAATTCCGCTTAAAAACTGACCTTGTGTCATATCTTGCCCGAGCGGAGGGGTTGGTAAATACGGATCATCATAACACCAAGTTGGCCAGTCATATAACTACAGTAGTTTTTTTGTCCGTGCAATTTCACGATTGATAGTGATTTCATATGAATATTAACTCTAATATATAAGATTACCAAGTTTCATGTATGACGTGGCGCAGCGGATAGAGGCGTTGAGTCTCTGCGGTTCCAGGTGAGCATTGTCAGAAGATAGCGGTTTCAAATCCTACCCAACTTGGTCAAAAACGTGGTGCGATAGAAAACAACTATGGAAGGCAGTAATTACTGGGGATACAGTTACAAGACTCAGCATTCCTATCCGAGGTCGCGGTAAATCACCTGAAGAAGGCCAGAGGTGAAATTTGGCCGAAACGTAGTGAAAGAAGAAACAACACAAAAACTACCAAGATGAGAAAAAAATGTCCGCAATAAATAAAAATTAATTCTCAGATTAAGAAACCTCATCTCAAAATGATTCCAATTAAAGCCAAGATTAATACATCAGCTTTGCGTTTTCAATGGGGAAAAATTAGAATTGATTGCTTTTAATCTTGAAAATAATTGCTATTATAAATTACTGCTGCGCTCTGACTAAACATACGTTATATAAATCTCACTGAGCTCATCGACACAAAATTACCGCCGCAAATGAGCTGCAAGACAAAAATTATAATGGAGTTACCAAACTGTTATATTCTACGTAAAGGCAAAATCATGGAATCATCTGTTTTCAATGAATGTCCAACCCAAGAACGAGAGATGTGTAAGAGCCAAGCGAATACGGCTGAGTTTCTCGTTGCGTTGATCGGTTCGTGTGGCTTGATAGCTTTTCTTCGTCACGTCGGTCCAGGCCGCCTGATTTGGATACCGCAAACCAGCATTCATGTCACACGTGTTAAGACCAGCTTTCCTCGTCCACAAGGCTCTAATACTCCTTGGAGAGGCTAGGTTTTTCGTTTGGCCTGAGGCGCCTCCTTTAAGCGAAATGTCGACGGGTCCTGAGGCATTTTGGGGAATGCATAGAGTGTCTGTATTATGGCCCTGTGCCTGGACTCACCTTGAAAATGGGCTTGTGCCACACTCACGTGTTAGGTGTGGCGCTCGTCAAATATCAAAGAACCTCATGATTCGAGTCATAGGCCAACTGTATTTTTCTTGTTGAGTGGTTCTGTTCGTGTGGTTTGGTTGCATTTCTTCGTCATGTTGGTCAAGGTCGCCTGAGATGAGTGCCGAGGAAATCTAGAACTCGTGTCGGGCGGCTAAGACCGACAACTAGAGGCCATCCCACAAGGATTTCATTTGTTTCGGCAGGTTCAGTTTTATCGTCTGGTGCCTGATTCGACCATTTTTAGGAGAATGCTCACGAGGCGCACCAACCCACAGGAAATCGGCTTTGTTCTACATTTCAGTATGGTTGGGTGCTGGGTAAATATCGACGGGACTTCCTGTTCGAGTCACTATTCAACTGTGTTCCTCGTTGTGCGAAACGGTTCATGTGGCTTGGTCGCATGGTCTTATTCACGTGCCTAGAACTTGTTTTGGGTGGCTAAGACCAACAACTCCCTGAGTTTCAGGAAGCCGTCTCCTAAATCATTCACCTGCTTTGGCAAGGTCAGGTTTATCACCAGACGCCCGATGCGCCTCTTTTTAGGGAAATGTCCATGGGATTCAAGGTATTTTTGGAACTGCTAGTGCCCGGCCCCAAACGTTGAAAAAGCTTTGTCTTGGTGGGAAGATGAACCAATAAAACGAGACTTGTGAATCGTGTCATGAAAACGGCCTTGTACCACATTACAGCATTGTGGGAAGCTGGATAAATACCAACGAGACATATGAATGCCACCTGTCAAGAATTAATGGTTTTTTTTTTACTATTTCTTCTGTAGTAAAACCTATTTCCTAATCGAGCTTCTTGATACGTTTTCTTTTTCTGTTCACTCGAATATGAGACTTTACAACACAAACCAAGTCGATGTTTGTCAGGATTTTTATTTAGCAATAAATGAACCAATAACAAACATAATACATTTTTTATTCAATAGCTGAATATTCTGGCGTCATAAGATATTTCTTTAGTAAACTAGAACAACTTATTAAAATTAATGGTATAATTTTTTTTTTGAGCCATGAAGGGAGAAATATTATGGAATAACTAAATGTTGATTAAAAAATGATCAAATTCATTGATTTAAAATATAGAATTAGTACTTAGTTCAGCCCAGTCAGCTAGAACTATTGAATACACCGACTGCATGCAGAGGCATAAGATCCTTCTCTAACGAGTGTCCTGATATGACATTGAATCTTCTGATAGCGAGGCTACAGCCTTGGAGGTTTGAGGAATATGGAGTATTCTTTCATTACCAACAATCCCTGGTCTACTCTGGCCCAAGTTGTAGCAAGTGATAGGGTGTTATCTATTGGTTAGATAAAACTGTTTGATTATTTAAACACTGTGGAAACCATTGACTTGGTATTTTACGATATATTAACCCTTGTGGCTTATTTGATGCCACAGACAGTTATATACACACATATATATATATATATATATATATATATATATATATATATATGATTTTTAAACGAATAGTTTGAAGATACCTTTAATTTTAAATGGTTGATATGCCATAAAACCCAACCCAACCAAATTTTGCTTTACAAAGATGATTCTGTTTCAGATTTCGGAGAAATGTATAACATTAATTTTGAATACTGTTGTATCGTTGGTTCAATAAAGGTATTCTACAGGTACAAGCTGAAGAGTTGGCAAGTCTATCAAAGAGCGATTAACGCTTTTTTCCTGAAGTAGTCAGACACCGTCCATTTATATCTTTACCGATGTCATACTAAAAAGAGTCACTGAGTGTATAGTTCCGGTATAACAAATACATTCATCATCATCATCATCATCATCATCATCATGTCGTGCTGGTAGCACGGATGTCCCACACCATCTCTCGCCACCTTTCCCTATCGTTCATCGCCTCAGGCAGGTCTTCCGGACAACATCCAGTATCCTCACATAGTTGCTGAATGTATGTTCGTGCTGGTCGTCCCGCTTTTGCACGGCCATGTGTGGGGGTCCATAAGAGTACATCACTTATGAGTCCGTCCCTGCTTCTCCAGCAGTGTCCTGTATGACTGGTTCGTCTACCTTGAATAGTTTTCGTGATATGAGGCAGGTGGCCGTACAGTTGGTGTCTTGTGGGGTGTTGCCGCCAGGACATGTTCAAGATTGCTCGCAGCATTCTTGTGTAATTGCCGTCTAGCTTCTTCTCCAGCCGTTTTGTTAGAGTCCATGTAGTGCATCCATATAGCAGTATCGATGCGACCGCTGCCTGGAAGAAACTGCGTTTCATTTTATCGGTTAGGTCTGATTTCCATATAATCGATAGCCTATTGATAGCTGTCCATGCTTTCGTTAACCACGTGTCGATGTCCTTTTCGGTTGATGCGAGGCTGCTTCCTAGGTAAGTGAATTTATGGAAAATCGGTGGTGGTAGTATTTTACGATGTCACAACGCAACGAAGACTTTCGTCTTAATTCTTTTCCCTGATTTAAACCAACATTTTTTATAAACCTTATTCTAACTTTCTCGAATGGCATTTAATAAATCTTATTTGGTCGATGGTGTCTTCTTATATTTTTAAATTTTATTCTAAAATAAATAATATGTTGTAATTTTTTTCTGGATGTGTCAGTTTATTCAGGTGTAACTGGATTAGCTTTGCGTTTTTGATAAAAAAAAAATTTATACGTCTAAATTTCTGAGATGAAGCTTGATAATTTCTTGGACGGAGAATATTTGGACTATTGACCTCATCTTCATTGTTATACTCACAACGTTTAGGCCGATATGTCCTTCGGCCTTCTTCAAGTGTTTCATATCGAACTCAGGAGTCTACACAGAATCTCTAACTGAACTCTTAATTTGAACTATAGTGTTCGACTGTTCCAACTCTGTAAACCATGACCAGGTACAAATGTTAAGTTATCGTAACGTTGGCTGAAACGTTGTGAGTATATCAATTGTTATATAACGTATGACATGGATTTTCGGTTCGTTCCTAATGACCCCGAGTGCTTTGACAAGCTGTCACGTTTTGATAAGTAAACAGGGGGATAGCAGCGTGTCGGGTCAGTCAGGTCACACAGGTGTGTAACTGGAAGGAGACCACGTGATATGAGAACCACGCAGTCAGATTTAGACAGAGTGCAGAGAATCGAGAATCGATGCAGGGACACGCAGCTGATCAGAGGCGTTAGGTTGTCTCTGACGATATGGCTTGCAAGGGGGTGCAAGCGTTGGAATCCCTGCATTCCGGAAGAAGATATTGGACAAGGAGAAGTCTCCTCTCTGAATATATGTCTCTCCATCTATTTCTCAACAAACAATAAACTCTGAGACCCTTTCTAGAATAAAATGAGATATATATTTTAATAAAGAAGTGTTTCGTTCGTTCATTGAATTTCGTGAATCCTGTTTCCTGTGTATACAACACAATATAGATGAATGAGGTCAATTGTCCGAATATTCCCAGCAATAAAAAATGGCTGATCGCTTTTTCTCTTTGAAATAATTCATAAGAGCTGCATTTTCAAGTAGAGGAATTATATTTGAATTGAATTACCATGACCAGAATATCTGGTGAACACTTATGCACGACATATGGAAACACAGGACAGCTGTTTCGATCTTAGTGGGTCTCATCACCACTGGAAATCGAACCAGTGACCACAAATTGCAGTGCCGAAGCTCTACAATTGGGCCACAAGTTCATATCGCACACAAGTGACGCCAGATCAATTAGTCATGGTAATTGCACAGCCAATTAACCTAAATGCGTCTAGTAAGTTACATCCGTATTCTTTACAGAGGACACGGTCACCTCCATGGCCACGACTTCCCAGGAGGATTAGAAATACGCATCCACTTAATTATTATGACCTCAAGGGCAAGGATACAGATCTGCATTTTCCTTTTTTTAAGTAGAGGAATTAAATTGTGAATTGAATTACCATGACCAGCAAATCAGGCGGACACTTACCTAAGACATAAGATAATTAATATCATTATCGAACTCATTATGAATGAAAAAGCAGCAGGAGACATTGGCCTCCACCTGAACGCAAATGAAACTGATTTCATATGTTTTAAACGAGAAGAAGCTATCTTCAATCTAAGTGCGAGACCTTTGAAGTAAGTAGACAAGCTCACATTATCTCGGCAGCAATATCTCATACGTATATATTCATATATAGATCGATCCATTGTATAGGTTGACCATTGATTTATAAGAATTTATATCAGTTATTCATTCATAAAAAACATTTTAACCCAATGTAGAAATGATAATAGCCACAGTCTTTTTAAATAGTACTTCATAAATCTTCTCATTAAATAGCACTTCATATATCTTTGTTAAATAGCACTTCATAAATAAGATGGAAAGAAACTCTAAAAAATGTCGAAATAAGTGATTAACCTGCGATAAGATGACGAAAGGCAAGTTCTAATTTACTAAACTTTTGCTTAGATATGACACAAGGCCGTATTAATGAAGCACCTAATAAGAATCAAAATCGCTCCTGAAGGCTTGCTAGTCCAGGTCGCTAACCATTACACCACCGAGGTGCCCATGACAAAAGTCAAATGGCCCGTCTCAGGTTTCGTTCATTTTTTCACCTTCAAACCGGCGACGTAACTCGAATTCAACGATTGTTGCAAGCAACAAAAATCAAAGTCACACTACGCTTCATTTCGGAATTTTCTATTTCAAAACGTATCACCGTAATTCATTTCAGAACTTTCCACTTTCAAAACGTACAACTGTACTCAAATTCAGAATTTTCCACCTTGAAAACGTAACAGTTGACTTCATTTTGTAATTTATCTTTTTTGAAAAGTCCAAATGTACCTTGAATGTATAAAACTCCAAGAGTTCAAATGGATTCATATCAAGCGATTTTTTATGATTTCATCACTTTTGGGTGGGAGCAACCCAGATTTCAATTCGTAGTCTATCAAATGTAATATAATTAGGGACTCTTGTTGATTATTTTAATCATAAGTTCTTTCCTTGCAAGACTTAGAGGTTACCTAATACTAGGTCGGGATAGCACAGATGCCTAAATCAAAAATAGAAATGAATCAACTGCAAATCGGCCGCTAGCTGTGATTGGCTGAAAGTTCAAACGGAAGAGTCGTGGGTATGGACGTGTATTAGAAAACAATTAAGAGGAAAGTTAGGGACGAGACTTGATGATGTGAAAAAGGCCGAAAATTACGGGACCCATTGTGGGAAAAGTCCGGGAAGGGGTCTCACATCCACTGCGAAGCTGTGAAGATGGAATCAGACAGCGAGCACGCACGAGAACTACAACAGAAAACGAGAAAGTTAATATCAAGATCTGTGTCTACTCTCTGTCTCTCTCTCTCTGTCTCTCTCTCTCTCTTTATTCTCACGACGTTTTATTTCTCACTATCAAAAGCTGTCGACTCATTGTTCATACTCTATTTCTATTTTCTAGATGACTGCTAATGAGGTAAAAGCGAATAAACTTCTATATTAGTAAACCAAGATTGCATTTTATGTGTTGGTCACTTTTCTGACGGGAAAGTTACAACGGAGATCCCACTAAAACTAAAGACGTTCTGCTACACTCATAAAACCGCACCGCTGCAAAAATCTGTTGAGAATCGTGATGGCACAAGTGTCTATTTGGGCCGTTGTACACGAGAGATGCTTTGCTGCTCTTGTGCTTGAAAAAATCGTTGACAAGCGAGTAATCTAAACAATTGTAAAACTTTATTTTTCATCAGAGGCTCGTAGGAGATATAGAACTGTTGATGAATGAAAATCTCATTTAACAACGAATTCTTCCACCACGTCTACTTTTTTTTGAGTCGTTTATTCTTTTCCTGATGGAACACGCCTTGCTACCTTCTTGGTGGGTATGTGAGCCTATGCCTAAACACATGGAGTCTATTCTTAAGCTAAGATCAGTTTCCAGTACAGAACATACCATTTACATTCCTCCATTTATCTGTCTTTCATGATGCACTTCATTAACCTGAACTCGACAACGCAGGGTCATTTCCTGGCTACCACTGTTGACACCAACCCCCAGTTGTCAGAGATGACATTTGTATTCGATGTGACTTGTAAATTATCATCTTACCCAGGTAGACGAGAACATTTTTATATATTTTCAAGGGTTTGCTTTAGAAGTTGGAGTACGTTATGCCACGGACTGGGCTTCTTGATGAAAAATCCCCCAAAATATAAAGCACTAGAATCTGTTACCTAAAAACGTGATGGGATGTATGATTGCTAGTGATGTAGAAATAGGATTCTTACCTTCTTCGGATATGATGTTGTCTAAAAATAAGTAAAGACTTTATATATAAATAGATTTTTGTTTTTGGTTATAGAAGTGTTGATTTTTGGTCAAAGAGTTTCTATGCAATAGAGTTTGGTAAAAAAAGATACATAATCATATCGGTTTTAATGGTATGTTTTTAATATGATTTATAAAATCTTAATACATTTGTTTTTAAAGGAAATTAACTTTTTGTTAACATTTTTATACTATAATAATAATTTGATCTGATACTTATGCTTACTGAAAATCAATTTTACACTAAGCATACAAGAAATATATATATATATATATAGAGAGAGAGCGAGAGAGAGAGAGATAGAGAGAACGGGCCATTGGCCTAATGTTTGCCAGTGGTAGTGGAGACCGGGATTCAATCCCAGGTCGTGTCAAAGACTTAAAAAATGGATGTCGCCTTGATTGATAGTCAGCATTTTAACGTAGGGATCAAGGGTAAAGTGGAGCAATCCAGGGAAAGGTGTAGCGCCTTCTCCTACACCTTTGTGTAGTAGCTATTGAAAAGGGAGCCTTTGGGTCTCCCTCGAGTACGGTCGCTAACTTTACTTACTTTACTTCTACAATAAAGTCAAAGTCATGGTCATCCTTCGATGTCTGTATTTTAAACTCCTCAATAGATGTCACCCTCACAGATGAGAAGCAAACGTTTCCCATTTGATCCTGGTTGTTGAACTGTGTGGTTCTTCTGCCCAACACCAGGTAAGCTGCGCCATTGACCCGACGTTGGGTTCATCCACCTTACTCCATATCCACCATGCTACTTCCGATGGGTTCTGAAGTTTACCTTGTGGGTTTAAAAAATCATACCTTTATATTCTTTAATTTTTAACTTAGTTAAAGCTATTCATTTTTAAAATTGTTTTCCCTCTCCTTTAATTCCATAATCGACCTTGTGAGTTCCCTTGTCTTACAAATGTAGTTTCTTGACTTATTTTGATAGATGGACACGTGACCTCAAAGAAGATTCGAGTTTTCAGACATATTTAAGACATATTCCGGTTAAATCACAGACACAACCAATCCATAACTATTTTTCCTAAACAACCAATCCTAAATACACAGAGGGGTTAAAATCTAATTCGATAATGTTAATAATAATAGTGTTAATAATAATAATAATAATAGAAAATGAAACCTACAAATACTTGGGCATCTTGGAGGCTGACACCATCAAACAAGTGGAAATGAAAAGCAAAATTCAAAAAGAATATCTCAGGAGAACTAGAAAACTACTCTCCAGCAGAAACCTTATCAAAGGAATAAATACCTGGGCTGTACCACTCGTTAGTTATTCCGGACCCTTTCCCAAGTGAACCAGAGATGAACTTAAACAAATGGACCAAAGAACAAGAAAACTAATGACAATGCATAAAGCATTACACCCCAGAGACGACGTTTACAGATTATATGTTTCAAGAAGAGAAGGAGGAAGAGGACTTTCGAACATTGAAGACAGCGTTGACGCATCGATACAACGACTCAAAGACTACATACAAAAAACACGATGGAGGACTGATTACAGCCATCAGATGCGATGATGATAAATCGATGGACAACAGAATGACAATAACTAGAAAACAAAAATGGGAAGGAAAGTAATTCTATGGACGTTTTAAATAATAATAAACAACATCTCACGCGACAAAACCTGGACATGGCTCGGAAAAGGAAACTTTAAGAGAAAAACAGAATCTCTCCTGATAGCAGCTCAAATCAACGCCATAAGAACCAATCATATCAAAGCGAGAATAGATAAGACGCAACATAATAGCAAATGTAGACTATGCGGTGACAGAGATGAAACAATCAATCATATAATAAGCGAATACAAATTAGTGCAGAAGGAATATAAGACTAGAAACGATTGGGTCGGCAAGGTGATTGACACGGGGGATGTGCAAGAAATTTAATTTTGACCATACAAACAAATGGTATATGCACAACCCAGCACTTGTTCCAGAAAAAAACGCTCATAAACTCCTATGGGACTTTGACATACACACGAATCACCTCATTTCGGCCAGAAGACCAGACCTAAAAATGGTAATCAACAAAAAGAAGAGAACTTGCAAAAATGTGGACTTTGCTGTACCGGCTGACCACAGAATAAAACTGAATGAAAGTGAAAAGAAGGATAAGTTCCTCGACCTTGCTAGGGAATTGAAAAATCTATGGAAAATGCAGGTGGCAATTATACCAATTGTAATTAGAGCTTTTGGAACAGTAACTAAAGGGTTACTTAAGGGACTGGAGGACTTGGAAGTTCGCAGCCGAGTGGAGACCATCCAAACTACTACATTATCGTACTCGTTATGACGGAGGGTCACCCCTCAGCAGAGATGCAGTCGGTGTATTCTACAGCCTCAGCCTTAGGGGTTTAGTCTCATAACCAGGCCACTCGTTGTGAGGGAGGGTCACCCCTCAGCAGAGATTCAGTCAGTGTATTCTTCAGCATCAACGGTAGGGGTTTAATGTCATAACCAGGGCACTCGTTGTGAGGGAGGGTCACCAATCAGCAGAGATGCAGTCCTAGCAAACTGGGCAAATGTCTTTTCGAAGAAAATTAACTTTTCATTAAAAAAACATTGTTAAAGATTCATTTATTTATGTTCGATATTCTGTTTGTTTTATTCAATATATTGATGATGTTAAAACAGTGGAAACTTTTCCTACGTTAAATCTTTACGTTAATATTATCGTCTCTTTTTTATATTTTCATTTTTCTTTTTCATTTTTTTTCTTTGGTTCTATTTCGCCGTTGCTATTTCTACTTACACGTTTCTTTTCTTCTCTCTTACGTCACGACAAATATTAATATGAGCCACAGAATAATGGCTAGAAGCCAGATTTTCGAATTTAAATTCAATTTTCTATAGACGACATCAGAAATATTTTTTGTGGCTTGTGGAAAATCTTCGTCGTTTTCTGTACAATTTCAGCGAATGGCAAATCTGTATTGACAGCTAAGGAGAGAAAGAAGTATTCGATGGTTATTCAAAAGAATTAATAGTGACATTTCTGTAGTGAAAAGACTTGCTTAACTTGAAGATGTGGAGATATGAGAAGGCAACGACGAATTGGGATAGATAGATAGATAGATAGATATGCGTACATGAATATGGAAAGAATTAGATGCAATTAGAGAGAATTCAATGTGAAAACCGATAGATATAAGAATATTAATAAAGAACAAGAGCAAGAAAATCAACAAAACAAGACAGACTGAATGGGATCCTGATAGATAGATAGGGCGCCTCTGGTGGTGTAATGTTTAGCAAGCTCGACTAGCAAACCTACACGAGTGAGTTCGAGTCTCATTGGGTGCCCCTTTCATTTTGCCTTGTGCCACATCTAAGTAAAATGCTTAGTAAATTACATCCTGATAGATAGATAGATAGATAGATAAGCAAAGGACAGACATACAGAGATAAATACATAAAAAAATTAAATGCAATTAGATAGAACTGAATGTGATCACAGACAGTGATATGACTCTAGACAGAGCGACAGAGAAAGAGAGAGAGAGAGAGAGAGAGAGAGAGGAGAGAGAATAAAATGTGACAGACAGGATTTGATTCTGATAGATTGATAGATAGATAGATATGGTTGTTTATATTTTATGGCATATCAACGCTTGCAGGTTACTTAATGCCAAACCCTGTTTATTTATATATATATATATATATATATAAAGATTTGTACGCAATTCCAACGGTTTTTGATTGTATTTTTCGATTTCTTCATTTCCTTTCGTTATCTGCCTGATGACTGTTATTTGTAAAACTTCATGAAGCCTAAGGCCGCAGATTAATTTCCATGGCATTAAATATATAAATCTAATAAATATTTCTTTATTATTATTATATAATAGCTCTATTACAGATATTGAGCACTTTCCAAATTATATCACACTATGTTCGCCACGAACACAAAGTGAATTATTGACAACCAACACTGTTACAATATATGTACATATATATAATGTTTGTATTATGAATAGGTTGTAGATAACGTATTTTTGAAGCTGTGACATTACTGCTATCGAGGTGGGTGCTGGAAATGCCGGGGAACCGAGGGGATCTATTGAATTCTTTTTCACTACTGGCTGGCTCTTTTCGAATTCAGCCGTGTAAAAATTCCGACTCCGACTCTTGGGCCACGAATTATTCATCCCTGCCGGACGGAACCTGCTCTCTTCTCCTCCTGGGACCGGATCGACTTTTATATTCACCGCCAGGCAGAAGAATTCTCAAGGATCTTCCAGACAATTCCACAACATTTGAGAAACAGGAAGTGCTTCATGGTTTCTGTTTTTTTGTTCCCTTTTGCAGGGGTAACTGCATCATGTTTAGTTTGGGTCATGGAATAGTTTCCTGATAACTTAAGACCATGGGATCATTTCCTTTGACCTTTAAAACCAGTACCAACATGCTACATTACACTGGTTCGTTCTCTTCTTACTGAGTCGGGAGTTCAGATGAAAAAGGAATTCCATTTGAATGTAGAACTCCACAGAGTCCATACGAAAAATTATTGCTAGTAAAAATTATTTTCAAAACAAACCACCTCTAATATATAAATATTTATATGTATATATGTGTGTGTGTGTGTGTGTGTGTGTGTGTTTCTCTGTGTGTGTGTGTGTGTGTGTGTGTGTGTGTGTACTATTTTTTAAAGTAAAATCCATGAAAATGCCTCATTAGGCAATAAAACAAGCTAGAGCTCATTTGTTTGCACACAGTTAAATTGTTTCAAGTTGTGCTACGCGATATTTATAATTCTATTTAACATTAGTTATTTATTTACATTTTGTTAAATGGTTTTGAGTGAAGACAATGATTAAATATAATGGTACCATAACCATATTTACTAACCCCTCCGCTCGGGCAGGATACGACTCAAGATCAATTTTTAAGCGGAGTTTAACAGGTTTGAATTCAGAGAGTTCCTTCTCCTAGACTAGTTGCCTCACCAAGGCTGAAGAACCAAGTCTGCCCTACTATTTACCCATAGCTGGAGGGAGAATAATTGGATTCATACATTTCCCAAGGGTATTAGTGCTATGTGAAACGCAATCAGTCTCGTCCAGGATTTGAACTCGTGTCGCCGTGTACATTTCCTACGACGATAACCATTACACCACAGGCACCTCCATAGATGGTACCGTAACAGATACTATAACTCTAGGTCTGAGTGGACATGGTAGTAATAGCAATGAATGGGTACTCCACATTTCACAAAAATCCAGGACCCGAGCCTCACTTGATAGTTCGGTGTCATATATAGGACACTTGTAGGAGAGCAAGGGGTTTTACCCCTTTGCAGAAATGCAGTCAGTATATTCAACAGCTCCAGCGTACTGGGGCAACATAAACTATCCATCTATCTGTATGATCTATCCATCTTTCATGATAGAGAGTGGGAGAGATACAGAAACAGAGACAGAGAGATGAATGCATACAAACGGGTAAATCCAATTACATAGAACTGAAAATGATCAAAGACGGATATATGAATATCTACAGAGAGAGAGAGAGAGAGAGAGAGTAAATACAGAATGGCATATTTCACTACAAACCAGGTATACACAATTTAAGAATGGGTAGTCTCCTTGGCGTAGTATCTAAAGTGCAGGATTGTGACCTCGAAGTCGTAATTTTACTTTCACATTCGAGTGGAAAATGTACAAACAGCCTTAGCCCCTTTAACAATCGGTTAAATAGTATTACCACTGTTCTACTGCAAGGATGGATACGGCGTTAAAACAGCCAGGAAAATTGATATGTTCATTAAAAAAAGAAAGCAAACGAACAATTTAAGATGAGAAACGAAAATTTATTATACGTAAAATGTCCCATTCATTTATTGCTGGAAAATGTTGAAAATATAAAGAGTTATGAATATCATCAAATATTTACAAATGATTAAAATTTAGACATGAAAGAGCTCGAAATGGTTGATGCCATTAAATAAATCTAAATCTCTTTATATCTCCAGCTCGATGTAAGCATTTCCGTTTCCAGATTACATGTATGTATATATGTATGTATATAGGTATATATATACAGTGACACGCATAAGTATTGGATACATGTTATTTTCTGTTATAACTCTAGTTTATGTTCGCCATTTTGCCTGATATTTGGTAAGTAATATCTCGTAAAGTTGTTTTAGTCGTATGTGAAAGGAAAATTAAAAACTCATGGTTGAATCCATTTTTTTTTTTTTACCAAAGTTCAAAATTACCATATGCAAACGTATTGGATACATGACACTTTTTTCAAATTTCCAATCGAAAATTTGTATTTTAAAAGACTTTAAATAGTCAAATTTTCGATAGTATTGGAACCCTATCTCTGACCAATCAGAGAAGCACACAATTTTTTACAAGATAGTGCAACTAATCATCTTACTCTTTGATGTGCATCTTGCAATTCAAGGATTAACAATGGCAAAAACTGAAGAATTATCCAGAGATCATCATCATCATCATATCGCGCTGGTAGCACGGATATCCCTGACCCTCTCTCGCCACTCCTCCCTATCGTTCAACGCCCTAGGCAGGTCTTCAGGACAGCATCCCGCATCCTCACATACCTGCTGAATGTATGTTCGTGCTGGTCGTCCTGCTCTTGCACGGCCATGTGTGAGGGTCCATAAGAGTACATCTCTTATGAGTTCGTCCCTGCTTCTCCAGCAGTGTCCTGCATGCCTGGTTCGTCTACCTTGAATAGTTTTCGTGATAGGAAGCAGGTGGCCGTACAGTTGGTGTCTTGTGGGGTGTTGCTGCCAGGACTTGTTTAAGATTGCACGCAGCATTCTTGTGTAATTGCCGTCTAGCTTCTTCTCGAGCCGTTTTGTTAGCGTCCATGTAGTGCAGCCATATAGCAGTATCGATGTGACCGCTGCCTGGAAGAAACTGCGTTTCATTTTATCGGTTAGGTCTGCTTTCCATATAATCGATAGCCTATTGATAGCTATCCATGCTTTCGTTAACCTGGTTTCGATGTCCTTTTTGGTTGATTCGACGCTGCTTCCTAGGTATGTGAATTTGTCTACTAGTTTAAGAGGGGTTCCTTCTAGATTGGAGATGTCCCCCGTTTGATTATAGCACATGCAAGATAAAATCATTGAATGTCACAAAGGAGGATGAGGTTACCGAAAAATTGGCAAAGAAATGAACCAAGCACTAAGTACAGTAGGAAATATCATCAGAAAGTATAAGAAGTATGGCGACGGTACAGAAATGGGAGACCAAGAAAAATAAATTAGCGTACTTCAAGGTGGATCAGCAGAAATGTGCAAATAAACCCCTTCATTACTCGTGCTGAAATTAAAACTGATCTTGAGGGTGCTGGAATTAATGTAAGGATACCATTAGCAGAGCTCTGTATCGTAGAGGCTTTCATTCAAGATCACCAAGAAAAGTGCCTTTACTGAAAACCCAAAATGTCAAAGACCGATTAAAGTTTGTCGAAACGTATGAAAAGAAAGGTATGCAGTTTTGGAAAAAGGTAATCTGGTCGGATGAAACGAAAGTGGAACTATTTGGAAGGGAACGCAGCGACAAGTGTTTGGCGAAAAAATGGCACTGCCATCAAGAAGCACAATACCATCCCCACAGTTAAGTTTGGGAGTGGTTCCATTATGATATGGGGATGCTTTTCATACAAGGGTACTGGTGAGTTACAAGTTATCCATGGTAGAATGAATTGTAGCATTTACAGGGAGACTCTTGAGAAGAACCTTCAGAAATCTGCAACTTCTTTAGGACATGGTCGGAATTTCGTGCTTCAACACGGTAATGATCCCAAACATACCACAAAACTTAAAAAGGAATGGTTTGAAAATAATGGTATTAGTATTCTCAATTGGCCAAGTCAGTCTCCTGACTTGAATATAATTGAGAATTGTATAATACTTTGAAGGTTAAAGTTCATAAACGGAATCCACGACATATCAAGCAATTAGAGGAATTAAGCAAGGAAAAATGGATCAGTGTGGAAAACTTGTAGCCAACTATAGAAAGCGACTGAAAGCAGTGAAACAAAACAGCGGCTACGCAACAAAATATAAAATTGATGTATCCAATACTTTTGCAGAGGGTAATTTTGAACTTAGATAAAAAAAAAATGGATTCAACCATGAGTTTTTAATTTTCCTTCCACATATACAACTAAATCAACTTTACAAGATATTACTTACCAAATATCAGGCAAAATGGCGAACATAAACTAGAGTTATAACAGAAAATAACATGTATCCAATACTTATGCGTGTCACTGTATATATGTATGTATATATGTATGGATGTATTCATCTATCTATCTATCTATCTATCTATCTATCTATCTATCTATCAAGTCCCCATTGCGTAATGGCTAAAGTGTTGAAGCAGCTTCGAAGTAAGCGAATTCGCTTACGTTCGAACAAATAACCTTAGGAAAGGTTTAAACCTACTTATCTCTCCAGCAATGGGTCAAACAGTTTCACAGTTGGCTTTCTACAAGGATGACTTTGGCATTAAATAACCCATGGAATTTGATATACCACGAAACTAAGAAACCCAAATTTATCTGTCTGTCTAATGGGTCCAAAGTTTTTTTTTTCCTCAAAGCTCTAAAAATGAATCAAATTTCATGTTTAAAAAAAAAGAAATCTGTTTTTCTAAGTTTGCATGCAATAATGCGATAATTTAAATCAAAATGAATATAAAATAATTTTACAGAGATAATAACTGGCATCCTTTCAAGTAACTTCTAAAAGTATGTTGGAGGAAGTGAGTTTCAAACAGCGTAATTTACATAGCAATAATTGTGTATTCTAAAGCAGCTCTTTTCGAAATTTACGACGTCTTTCAGCCAAGATTAAAGAAGCCAAACTGTTCTAATATTCTACCTCTAGCCGGAGGGAGAATACATGGAATTGAACGCAGATCGGCATATTCATTTCTTACGATGATATCCATTATACCATCTATGTATGTATTTATACATATACGTACGTACGAATCAATCAATCTATCTATCTATCTATCTATCTCAGTTTGTATGTATTTATGCATGTATCTATCTATCTATCTATCTATCTATCTTTCAAGTTTCTATGTATGTATATCTATCTATCTATCGATAGATAGATAGATAGAAATAAACTTACGAACAGACCAAGACAAACAGATAGATAGATAGATAGATAGATAGATAGATAGATAGATAGATACACACACACATACATACATACATAAATACATACATACATACATACATACATACATACATAAATGAATAGAAAGTGGAAAGAGATAGATAGATAGATAGATAGAAATTGAAGGATAGACAGATAGATAGATAAATACATACATACATACATACATACATACATAAATACATACATTCATACGTACATAGAAACAAACTTATGAATAAACCAAGACAGATAGATAGATAAATAGATGAATAGAAAGTGCGAAAAGATAGATAGATACATTGACAGATACTGGAATATATATATATATATATATATATATATATATATATATATATATATATATATATATATATTCCAGTATGTATGTATGTATGTATCTATCTATCTATCTTTTCCCACTTTTTATTCATGTACGTATGTATGTATGTATGTATGTTTCTATCTATCAATCTACCTACGTACATATCTATCTGTTTGTCTTGGTCTGTTTGTAAGTTTGTTTTTATCTATCTATCTATCTATCTATCTCAGTTTGTATGTATGTATGCATGTATGTATGTATGTACCACTGTAAGTGTGTACGTGCGTATCTATCTATCTATCTATCTGTTTGTCTTGGTTTGTTCATATCTATCTATCTATCTATCTATCTATCTCATTTTGTATGTATGGATGTACTTTTGTATGCACGTACGCACGTATGTACGCACTTACGTATTGTGTATCTATCTATCTCTCAATTGCTGTGATTTTTATAAAGATATATAATCATTTTTGCAAACAATCAGTAATACGAAACTGGAGCAACTTAAGATTGATATATTGAGACACAAGTAATAAAAATTCAGAAAGAATGTTGAAGAGCGTGATGAAATGTTTAGGAGACTTAAACGGCGACGAGAGCCAACATATTTTATTACTTTCAAAATAACAACAAAACTACTGCTACTAATACTATTAGATCTATTATTATTACGAATGTCAATAATCCTAAGACTTTCAAATTTGTCTCTTCTGACAAATAGCATATACACAAACCAGAACCTATCCAAGAAAATGAGATTTTGAAAATACAAACGGATTATTCATGTCAACTCAGAAGACCAGGTCTTGTTTTAATTAAAAAGAGAAGACCTTGTCCTCTAGAGGATTTTGCAGTTCACTTTTCCTTGCAAACGTATCACCTTTATTTTTTACCATTATATATACATACATACAAATATATATATATATATATATATATATATATATATATATATATATATATATATATATACCAATTGTAATTGGTACACTCGGTTGAGTCACTAACGGATTGAAAAAGGGACTGGAAGACTTGGAAACATTATTAGGTTCGACCAGAATACTAGGAATTATCCGGGAGACTTAAGGAGACTTGCTGTCACTCAAATTCCAGTAATGGTTATCAGCTAACACTGGTGTGAAAAACTCTCAAATAATAATAATAATAATTATGGTATATGCACAACCCAGCAGCTGTCCTGGAAAATGACACACACAAAAACTCCAATGGGATTTTGACATACAAACGAATCACCTAATATCGGCCAGAAGACCAGACCTTATAGTAGTCAACAACAAAAAAAAGAGAACTTGCAAAATTGTGGACTTTGCTGTACCGGCTGACCACAGAATAAAACTGAAAGAAATTGAAAAGTTGGAAAACTACCTCGACCTTGCTAAAGAATTAAAAAAAAATATGGAATATGAAGGTGACGATTTTACCAATTATGGTTAGTGCATTAAGTACAATGACTAACGGATTATAAAAGGGACTGGAGGGCATGGAAGTCGGAGGACGAGTGAAGACCATCCAAACTACAGCATTGTTGAGAACGGCCGGAATACTGAGGAGAGTCCTGGCGACTTGAGGAGACTTGTTGTCACTCAAACTCCAGTGAAAGACCAATAGCTAAACGTGATGCGAAAAACTCTCAATGAGTAAATAATAATAATAATAATAACAACACAATAGTTTGTCTTTCGTTGATGCGTTTTATTAGAAAGATCTAAGAATTACGTATCGCTTTTAGATGTACGAGAAGATTATTTCAGATTGACGTCCCGTGATGAGTTGAAGATTTCGGTGCACTCCCGGGGGGGGGACATCAAGATCAAACATATTTAGTTAGGGTCCCTATCCGCTCCGATCCTCCATGAATCGTCTTCTGAAGAAATACCGGGTTCTTTATGGAACATGCCGGGAGGACTAACAAAATCAAAACCGTAAATCCTTATTAATGGTCGTCCGGAGACATTCCAATGAAATTCAAATTATTACTACCAGCCCAAACTTCTTCTCCATCTTCGTTGGCGTCATCCAATTCGTTTTCTTTGGCGGGAAATAATCAACGTTCGCTTTTATCGTTAATCACATGACATTCGTCGTTGCCATCATTTTTTTTTTTCATTTTTTTTTAACGATTTTTTATTTTCCTTTAACTGTGCTTTGTTTTCTGCTTCGTTTAGTTTTACTTTATCTTATTCTCTCTCTCTCTCTCTCTCTCTCTCTCTCTCTCTCTCTCTCTCTCTCTCTCTCTCCCCAATTTTAATCGGCTCGTGAAAGTGGTAATGAATTAAAACTGAATGTTTTACTCTGTGCTAATCAAGTCCCTTAACTGTGTCGACATTGTTTAGATTTTTTTTCAATCAAATTTGCTAATCTTACAAATATCCGAAATTCATTACTTGACGATCATCGAATTTCTCGTAATAGTATAAGGATACACAAAGACGCGCGCGCACACACACACACACACACACACACACACATATATATATATATATATATATATATATATAACAAACCCCTCCGCTCAGGCAGGATATGACACAAGGTCAATTTTTAAGCAGAGTTTAACAGGCTGGAAAACAGAGTAATCCTTCTCCTAGACTAGTTGCCTCACCAAGGTTAAAGAACCAGTTTGCCCTACTATTTACTCATAGACGGAGGGAGAATAATTAGATTCCTACCTTTCCCAAGGGTATTAGTGCTATGTGAAATGCAAACAGTATCGTCCAGGATTTGAACTTGTATCGACATATATATATATATATATATATATCATAGAACATGATTTCGAACTTCAGTCGCGCTACTACATTCACATTTTGACTAATATCCTTGGGAAAGGCATGGAATCACTATTCCCCTCCAGCTATTTGTTTAAATGTATTTACTATTATTTTCCAAGAATTGTTTTGACATTAAATAACACACAAAGACTGATATGCCATTAAACAAAGAAATCAACCAGACCTACGACAGTAAAAACTTCGAATTCAAATCACCAGTATATCGCTTGAAAATAAACTCTATGTTGTATCCTAATTGTAACGAAGAGTTTTGGTAAATAAATTCATGTATCTATCTATCTATCTATCTCTCTCTCTCTGTGTATATATATATATATATATAATTATCATGGACACTCCTACTTGATTACTTAAGTACACCATACTACCCAAAACTTCACGGTACAGATTTATAGTATCCATAATATATATATATATATATATGTGTGTGTGTGTGTTTTAAGTTTCATACGTGGTCTCCCGAGACTTCATCGAGCACTTTTTGGTCTAAAAGCTCTTCTAATTTGCATTTCTTTCCTTGTATTATATATATATATATATACGCACGCACGCGCGCGCGTGCGTGCGTGTGTGTGTGTGTGTGTGTGTGTGTGTGTGTGTTTGCGAGTATGTTTGTGACTGTGTCTAATATAATATACAAAAAAATCCCAAAAAGTATAGATGGAGAAATGTCCTTTGCATTTATTTTGTTACACGCACACACACACATATATATATATATATATATATATGGATAAATGGTAGATTTTGGTGAATCTGATAATATAATATAAATAAGTGGAAAAGTGGAAAAGTCAACCCTTACGCGGGATTTAATGTTAATATTTCGTTCTTTATTAATAGAAAAACTTCATCAGACTAAAACTTTTCAGCGTTTTTCTGCATTTTAGAATCTGAGGAAATAGATAAACTTAGGAAAAATGTCAAAAGGTATAAAGGAAGGGAAAGGGTCTAGAGACAAAAGATAAAAAAGGAAAGAATAAGGAGGTTTGAGTGTTAGAGATAGGGGTTAAGTAAATTCAGACTATGACCTCGAAGCTCGGTGGTCCCAAGTTTATTAAATTTCATCAGATTTGACTAAATAGAATTGGATTGATTTTCGTGAGAAAGTGGGGAATATAATGGGGGAGATAATCATTTAGAGAAAAAAGGAAAAAAGAGGAAATTAAGGAGTGCAAGGGTCCGTGGGTATCCTGTTTAATCAAAGACATTGACTCTAATGGAGAATCTAAAAGAAAAAAGAAAAAAGGAGAAAAGAAAAAGAAAAAAGAAATCAAGAAAAATCAGTAGTGTTGAGTGTAAATGTCTTAGTTTTTGCTATTTTTTAAACCATTTTCTATTCTGAGAAAAAGCTCAAGTTTGGTCAGGGTTTGGTGACATAGTATGGCGGTACTTCCTCCAACGCATCTTGCCCATCAGTGTCGCCTTACGTATCTGTTCAAAGGAGGAGATAATATATTTAGAGATGAGACACCAGGGGTGACGGTTCTCAGCAAGGGTCCACCGTCGCCGATGATCGATGTGACATGAATTAAGGTATTTTTTCATGCAGTCGGTGTATGGCTTCGTTTGTCCCCCTCTGTTGCAATGTCCAGTGGAAAGTTGGCCGTACAGTGCAATCTTGGTCATAATTCCTCATCCCGCTGAGGTGTCTGGTCTAATGTTACTTAGATATCTGTAGCATGGCATCAATGCTAGTGATCTTTGCCTGTTCAAAGATTTCAGTAAATATATATATATATAGTTACTCTTTATAATGTATGACCAATGGGTTCCCAATCTGTCCTACTATTTTCCCATAACTGGTGAATAAAGAGAACGATTGATGCCCTTCCAAAGGCTTTAAATTCTAAGATTCACTCAGAAACAAAAATGTTGCCGAAATTTTTTTGTTGCAAAACATAATCACTTCTTCTAAAACCAGGAGAACTAATTCATCCTGTGTTAATTTCTATGTAGGTGAGACCAATACAGCTGTAATCTGTGTGAAACTTTAAACTTTTTGAAGAACATTCTTATATATATATATATATATATATATATAAGTTCTGAGGCTGAAAGGTTCATGTGATGATGTCATATCTGCCGTTGATATTTTTATGAATAGGATTCAAGCAACGAAACACCGATGGAAGATGTGTGTGGACATCAAGGTGTACTATGTTAAAAAATAAATATCTTTTGATAACATGCTATGTGAGCAGGACAGTTAGCTTATGAACTTTTCAACTAACCCTGAGGTATATATATATATATATATATATATATAATGTTGTGAATCACCAATGAAGTTAAATATACATCGATAAAGAGAAAGAGACCAATAAATGTCTTCCTCAACTGCACGAGCGCGAAGTCAAATAGCTTCCTCCGGGATTTGAGTTCGGCTCTTAGAGTCCATTTCCTGAGTCCAAAATCGCTACTCCATGCCCACAGCTTCTTTTCTTTGCTCGTTTTGTTTTTAATTATTACAGTTAATTTTGTTAGTTGGGGACTCCCAGTACCGTAGCGGCTAACGTGCTGGATCGAAACATCTTAGTATGCGAGTTCGAACTTAAGTCACGTTATTACATTCCCTTTCGAATGAATACGCTTGGAAAATGAACGAAATCTCTTATCCACCCCCACTGGGTTAAATAGTGCTACACCTGTTCCCTAGCAAGGATAGCTTGGCAATAAATAGCCTACAGAGTTTAGTATGCCATTAACAAAGTAACAGAGCCAATCAATTTTTTCGGTGAGATTTTATTTTTAATTCACACACACACACACACACACACTGCATTAATAGTTGGCTTGACTAATTGGGACGGGAATTTTCGGAATATATTTTCTATATATATAAATGTACATAAGTATGTATTTATTTAAATATATATTTACTTAATCTAATATCTACCAGCATTCACGGTACCAGAAAAAAAAAAAGAAAAAAAAACCCACCAGGAACAAGAGATAAGAGTATCTCGAATCACCGCCCGGGGGAAAAAGAAAAAATATTATAGGTCAAAAAGAAAGAAAAGGCCAACCTCATCAGACCCCTTGAAAAAAATGAAGGGATATGCAGTCAGTTGGTCAAAAGAAAACTAAAACCTTCCGCGAATCCTGCAATGCTACAATTACAAGAGTGCTCAACACGAGTGGAGCCAATTTAAGTTAATTTTATATTTATATATATATATATATATATAAGTGTGTGTGTGTGTGTGTGTGTGTGTGTGTGTGTGTGTGTATTTATATATTTGCATATATATATATATATGCAAATATATATAGTAATTGTGATTCATAACCGTTTAAAATGTACTTCGTAGCGAATATCTCCTCGTAGGTAAATGGTTAGAAGCTTTGGCTTGGCGTTTGAGTCAACCGGGTTTCGATCCCAGCTACGGGGAGATACTATTTAGCCACACTGATGAGTTCTGATAGAACGAAACAGATCTGTCTGTGGATGACTATATATATATATATGAAAATATAAAAAAGGATTTCAAATGTGATGCATTTATCTTAGATGGTAAATCAAACGGCCGGTGTTCTTCAATCTATCCAACTTTACTTAGGTGAATATATTCGCAATAGCTACATTATATAAAACTTTCATTAAGCATCTTTCCTTCACATTTAAACATCCCATGAATTAAATTTATTCCAGTTTTATCCTCTGACATATCTTCATGATTACTACGTTTATATACGTACAATTGTACAACTTAATAGATGATAAATAGAATTAATATTATACAGGATTAAACGATAAAATTGTCGCCCTAGAAAAGAAGACATGATTTCATTTCCGTTTAATGAAAACCAGTTTTCTTTTTTTGTTGCTGACCATCTACTAGTTGGCCAGTTGTGTACAAATCCCTAGAGCGATAGGAGCCTTCTATCATGTCTATAAGTGACACAATGTTCCACGAACGAGATCGGAGATGCGCTGCTGTACAACTCATGCTCTCTACCGATCCAAGTCATGACAACAAGACCATTGCCAGTACCCTCAAAATGCAAATCCGGACGGTTCAACGTGCCTAGGGTGATGAAAACAAAGTTTCCGGTTACGGTTATGGTCTTTGGTGTGGTTTCAAGTGAGGGCCACATCGTGCCACCTCACATCTTCGAAGTCGGCTTGAAAGTCAACACCAAAGTGTACCTGGATGTGCTGAAGAGTGTGGTGATCCCCTGGTACAATCAGGTGGCAGGTGGCAGACCTTAGGTGTGGCAGCAGGACTCGGCGCCGGCCCACAAGTCCAAAGAGACCCAGGCTTGGCTTCAGAAGGAGTGTTACGACTTTGTACCCTTCTCTCACTGCCCCCCTCCTCTCCCGACCAGAACCCGCTTGACTAATTCGTTTGGTCATACGTCGAGAACATCACCAACATGACCTCTCACAAAACCAAAGCCAGCCTGATCACCGCCATCCGCCGAACATTCACCGAGCTCCCTCCTACGCTTGTAAAAAAGGCATACTCCCAGTTCCGGATCCGTGTCGAGGAGGTGATTATGGCCGAAGGCAGTTACATTGAATAGATGCCAGCTCTACTATATAATCAAGTTACCTGAATTGATTTTTTCAATAAAAGTTTTAAAATAAAGCTGAAGTGTTGTTTTCTTTAGGACGACAATTTTATCGTTTCACCCTGTATATACGTTGTATATTGATAAGTTTTATCCCAAACTGATTTACGTATGGTCTTTGTATCTTCTTTCTTTTCTTTTCTTCTTTATTTATTATTTTCCTTTTCCTTTTCCTTTCTTTCTACTTTTTTCAAAAATTCGAATAATTAAAGCTATTATCATCTTTCAATCCGTTGTATTTCTAAGAAATTCGACACATTTTAAACATCATTGACTCTGATGGAACAGTTATGAGTCCTTTTCTCAGTGTACACTTTTTCTTCTCCCGTGATTTTAATAAAAATATTCTACCGTTGTTCAAGCAATAATTTTTCTCAATCTTAAAGTTCTGATAAAGGTTTAATTATACCGAAACGTTTTAACTAGCACTTAACCATCTTAGATGTAATCATGAAAGTTTGTATACTTGTTTTTCTATTATCTTCATAGTGTCGATTCAATTTCAATAATTTACTTCCATATTTACAATATTAAGATTATGTACTCTTAGATTTATATATATATATATATATATATAGAGAGAGAGAGAGAGGGAGAGACCTATATAAATATATATATATATATTTATATATCTGCATATGTATACCAAAAATATCTTAACTATGTTCTCATAGACACACACACACACACACACATATATATACGTATATATATATATATCAAAGTTGCCAAAAATGTAGACGTACATATATACATATATATATATGCATATATATATATATATATATATATACCTAAATTATCTACATCATATACTTTTATATATATATATATATATATATATATATATATATCACCTAAAATATCAAATTATATTCTCTTTGTGCCCATCACTTTCATGTACATGACACAATCTTCATACGGTACTTCTGTTTCATATATATATATATATATAAGTAATGGTCTACTAGATAACGTTTACTAACCTTTATTACGCAGAAAGGCACCTCGGTCACAGCGGCCATAGCATTAACAGTGGCGCTGTTTCTACATCGCTTTTTCTTTTGAGCTCACCGTCTTCTGAACTTTCTTAATTCGTTTAGACGACGAAACGACTTCATTGTCGCCTACAATGCATAATCTTATTATCTGAAGCCACTCCATTCCCAGGGTCGATTAAATGTAATAATGGTGTTTCACTGGATCTCAGGGGTGTGGTTAGTTTCGGTCCATTTCGCAGGACAGAAAAAGTCCTTAACTCTGCTCAATTCTCCCTCCACCAAACAACCACCCTCGAAGTCTGCAGCCCGACAACCCGGAGCTTCTCTGTCAATACGACCCACATAAAGGAAATTTGGTAAGTACTGTCGATAAACTAATTACTAATTATGTAGATGGTCTTTGCAAGGAGACGATTGGATATTTCCTTGTCACAATCAATTGGTGTTTCAAAGCAGTAAAAGATCTTGGAGATTCAATGTGATTTTCAGAGATGAAAAGATCTATTCATCTGGTAGATTGGAGCAATACAGTCTTATCTTGTTTCCTGTTTTTGTTTAAGCTTGCGTCTTATTATAGTAAACATCATGGAAAGCAAATATTCAACAATTTGTGTGTGCGTGTATATAAATATAAATACATATATATACATATATATATATATATATGATAAAGTCATGGTGATTGGATGGAGTCTCTTGATTCCTCTCTCTCTCTCTCTCTCTCTCTCTCTCTCTCTTTCTCTCTCTCCATCTGTCCATCACTCCTGGTAGGTCTGCTAGACTGCATAGAGTGTCTGCACAGTGCTGATGCATGTAAGAGTTTGCTGGTCGGTCAAAACTGCTGTCTTCAGGTCTAGAAGTTGAATGTCACTTATGAGTTCGTCCTTACTTTTTCTAATAGTGCCCAGCATGTCTAACTTAGATGTTCTCTTAGATGGGAGGTAAGTGGCCGTACAGTTACTGTTTTGTGGATTGTTGCGTCTAGGATTTTTTAATTCAGGCTGCAGCGTTCACAAGTAGTTCCTATATATATATATATATATATATATATCATAAAAGATAAAATACAAATGCGAAAAGGACATAAAAAGTTGTCGATCTTACTGTGGCACAGCTGTGTTTATGTACGTTCTACTTTATTTTTTAGCATGCTTTCCTGACAAACATCTCGGATTTGTGGGGAGGGGTCTCAGCCCACAGCAGAGGATGCCGTCGGTCTATTCTCAGGCAGGCCGACCCTGCTGTGGGTAGTATGGGTACATAAATGTAGATATTTGTACTTAATATACTTTAATGTTTTGTTTTTAAAAACCATTTGCGTTTGTTCCTAACTATTCAACGCGGTTCACTGACATTTCTTTCTTTCTTTCTCTCTTGCACTCCTTTTTTAAAGAAAAGGATTATCTCGCGTCGACTTGAACTGATAAACACGCTTGAATGCCGACAATCTGGAAAGCGTAGAAAATGAATTTCACTTGAGTACAGAACAAAAAAAAAAAAAAAAAAAAAAAGTTTTTTAATTTCTGTTTTTCTTTTAGGTATTAATGCACTTATTATCATCTCAAAATTAACGATCTTTGCAGGCAAACTAGTGTTAGTGATTATTATTGTGAGTTTTTTACACCAGCGTTAGCTGATGGTTTTTCACTGGAGTCTGAGTGATAGCAAGTCTCCTCAAGTCTACAGGACTCTTCTTAATATTCTAGCCGATCTCAACAATGCTGTCGTTTGGATGGTCTCGACTTGACCTCTTATTTCCAAGTCCTCATGTCCCTTTATCAATCCCTTGTTGACTGTATCGAGCGCACCAATTACAATTGGTATCACTTTCACTTTCAAGTTCTCTAGCAAGGTATAGGTACTGATCTCTCGTTTCGCTTCCCTTAAGTTCAAACTTATGATGAGCCGTAACAGCAAAGTCCATTATTCGGCAGGTTTCCTCTCCGCCCCTTCTTTTTTTTTTTTTTTTTTTTTTTGGATATCAAAAAATCTGGTCTTCTTGCTAAGATTAGATGATCCGTTTATATCTCAAAATTACAAAGGATTTTGTGCGTCTTATTTTCTTGGACGGATTCTGGGTTATGCATATTTCACCATTCTTCTTCACCATTTCCAATGAATCACTTTGCCCACCCGGTTGTGTCTAGTCTTATACTCTCTTTCCTCTAATATACGGCATTCGCTTATTGTGAGATTGATCGTTTCGTCTCTATAACCACATAATCTTAATCTGCTGTTTTGTCGCGTCTTATCTATTTTTGCTTTGACATAGTCCTGATGGCGTTGTTTTGTGCTGCTATCAGAAGAGATTCAGTTTCGCTCTTGAGGGTTTCTTTTCTTAGCCCTGTTCTAGTTTTCTCGTGTGAGGTTTTGCTTGTTTGTCGCTCGAATTGTCTATATAATTGTTTTTCTTCCCATTTTTATTTTCTGGCCATTTTTGTTCTGTTAATGCTTGTGTTGTCTGTATTGTCCCTTATCGTGGTAATCAGTTTTTTCCGTGATGTTTTATGTAGTCTTCTACTTGATGTATGGTTGTATCGACGTGATCTTCAATGCTGGCGAGTCCTCTTCCACCTACTTTTCTTGGTATATACAATCTCTCCACATCATCTCTGGGATATATGGCCTCACGCAAAACCATAAATTTTCTTATTCTCAGATCCATTTCTCCCATCTTCTCTCATCCAGTTTAAGAATGGTTACGAGTATCTTATGAGGGGGGCGGCCCGGGTATTTATCCCGCTGATGAGATTTCTACAATGTAGATTGGTTTCGAGTAGTTTTCTCGTTCTCCTGAAGTATTCTTATTTTTATTTGTTTTCTTTCATCTCTCCATGTTTGATAGTGTCCACTTCCAACATTTCCAAGTATTTGTAATTTTCCTTTTCTCCGAGGGTTCTAATTTTTCTTGATTTGGTAGTTTTATTCCTTCCGTCATTTGTTATTTTCCGCTTTTAATTATTAGCATGGCATGTTTTTCTATAGCATATTCCATCCCTATATCTTCATTGTATATCTTCCCAGCATGTGATAGGGTTTTTTCTATTCTTTTTAATTTTTGGTGAACAGTTTGATGTCGTCTATGTATATTAGGTACTTGTTTTTTTTCTCCCGATTAATGAAATTTCTTTCCGCCTGTGCATTTCCTTAGTATGTGATTGAGTAGTATCATCGCAATTACAAATAGTAATAGTGATAGCACATCTCCCTGGAATATACCCCGCTGGATTTTCATCTCAGTTAAACTTTTTCCCTCTTGCTCTAAGTTCAAGTCTCTAGTTTTTCATGGTCTTATTATTATTATATTAATTTTCTCCTTTTTGCGTTTTTTACATTAGCATTAGCCGATGGTTTTTCACTATAGTTTGAGTGACAGCAAATCTCCTCAAGTTTCTAGGATTCTTCTCAGTATTATAGCCAATCTCAATAATACTGATTGTCTCCACTGCCCCTCTTATTTCAAAGTCCTCCTGTCCTTGTACCAATCCTTTGGTGACTGTACTTAGAGCACCAATTATAATTGATATCACCATTAATTTATGTTTCACAGTTTCTTCGATTCCCAAGCAAGGTCCAGGTACCTATCCTTCTTTTTGCTTTCTTTCAATTTGACTCGGTAGTCAGCTGGGACAGCAAACTCCACAATTTGGAAGGTTCTTTTTTGTTGTTGTTGTTCTTGATTATTACAGGGTCTTGTCATTTGGCCAATATAAGGTGATTCGTTTATATCTAAAAATCCCAGAGGAGTCTGTGCGTTTTATTCTCCAGGACAGATTCTGGGTTTTGCATATACCATTTTTTTCTTATGGTCGAAGTTTAGTTTCTGGCACAATTCCCAGTGGATCACCTCGCCCACCCAGTCGTGTATAGTCTAATATTCTTTCTGTGCTAATTTGCTGTACTTATTTATTCATTTTATTTTACTCCTTGAGAGTTTTTCCACGTCAATTTAAGCTGGTGGTCTTTCACTGGAGTTTGAGTGACAAGTCTCCCCAAGTGTCCAGGGCTCTTCTCAGAATTTCGGCTGATCTTAATAATTCTGTAGTTTGGATGGTCTCCACTCAACCTCTTATTTCCAAGTTTTCCAGTCCTTGTGCCAGTCCTTTAGTAACTTGACCAAAACACTTATTTCGATTGGTATAATCGTCACTTTTATGTTCCACAGTTTTTTCGATTCCCTATTAAGGCTTAGGTACTAATCCTTCTTTTCGCTTTCTTTCAATTTTACTCTATGTTCAGCCAGAACGGCGATATCCACGATTCTGCAAGTTCTCTTTTTTTTTTCTTCTTTTTTTTTTATTGATTATTATAAGGTCCGCTCGTCTGGCCGATATTAGGTGATCCGTCCCAGAGGAGTTTGTGCGTCTCGTTCTCCAGGTCCGATTCTGGGTTGTGCATATACAATTTGTTCGTGTGGCCAAATGTAAATTTCCAACACAATTCCCAATGGATCACATAATAAGCATTCGCTTATTATGTGATTGGTCGTTTTGTCTCTATCCTCACATAACCTTCATTTGCTATTTTGTTATGTCTTATCTTGCTCTGATATGATTGGTTCTTACTGAGTTGTTTTGTGCTGCAATCAGGAGAAATTCAGCTTCTTTTTTAAAGTTTCCCTTTCTTAGCCACGTCCAGGTTTTCCTGTGTGAGATGTTTCTTATCAGTCGTTTAAAACGTCTATTGAATTGTTTTCCTTCCCATTTTTGTTTTCTGGTTATTGTCATTCTGTTGGTCCTCGTGTTGTCAGTATCGTTTTTGATGGCTGTTATCAGTCCTGCCTCGTACTTTTCTATGTAGTCCTCGAGTCATTGTATCGATGCGTCAACACTGTCTTCAATGTTTGTAAGTCCTCTTCCTCCCTCCTTTCTTGATACATATAATCAGTCAATGTCGTTTCGGGGATGTAATACCTGATGCACGGTTATTAGTTTTCTTGTTCTATGGTCCATTTGCTCAAGTTCTTTTCTGGTCCACTTCAAAAATGGTCCCGATTTATGTTATGGTGTAAGCAGTCCATGTATTTATTCCTTTGATAAGGTTTCTGCGATGTACTTTTGTCTCAGGTAGCTTTCTGGTTCTCCTGAGATACCCTTTCTTAATTTTTTCTTTCTCTTCCTCTTGTTTGAAGGGGTCAGCTTCCAAGATGCCCAAGTATTTGTAGATTGCCTTTTTTCTGAGCGTTCTAATTTTTTCTTCATTTGGTAGTTCCATTCCGTCCGTCAGGTGTTGTTTGCCGCTTTTCATTACAAGCCCGGCGCATTTTTCTATGCCAAATTCAATTCCTGTGTCCTGACTGTATATTCTGACTGTGTTTATTAGAATTTCCAATTCTTTTTTCATTTTGGCAAACAGTTCCCGTAAATATAGTCCTAACTTATCTGAACACTAACATAAAATGTTTTCTTTGTAAAATGTTGAGATTTTATTTCTTTTCTTTTTTCTATCTTATCAAATATCAGTACGACATCCGAACAAAACTACCCAGATTTAGTTTTGCAATTTATTTTATTCAGTCATTTATTCAGTATTTTATTTATATTTGTTGAAAATTTACAATTAAAATGTATGTCTCCAGTATGTATCTTATAGTGAGGTACCTGAAGTACGTGGAGTACTCCTTCAATGTCATTACTCCCAGGACCACTCAAGCTCGGAGTGGTAGTACATGTAAGGTTCCCATCAATGGGTGAAATAAAACTGTTGCATCATTTACAAAAGATTATAATAATTACCTTGGGGAGTCTCCGGAACGTAATGGCTAATATGCTAGGCTGTAGCCTCGCAGTCAGCGAGTTCGAACTCCAGCCACGATATTAATTTCCCTTTCAAACTAATATCCTTGGGTAAAGGTATGAAACCCTTTATCCCCCCCCAGTTATGGGTTAAAGATTGTCACCGCTGATCTTCTACAAAGATGGATTTGGCATAAAATAACCCACGAAGATTGATATACCATGAAGAAACCTAAAAACAAAGAAACCGAACCAAATCTCATAGGGTTGATTCACTTCATTTAGTTTGATCTTAGCAAGTGTTATCAGTTATCCTCCAAAGTCAATTTTTTACCAAGTGCTCTAATTTAAAAAGCTCACTCTTGCTTGTACGTGAAAAATCTCATGAATATTGAGTTATTTTCGAGATAGAGCAACTGTAAATAGATTTCCGGTGTCATTTTGTTTAGTAAACATGACCTCATCGTATTATATCTTTTTTTTTTTTTTGAGAAATTTGCAATGTTCAGTACAAAACGGTTAATTAAGGAAACGGCGAAGTTAGCCCAGCGAAGAAGTTGGTGAATTTCTACAAACAGTAATGTTGGCTATGCCTAAACTGGAGCCCATTGAATCATTTTCGCTTACGAAGATTTCAAACCTGAGAGTGAAATAAATAAATCGATATTCCAATCAAGTTCCGTCAAATAGACGAAGAAGGTACTATTTACCAACCCCCTCCGCTCGGGCAGGATATGACACAAGGTCAATTTTTAAGCGGTGTTTAACAGGTTTGAATTCAGAGTTTTCCTTCTCCTAGACTAGTTGCCTCAACAAGGCTGAAGAACCTAGTCCGTCCTACTATTTACCCATAGATGGAGGGAGAATAAGGGGGTTCATACCTTTCCTAAGGGTATTTGCCCGAAAGTGAACATAATAGCGCGACTGGAGTACGAACTCGCGTACTACGATTCCGCAGTTCATCGCTTTAACAATTACACCACTAGACACCCCCTCAAACACCACTAGACACCGCCTCAAACACCACTAGACACCCCCTAGACGAAGAAGGTAGTCACTGGATCCGGAGTGAGATCAATCTTGCTGTGATTTTGAAAGTGATTAACAACTGGCAGGAATATTTTGCCCTCGCAAGAGTTCGGCTTGGATCTTTAATAAAAGTCGAAATCTCTTGATCCAAAATATTTATCCATTACTTCCATTCACTAACAACTGACATTGTTTAACTCCTGGGATAATAAGTGAACGACAAGATCGATTTTAATCACACATTTGTAAATAAGAAATTTTACTTTATTTAATAATAAGAATGAAAATATATATATATATTTTTAAATAAAGTAAAAAGTAAAATTACGATATAATGCCTGAAATTTGGATTCGTATCCATATGTTGCATTCTCATATACATGTGCATGCAGGATACATATATATATATACTGGATACATACCGATGCAATGAACAACAGACGCAATATAATAAAGACGCAATGACAAAGACGCACGCAGGAAGACTTCTTTAACAATATTTACCTCTCACTTTATTGCAAGGGTTCGAAAAGGTTGTGTGGGGTTTTACTGTGAGAGGGAGCTGGAGATCAAACATAAACTGTAATATTTTGACCTTACTGTTATGACCGTCACGTTGTGTCTTTCTTGTTCTCTTGATGCTCAACCGGAGGCCTAGGGGCTCACTCTGCTGGATGCTGGCTTCCTTTACTGCATCTTATCAGCAACTTCTGTGGACCCCAGCTCATCAGGGCCTTAATCCCCTTCGGCCTGGTGTGGCTTTTCCTACCACCACTCATCTCCAACTGGCTGCCCCTGGCTCATCGAACTCAACTGAGTTATATAATCGTTCGATGCCCACTCGATCTTTGAAATCGAATGTTTAATCGTCATCAAGCGGAAATAACTGTCATGCAGTTCAGAGGTCACTCTCCTCCGGTGCATCACTCTGTAGTGGCACAGTGGGACCTTCAACTTGTCTCATATTATCAGCCTTAATCCGCCCACGTGATCTCTTTCAATTACTGGCTATTGGAATGTGTCACTTCCTTCCGGTGCATCACGTTGGAATAGCATTTTTGGGCCGGGTCGAAGGTCAAAATATTACACATGGTAACAGAATTTTAATCAATAATTTGTGTTCACCTTCGGGAAATATATAAAATCCCTTGGGAAATATATAAAATCCCTAATCCCTTGCTATGAATTAACTAGTATCTCAGCAGGTCTTTTATAATTGTGGCTTTTGTATTGAATAACCCAACAAATTTAGATTTGCTAGTAAAGTAAAAAACCAAACCGATGCTATTGAATGAATTCCCTTATTCTCTCCTAGCTATACTGTCCTTCTGCAAGGTTGTTTTTTACAATAAATAAGCCACGAAGGTTGATCTGCCATTAAAACAAAGAAACCAAACCAAAATGACCTGACTGAAAAGATCAGGATCTTCACTAGCTAAAGTCTGTTCCAATATTGCCAAGTATTCGTTAGCATAGGTATTATTATATGATTCAATGTTATATTTATGTTAAATTTTTCAAATAAAATTTTATCTTGAAGCCAAATATTTTTTAAACTCAAATCATGGCATCAAGTGAGACAAAGGAAAAAAAATATCGGCAATAATCAATCAATTATAATTTTCTTTCAAAAGATATCGCATTAGTTATTAGAAAAAGTGATATTTCAGGATTAGGCATTTTGATGAAATACTTTGTTTAAAATATAATTGTTTTTACATGTCGTGAAAATGATTATAAACATCTGGACTGAGTCAAATCTATAATTCATCTAAGTGACCCGTATGTTTTGAAAGCCTTTCAGTAGTGACTATCATACCCAATTTTGCTTGGTGTACGATATCTGGCCGCTAATCGACACAATCCAGCAATGTTGTTCTCCTTTATAAAGGGATTTATGAATGCTATCAAGTAAATTCACTCTCTATAGACCTTTAGGAGTTTAATCATTCTACCAAAATTTTATTCACTCAAAAAGGTGTTTATAGTCCACTTTGAAAAGCCAGGATTTATCGTTTTAATGGTCAGCGTTAAATATGTAAAAAAAAAAAAAAAGAAGCCAATTCACACCATTTATTTAATGTTTTGAATGATTGTAACCTGACCTTGTTTAAATCGTATAAAAATCTTTTTTTTTATTATAGCAGATGACAACCGAGTTTAACCAAACGTTTGAATTTCTGGAAAAATTTTTTACATTCATAGTGACTTCACGAAAAAAACATTCTTATAGAATTAGTTGTTTTCCAGCTTTTCCGTTCTTCTTAACCCAATGCACACATATGTACCACTATGTGGGTGGGCCGCCAAAGCAGACGATTCCTTTGTCTGTTTTGGCGCGAAACCAGACAAAGGATTCTTGGACATGAAATCTCGCCGTATCCGGAAGTGGGAAGGGGACGCGAATGAGAGTTGGCTGGACAAAGGAGCTGAGAGCAGTTGGCGCTGGACAGCAGAGAGGCAGTTGAAGGGGGACCCGGACGAGTGAGTTGGCGACTGGACACCAGAGAGTTGGCGTGGAACCATGGACAGGGGCAGTCAACACCGGACTCGGGAGACAGTAGCAGAGAAGATAGGGTCCAGCGACAGTGAGTCAAGATGAGTCTGATTCCAGTAGTTTTGTGGAATTTTCGCTAGTAACCCACGCTAGCGATAGTCCACACATGCATATAGTGTTGCAATACCTCTTTTCTGCTCTTGGTTAACCCCAAGCTTTGTTCGTGTTTGTTCGTCTGTTTTATTTTCTCCTGTCCCCCCGATCGTATTCTTGTGTAGGTAAAGAAATGTGCGTTACCCCCTCGAACCACTAGTTGATCACCGGCCGGCTAAGAAGTAGAATGGTTAGAAGACTGAGATAATGTGGTGGGGGTGAGGGTGTAACGTTTACACATATAAACCTTTCTACCTTTACTTAGTTGTGGCAGAAGGCCGGATGTATGAGACACCCGGGACATTCAAACTCATTTACAAATGACGGCCAATCTAGCCTGCAATCTTTATTGCATGTATGACCTCACGAAGAAATAAGTGGTTTGTTAGATCAACGGTCGAGAGTAGCGATAAGCTTGCTTACAACCTGGATAAGTTTTGTTTGATTTGGTTTCATGGCATATCAACCCTTGTTGGTTATCTGATGTCAAAAACATTTTTTTAAACATATAAACAGTTCTAAACAATTCAGTTTAGCATAAGTACAATTTAAATACCAAGCACTTGCATTTGACTCACAGGATAAGACCCTTTCAGGTGTTACCACTCTTGGCTAGAGTGGACCTGGGAGCGATGGCAATGCATTCCCCCAAACTCCAGTATTACAGAAGTCTCACAATTTGATTGTTTTCTGTCATAACCAGGACACTCATTGGGAGTGTTTTACCTCTCTAGTGAGATGCAGTCGGTGTATTCTGCTGCCCCAGCCAACTGGACCATCTACCTGGATGGTTGACATATCTGACACAATTTGTCTGAGGTCTGTTTTTCTGATTAAATAAAACTTAATAAATTCTAAAGGAATAAACCCTCCGGGGGTTGATTTGATCGTGATTTATGTCATATCAACCCTTGTAGGTTATTTAATGCCAAATCGTTAATGCATAACCAAAATGGCTTCCGGAGAAATAGATCCACAACCTCACAAATATTGACCATCCGTGGAATCCTTGAAGGCGTTCGGGCAAAAAACCTTCAGGCGACATTACTATTTGTCAACTTTACCAAGGCCTTCGATTCCATCCACAGAGGGAAGATGGAACAAATCCAACTAGCATACCGCCTACCAAAAGAAACCGTAGCAGCAATTCTCTACAGAAACACCAAAGTGAAAGTACGTTCAGCAGATAGAGACACGGAATATTTCGACATTGTTGCAGGAGTACTACAAGGAGACACACTAGCCCCGTACCTCTTTATCATCTGTCTAGACTATGTGCTTAGAACTTCGATCGACAAAATCAGAGAAAATGGCTTCGAGCTGACGAAGAAAAGAAGTAAAAGGTACTCCGCAAAAACAATCACCGACGCCGACAACGCTGATGACTTGGCCGTCACTGGCGAATATGCCTAATCAAGCAGAGACACTACTGCATAGTTCGGAACGAGCCGCAGCAGGCATTGGCCTCCATGTCAATGCACACAAAACTGAATATTGTGTTACAACCAAACAGGCAACATTACCACACTAGACGGAGCCTCTCTTAAACTAGTAGACAAATTTACCTACCTTGGAAGTAGCGTCTCATCAACCGAAAAAGACATCGACACACGACTAACGAAAGCATGGACAGCTATCGATAGGCTCTCGATCATATGGAAATCAGACCTGACCGATAAAATGAAACGCAGTTTCTTCCAAGCAGCAGTTGTGTCGATACTGCTATATGGATGCACTACATGGACGCTAACTAAACGGCTAGGGAAGAAACTAGACGGCAATTACACAAGAATGTTGAGAGCAATATTGAACAAGTCCTGGCGACAACACCCGACAAGACACCAACTATACGGCTACTTGCGTCCCATCACGAAAACTATACAAGTTAGACGAACCAGACACGTAGGACACTGCTGGAGAAGCAAGGACGAGCTCATAAGTGATGTGTTCCTATGGACCCCCACATATGGCCAAGCAAGAGCAGGACGACCAGCTCGAACTTACATACAGCAGCTATGTGAGGACACAGGATGTAACCCTGAAGACCTGCCAGAGGCGATGAATAATAGAAGAAGTGGCGAGAGAGGGTCAGGGATATCCGTGCTGGCGGCACGACATGATGATGATATATATGTAGGATTTACAAGTGAATTGTCAGTAGGTAAAATCATTTTTGAATAAGAGCCCGTTTGTCTGCATACAGTTAAATTTTTTCAGGTATTGCTATAATACACCAATAATCATTTTTGCATAAGGTAATTTATAACTTTGATAAAAGTATCCAATACTTATGCGTGTCACTGTATATATATATATATATATATATATATGTGTGTGTGTGTGTGTGTGTGTGTGTGTGTGATCTCCTTTTGTTGATTTCAGGGTTAAAAATTGTGATACATTTAATATACGATCAGGTTGATTGTGTATTTGATATGTGAAACTTTTACAAATAAAACTAATGAAAAGCAATGAGATATAAATTGCTTATAGATGTTTTCTGCTTTGCTGCCCAGCATGTGAGCACTTTCTTGATTTAAGCAAACCGTTTTTTAAAGTAAAAAGTAAAGTTGGCGATCATAGTCGAGGGTGACCCGAAGGCTCCCTTTTCGACAGCTTACTACACCAAGGTGTAGGGGAGGGCGCTACTCCTTCCCTGGATTGCTCTACTTTACCCTTGATCCGTACCTTATAATACTGATTGTTAAGCAAGGAGGCATCAAGTACCATTTTTTGAGTCTTTGGTATGACTCGACCTGGGATTGAACCCAGGTCTCCCGGGCCATTGGCGAACACTCTAACCGCTAGGCCAATGTCCGGTTTTTTAAACGAATATATATATATATATATATATATATATATATATATATATATATATATATATATATATATATATATATATATATATATATATATATATATATATATATATATATATATATATATATATATATATATATATATATATATATATATATATATATATATATATATATATATATATATATATATATATATATATATATATATATATATATATATATATATATATATATATATATATATATATATATATATATATATATATATATATATATATATATATATATATATATATATATATATATATATATATATATATATATATATATATATATATATATATATATATATATATATATATATATATATATATATATATATATATATATATATATATATATATATATATATATATTCTGGTGACCCAAAGGTTCACTTTTTCGATAGCTACAACACCAAAGTGTAGGGGAGGGCGCTACTACCTTTCCTTATAATGCTGAGTGTTAAGCATATATATATATATTGTATAATATACGCATATATATATAGTCATCCACAGACAGATCTGTTTCGTTCTATCAGAACTCATCAGTGTGGCTAGACAGTATCTCCCCGTAGCTGGGATCGAAACCTGGTTGACTGAAACACCAAGCCAAAACTTCTAACCATTTAGCTACGAGGAGATATTAGCTACGAAGTACATTTTAAACGGTTATGAATCACAATTACTATTGTTTACATACATCCCTTCAAACGGCCGCCGAGATCTCGATTCGAATACGAAGAGACTTGCAAAGGCGCTAATGGCAACACGATTACTTCTTCACTAGAGTACTCGACCCTACGGGGGTAGGGGAGTATATATCTATATACTTGCTGCAAACAACCCCTCCAGCAGAGCTTCCAACGAAGTCTTCGTTAGATGATGACTTAGCCCTGGTTTTGAGCCAAAGCATCATTAATACAAATCCAGAATACATAAGCAGTAGTTTAGAATACAATTTGTCTTTGTCGATTTTTTGTCCCATCGTTAGAATCCCGGAAGCAGATAATTTCCCTTTGTTATATTCACAACTTCCTAGCAAAGTATTTCCGTGAAAATCGCGAAAACTGATTTCAAACCGGCACCTCTCCGCTGAAAAATTGACATTGCATCAAGCATATGGTGGAGGGGTTAACTAAACATATATGTTCTATGCGATTTAACTCAAGAAATGTATTTTAAATAAAAAAAAAAAAGAGACGCATATCAATGGTCATGATCTAATTCAAGTATTAGATTGACGGTTGATTGGTTTGTTTTTATTGCATATCAAACATTGTAGGTTATTTAATGCCAAGTCCTTTTTATACATATATATTAAATATATGATTTCTTAACACAATTTGTAAGCTACATTTTAAATGAACTTGGGCTCTTTTTTAAATCTAGCTAAATGTTTTCAAGTATTGCTCTGTGTCACTAACAATTCAATTAAACATCAGTCATTTGTATACTCACAGTTAAATAATCAAACAGTTCTATTTCAAATAATTCAGTTTAGCATGTCAACAAATCTAAATAGTTCCAAGTATTGCTATGTATCACTAACAATCCAATTAAACATCAGTCATTTGTCTACACACAGTTAAATGATCAAACAGTTCTATTTCAAGCAATTCAGTTTAGCATGTCAACAAAGTTAAATAGTTCCAAGTATTGCTATGTATCACTAACAATTCAATTAAACATCAGTCATTTGTCTAAGCACAGTTAAATGATCAAACAATTCTATTTCAAATAATTCAGTTTAGCATGTCAACAAAGTTAAATAGTTCCAAATATTGCTATGTATCACTAACAATTCAATTAAATATCAGTCATTTGTCTACACACAGTTAAATTAGTAGTATGTTCTACATCGGGGCTTTATGATATTTTCAGATATACAGAAAATATCTCGGTGGTTTTTACACCCTAAATAGACATTTTTCAGGGATTTTATCTTTTAATCTGTGTATACAAAAAAACATATATTACTTAGCCTAAGTTCAAAGAATCAGCACATTTCTGGAAACATTATGAGGACTTTGTAGTTAAATAAGAATATACCGAATCAAAAAAGCACTTTCAAAGATTTCAGCAATTTTTCGTTGCCTAATTTGCACGCACAAATTTTACCATTAAGTTTCGATAAAACTGTCAAAACATTATACTTTTTCAACAAAAACTGATGAAAACAATTAAAAGAAACGTGTTGTTGCCTCAAAGTCAAAGATCAGGAATAAGTCCTGTTACAATGATAATCTTCTAAAATAGCCAATGTTTCGCAATACTTACTGTGTGTCTAACTGTCTAGTCATAAATGTCCCTACCAAGCTGACGATTCTCATCTGTCTCGTCTTTATTTACAGGTGCAAATTCACCTCTCCGTGTCTACCTCTCCATAATCAGATGTCATCTGTTCAAAGTCTGTGACGCTTTTGTTCAGCACGCATGACTTGCTTCGAACAAGGGAAGTATGCAAAAAGAAGACGACGAGATGTTAGCCAACCGTTTTATGAAGAAAGAAGAAAGAAAGAAAGAAAGAAAGAAAAGAAAGAAAGAAAGAAAACTTTAAGATTATATTGGATGAACAAATTATTCGAGAATTTCTGAAATGCTCAGATTATTTCTCAACTTTCCTCGTTAATCAGTCACGCAAATACTTAGCAAATATTTTGCATGCTGGTAAAGTTAATGGACTTATTTTCTGACCTTTATTTGGGGGTTGTCATCTTTGGCAGACAAATATGTAGACTTACACATGTTCCGTCATTAATGCAATATATATATATATATATATATATATATATATATATATATATATACCTAACAACCTAAATTATGCACACTTTATTTAAAGGCCGTTATTTAAAAATTCATGTGGATCATAAAATCATCAGAGCGAACCCGTGTTTCCTTCTGAAAATTGTGTGATCCACACAATATTTTAAGAGTACATCATTAAGATATTTTGGGTTATATATATTTTGGGGGTTGAATATATATATGTATATATATATATATATCATCTTGTCGAACCATCAGAACAGATATCCCTAACTCTCTCTCTCTCACCCCCCTCCTGGTCATTCATCGCTTCCGGTAGGTCCCCAGGGCTACACTCCGTATCCTCACAGAGCTGCTGTATGTAGGTTCGAGCTGATTGCCCTGCTATTGCACGGCCACGTGAAAGAGTCCATTAGAGTACATCACTTATGAGCTCGTCCCTACTTCTCCAGCAGTGTCCCGCATGTCTCGTTCATCTAACTTGGATAGTCATCTAACTTGGATAGTTTTCGTGATGGGTGGTATGTGGCCTTACAACTGCTGCTTTGTAGGGTGTTGCCTCCAGGACTTATTCAATACTGCTCGCAGCTTTCTTGTGTGGTTGGCGTCAAGCTTTTTTCCAGCCTTTTTTTTTTAGCGTCCATATAGTGCATCTATATAGCAGTATCGACACGATCGCTGATTGGAAGAAACGACACTGCTTCAAGCAGCATATATGCATATATATATATATATATATATATATATATATAGCATAAAATATCTATATTATGTAAATCGTTTATATATTCTATATGTATATACATATATATACATATTGTATAAATCAATAATTTGCATAACTTAGATACTTTAGGTTATATCTATCTATCTATCTATCTAAAATCGACTAAAATGAATAAAAATAAAATAGACTAAAAGACTAAAATATCACGTTAGTGGTCATTTGGAGAGCAAGTGTCCAAGTTGAATAATTATCTTGAGGTGCCTTCAATAAGTTTCCAGACTTTTCGGTATGGGCACTTTTATTGATAGTACACACATGAAACTCTAGTCCCCTTCGAAGTAATCTTCTCTGGCTGCAATACACTTTTTGTATCATTCCAACAACTTCTGGAAGGCCTCATGGAAGTCCTCTTATGTGAGCGTGTCAATGACCTTCGTCACAGTCTCTTTCATCTCCTCAATGGTCTACTAACGACAGTCTCTAAGTTTTTCCTTGAGCTTAGGGAATAAGCAAAAGTCACAGGAAACAAGGTCTGGACTATACGGAGGCTGAGGAACTGTCTTGATTCCCATCTTGGTCAAATAGTCTGTGACAAGAATGGAGTTTTGGACTGGTGCATTGTCCTGATGGAAATGCCACTGACCTGATTTGAAGAGTGCTAGTCTCTTCCGACGGAATATCATCCTGAACTCCCTTAAAACCTCAACATAGAATTCCTTGTTGACTGTCTGTCCAGTGGGAACCCAGTGCATGTAGATCATTCCAGAGCAGTCAAAAAAAGGGATCATCAAAAATTTGTGGGTGGATTTGCTCTCTCTGGCTTTCTTAGGTTTGGGAGTCAGCCTACTTCCACTGGGAACTCTGTCTCTTGGTCTCTGAGTCAAAGCAGTAGATCCAGCTTTCATCGCAGGTCATCAGAGCATCAAGAACTGCGAGATCTGAATTAATCAGCTGGACCATCTCCCTGTTATCATGACAACGTCTTTCTTTCTTATCTTATCTGAGCACCTTTGGGACAAACCTCATGCAAATCTTCCACATCTTCAGTTCCTCGCGAATAATTGTGTGTACAATTCCTACTCTGACATCAAACTATGCACTTATGGTCTCTACAGACACACAAGGGTCCTTATCCATGAAATTCTTTATTTGGCCAATCAACTCTGATGTTCTGACTTCCTTACCTCCCACATCTCTCATCATCTCTTACAGACTCCGTGCCTTCCTTGAATCTCTTATGCCACTCAAAAACTAATGCTCGATTCATGCAAGATGGTCGAAAAAGCAGTCTGAAGCATTCTATATATTTCTGTGACATTTTTCCAAGTTTAAAACAGAATTTTATTGCATATCGTTTTTCTAAAGTGTCCTCACGTCCAGACTACATTTTTGAAATTCACCAGCTGTGACAATCAGGCTTTAGTAGGGTGTATTCCAATTGCTGCTGTAGCTGTTCATTTGAATCTGAAATCATAAAAGTTGATCAATCATCTCATAAGCTGTATAGCAAGAACATACTGAATTTTCAAGAGTCTACGACAACTTTAAATGCCAGTACAAAAAATTCTGGAAACTTATTGAAGGCCCCTCATAAAATATATTGATATATTGTCCCGAATATTTCTTGGAACGATTACTCAAAATGTTTTTCTGGATTAAAAGTGCTTCTAATGTAAAATATTGATTATATATATATATATATATGTGTGTGTGTGTGTGTGTGTGTGTGTGTGTGTGTGTGTGTGTGTGTGTGTGTGTGTCTGAGAGAGAGAGAGAGAAAGAGTACTTTTGTGTCTGCATGTGTCTGCGTGTATTGGTTTAAAAAGTGAATGAATAAAAAGCTTATCTTCCATCTTTTCGATCAAAATACAATCCGTCAATATTTCCAAAAACATGAATGTCTTACACACAATTTCGGTAACATTTTTAATCAGAACTGCCTCATTCACTGTTGGTCAAGTTGCAGTAAATATGCCGATGGTGAAACGGCTTTTTCAATCAAATTAACAGCCATCCATTGAGTGATTGTTATAACACCACTTGATTGGTAATAATCAATAAAGATTGAAACAAATGACCACAAAATCATCAGACGAAACTTTAAGAAATGTATCTTACGAGTTTATAAATTCATATTTTAGGTTTTACCCCCAGCTCTAAGTTTTATTTTTTTAAATATATATATATATATATATATATATATATATATATATATATATATATATATATACTTTAAGAAAAAACAACGAAACCAATCACAAAGGATTATAAATTTATTTCCATCCTGTTACGCATTTTTGAAATTTCCAAAAACACGAAAAGAAATTAACAGGACTTCTTCAGATCTTTTTGATAAAAAAACTAGAATAGATACATAAGAGTGGGAGGGGATAGAAGAGTGGGAGGCAATAGAAGAGGGGTGAAGAGTTACCTCTTCATTAAGCCCACTTCCGTTTTAAATTTAAATTTCGGTTAGCAATGTAGTAAATTTATTTAAAAAAAAATTTTTTTAAATTAATAATTTTAAATTTACATTTAGACCTAAATTACAGATATTTTTATTAGATTTAAAAAGAATTTATTGCTCTGTATTATTGGTACATTGAGCTCATTACCAGGAAAATTTAAATATTCATTCATGAATAATTTCTTGTCCTGATGGAATTACTCCCAACTCCGGTTTAACTGGACTAAGAATACTATATATATATATAGAGAGATATAAAGGTAGAATATTCTCTTTTAAACATGTTTGATTGAATAGGCCAGACACTTTGCTTTTGTCTATTTTAAAGTTGATCTTTTCAACTGATTGTATATACATTACTATTTTGTAAGAATGAGTGTTTATACTGGTGTATTGAATCTATCGAGAAGTCTTACTATGAATCTTTTCTGATACCAATTTCAAAGCCCAACATAAAAAAATTCATACCCAACAACTGAATTTCGATAAATTCTAACCGAAAGCATAACAATATTAGAACAACAAAATAACAAGCCAAAACTACAGACTCTCGAGGCGCTACATGTTAGAAATATACAACCTAAACTTAATAAAATTAATTTTGAAATCTGTGCTTATGTACTTAAATGTCTTTAGCTACTGATGCTGTTTATAGAAACAAATTTTAAAAAATAGATGCAACGCAAAAAAACAGTATAAACGTTCATTCTCACAAACTAGATATGTACATGCAAAAGTTACATCACTTTTGCAATACACTGACCCCAGATGGTGACCCAAGATTGGGCCGAACGTTCTTGAGAAACAAGTAATTATGGAAGGTTTATTAAGCAATTCCCGCCGGATATCATCAGATTCATACGGCAACTCGAAAAGATTAACAAATAAATATGTAGACAAGTAAAGTTGGCATCTGTAGTCGACAGCGACCAGAAAGGTCCCTTTTCAATAACTTCTACATCGAGGTGTAGAGGAGGGCGCAACCCCTTTCCCTGGATTGCTCTACTTTACCCTTGATACGTACCTTATATTGCTGAGTGTTAAGCAAGGAAGATATCAAGTACCATTTTTAAAGTCTTTGGTATGACGCAAAATGGGATTGAACCCAGGTCTCCCGGACCATTGGCGAACACTACCTACTAGACCAATGAACCGGTGATAAAAATGTCTATAATGCCAATCAAATATGTATCGATGAAGAAATGCTGCCCAAATACACACACACACACACACACACACACACACACATATATAAGCATGTTTTATCAAATAGTAAAGACAAATTTTGTCAGTATAATTTAATTAAGAACCTTTCAAGTTTCCAGATAAGAGTCTTGATTTCAAGTTGGAATTGGTGGATGAATTTATCAAAATTGTCCTGAGCGCTTGTCAAATTCATCCACTAATTCCAACTTGAAGCTTGGATCGAAACCTGCCCAAAATTACGTTAGACATAGTATCAGACCGCACGACCAACAAGCGTACCACGTCAGCTTGGGAATTTAAAGGTATTAAGTAGTAGCGTTCGTTTGTTTACATTTTATACTTTACCAGATACCAGAGTGCTCAATTCATTCGAAGAGCTTTGAATTATGCGAGCGACAGCTGTAAATTCCTTGTATATATAAGTCGAAAGAGACAAAATTTAAAAAATTCTGAAAAAAACAATTAGCTCTTTTTCAAAATTTTCCAAAATAAGGTCTTTTCCACTCAGGGTCTAATTGGCAAACTAATATTTAATTGTTATCAAAACATTTTTGGAGTAAGATATGCTTCTCTGTGCGCATAACGGGGGATTCTACGTGACGGTAGTGGCCAAAGAGCTAGATTGTTGTCTCAAAGTTACCGAGTTCGAATTCTAGCCATGCTTTTATGTTCACTTTCAGACGAATATACTTTCCTCAAATCGTCTTCAGACCACGGCGCGATACGCATCAAGTTGGATTTGGTCGAAAGCGAGAAAGTTTTCAGCGTGAAGGTAATACACGCGGAACCACCTTTCCCGTGTGATTACGTAAGAAACGGTTACTGTAAATGTGTAATAACATCAACCGCCGAAAGTAAAGGCGTTTTTTTTTTTAAATCACAAATTGCATTCAGAAAAGGAAGATTAACGTCCAATGTAGTCTCTGCATTTAATTGATCTGGCGTATATATATATATATATATATATATATATATGATTCTCTTAATACCTTGTCCGGTGGCAAAAGCTGCTTGGTAGTGCCAGGGGTGGCAGTACCGCCTTGAGCTACCGAAACTGTGTTGTCACCCCTGGTTGGCGGCTGATGAGGACATGGTATTGCACGTGCTTTCACACGTTGTATGATAAAAAAAAATACTTGGCAATGATTTGGGATGAATAGTACCGCTGGCGTTTTTCTACAAGAATTGCTTTGGTATTAACTCAGTAACAAAATATTTGATGACTGACCAAAGCTGAATACTGGATCACGCCATTTTGAATAGCCTCAAAACAAAGAGTTTTGCAAGATTAGAATAATTTATGCTATAAATGAATTCCAAACAATGTATGTATTTACTAATCCATCTATGCAGGCAGGATGTGACACAGGTCCAGTTTAAAAAGTTTGGAATAAGAGTTTTCCTCCGTCTTGGACTGGCTGCCTAACGGAGGCTGAAGAACCTAGTCTGCTCTATTATTTGCCATTAACTGGAAGGAGAATAAGAGGATTCATACCTTTCCCAAGAGCATTAGTGCTTTGTGAAATGCAATCAGCTTTTTCCAGGATTTGAACTCGTGTCGCCGTGTCCATTTCCTACGTCGATAACCATTACACCACGGGCACCTCTATACAATGTAGTGTTTAAATTTGTGCAAAAAATTCTGAAAAGACAAAACAAAACTATTTTGCTCTTTTCAAAAACATTCCCTTTATTTACTGAAGCGTTTTGGTCATGGACATGTGAAGATATTTGCATCAATATTAACTATTCTTACTAGAATGACTTTACCGACAAAAGACCTCGAAGACGACACTCAAAGCGATAGAATGACCTTAATAAGAGAGGATACAAAACTGAGAATTAATTTTTATTTATTGCGGACTTTTTGTCCTCATCTTGGTAGTTTTTGTGTTGTTTCTTCTTACACTACGTTTCGGCTAAATTTCACCTCTGGCCTTCTTCGGGTGTTTTACCGCGACCTCGGATAGGAATGCTGAGTCTTGTAACCGTATCCCCAGTAATTACTGCCTTCCATAGTTTCACGTAGTGAAAGAAGAAACAACACAAAAACTAACAAGATGATGACAAAAAGTCCGCAATAAATAAAAATTAATTCTCAGATTAAGAATCCTCATCTCAAAATGATTCCAATTATAGACAAGATACTAAACTGTATCAGCAATCAATGAAAAAAAGATAGGTCAAAATGGAGGTTTGTTAGCGTTTGTGAGGAATCCTTTGCAGGCTTATGCAAGTTGATTTTGCTGTTTCAACGGACCACAGAGTGAAAATAAAAGAAAGTGAAAAGTTAGACAAAGACCTGGAACTTGCCGATGAATTGAAAAACTAAGGAACCTGAAGGAGATGAGAATACCAAGTGTAGTTGGTGCTCATAGCCCAATGCAAAAAAAAAGTCTAGAAAAGAAACTGAAGGGAACTGGAAATCAGAGAAAGAATCAAGATCATCCGGACCAAAGCACTTTTAAAATCAGCTGGAATACTTGGAAGAGTCCAGGAGATCTGAAGAAATTTTCTTTCACTCTGACTTCATTAAAAATCCACCAGTTAAATCAGGTGTGAGATGATTAGAGTGTTCGCAAATGGTCAGGGAGACCTGGGTTTAATCCAAGCTCGGGTCATACCAAAGATTCAAAAAATAGTACTTGATACTGTCTTGCTTAACACTCAGCATTATAAAGTAGGAATCAAGGGTAAAGTGTTGCAATCCAGTGAATGGAATAGTGCCCTCTCAAACACCTTGGTGTAGTAGCTATTAAAAAGGGAGCATCGGGTCACCCTCGACTAAGGGCACTAACTTTACTTTATTTATATATATAAGTAGTGATGTATGGTGTGCCCGTATATATATATATATATATATATATATATATATATATATATATATATATATATATATATACATAACATTCATACCACAAATGGAAATTCTATATCTGCAATGCATTCTTTCTTCGATTTGCATAAGAATATTTATACCTTATGAGTGAGTGCAAATTAATTGTATTTTATAGAAATACCTAGAGTATGTGTTTGTGTTTGTTATATATATATATATATATATATATATATATATATATATATATATATATATATATATATATATATATATTAGGGTTCATCAAATGACTAAATTTTAAAAAAATTCAAAGGTTTAATTTGTCTCGAATTTACTTTTCTTCCATATGTATTAATAGGCTTTTATGCAAAAAACTGTAGAATTTTGCTTACTGTAGTATGGTCACCTTGTCATTTTATATTTATCATACTATGCTGTATATAATTTTTGTCATATTTAAGAGAATATAAGATAAACTAAATATAAATTTGTAATTGATTCGATTTATGACTTTTTAGATAGACTAATGCATGGAATATATAAGCCTGTATCAAAATCTATGAATAGTTGATGCTCTATAATTTTAAATGTAATAAAAAAAAACATGGATTTCTACTAAAAATTAATAATTATTTATATACATTATTATAAGCAGTTAAAATGTTATGATTTTCAGAAGAACGTGTGCGAAAAGTTTGAATTATTTATTTCATTATATCAATAAAATATGAATACAAAATTATATCAATCCATAGTTAAACAATAAAACATTTCATACCCATTTTGCCAAAAAATATATCCTGAAAAAATGATTTCTAATGTAAATTTCTATGTGTAAATTTCAATATAAATATTGAAGTGGAACGAGGTCACATAAGGCAATATCAAAATAACTCCATTTTTGGAAATAAATATTTATTTCAAATAACAAAAAAAAAAAAAAAAAAACTGGGGCAGACCAGATTTTTAATATCAGAGCATTTGATGCACTCTAGTATATATATATATATATATATATATATATATATATATATATATGATTTTCATTCCAGAAATGGATATCCAACATTGGCAGTGCTTTCTTTCTTTATATTACATAAGAATATTCAAATCTTACAGATGTACGCAAATTAATAGTATAAGATAAGAATACTTTAAATATATGTGTGAGTATTTTGTATGAAGGTCTGTGTGTATGTGCGTGTGTATATGTGTATGGGTGTGCGTAATTTTCATTGCAAAAATGGATTTGCTACATCACCAGTCGGCTGGGGCTGTAGAATACATCGACTCTGCAAAGGTTCAGTCGGTGTATACTACAGCCCCAGCCGACTTGGACAAGAAACAGACACGGTGACCCCAGTTCAATTCTTTGACAAGGCTGTTTGCATTTCACATAGTATTAATGACCTCCCGAAAGGTACGAATCCATTCATTTTACCTCTCACCATGAGTGAATAGAAAGACAAACTGGGCTTTTTAACCTTGGTTTGTTATGTGAACCCCCAGTTGATGTGGACTCTATTTGGGACCACGAAAAGATAACTTTGAACACAAAAGTTTAAGGATATATTGAAGTAACAAGATAGAGAGAAAAGAGGTGGCGTAAGCTAGGCTTACTTGTCAGTCGAATATCCAGTCTCTCCGACCGGCTGACCATTCATCCCAACCACTAGAGTACTTGGCTCTGGATTAATGAGGAATTTGGAAGAGTCCATCAGTGGGTAGGTAACGGTCCCGTAACAGTATGCAAACTTCTCTTAGAGAAGGAAAACTCTCAATTCCAACCTGTTAAACCCAGTTTAAAAATTAACCTTATGTCACCTCCCGCTCGGGACGTAAGATTTGGTAAATACTGGGAGTATAATATACTTGTATATGTGTCATTTCAGATGGACGTGAGCGTGTAATTGTCTCTCTATTCCACTCTTACCCCTCATATCGTATCACACATATCTCCATGTAATATTTCTGGAATCAAATTGATCATTTGCCCAGTTGGCTGGGGTTGTAGAATACACTGACTACACCTCTGCAGAGGGATAAGACTCTCCCTCAATGAGAGTCCTGGATATGACACTAAACGATCTGATGGTGAAGTTGCAGTGATGTTGGAGCTCTGGGGAATGTGGAGCACCTCGTCATTGCCATTGCTCCCAGGTCCACTCTGGCCCGGAATGGTAGCACCTGATAGGACCCTACCTTTGGGTTAAATAGAACTAACTGCATACTTAAGCTAAACTGAATTGTTTGAATTAGAACAGTTTGACTAAATGGAATAGCTTAAAATTGATAAGTTTTTGACAAATAAATTCTACTTACATTTAAACTGCGTACTTACATCTAACTGAATAGTTTGAAACGAAACTTTTTTTGAAATTGAAACTGTACTTACACTAAACTGAGTTGTTTAATATAGAAAACTGTACTTACATTTAAACTGCGTGCTTATGCTAAACTGAATTGTTTGAAATGGAACTGTTTTTGACATTGAAACTCTACTTACACTAAACTGAATTGTTTAAAATAGAATTGTTTTGACATTTAACTGTGTATAAATAATACCTCTACTTTTACTAAACTGAGTGGCTTGAAATAGAAATGTTTTTGTCTATTAAACTGTGTACTCATGCAAAGCTGAATTGTTTGAAATAGAACTGATTATTTGTATAAAAATGGATTTGATGTTAAATAACCTACAAAGGTTGATATGCCATAAAACCCAAACAACCAAATTGACTATTTCTACATATACTGTTGACTATCCTATGGTACCTTTTGTGGGAGTCGTTGAACTGGTCCATGGCTACTAGTTTACTGCTGTTTCGAGCGATGGAGAACGGAGTTATACGGAGACCTTTACACGAACTGTCTATGTCATTCCAATTTTTAGCACTCTGCTGCGAACTAATATTTCTTACGTACAAGTATACCGAACATTCTATGTTCTGGCATACAACATCATATCAACTCTGCTTGTATCCCCTTCAGCACGATGCAAAATTTATCCTTCACGAATCTAGAACGAACTCGTTAACCTCTTGTAAATAAAATGTATACATATGTACCTTCCGTTAACCGACACAATCTGTGTTTTACACTCTCCTCTTCGGCGTGGCCGCATCTTGAAACGAGAACCATCTGCCAATCGGAGAAATATTCACCATCTGTCATTTGCTCATGTAGACTGTTGTTTCGATTTGAAACGCCTATCAGACATCACGTTGGATCGACACTTACAACAGAATATCTCGATACTTGCGCCTGGAAAAGTCATCAAATGATTTGATACAGAAAGCAGTTTTGGATGAAACATTTGATCATTCAGATGTGATCTCGGCAACTGAGATATTTGCCAGGAAACCAAGCTATTTAGATAAATAAGGCGTTGGTGGTGTGATAGTTATCGTCGAAGGAATTTATAGACGGCAAAACGAGTTGAAATCCTGGACGAGATCATTTGCATACCACATAGCTATAAAACTCATTGGAAAGGCAAGCATCTATCTATTCTCCCTCCAGCTACGGGTAAATAATGAGGCAGATATGTTTCGTTAACCTTGGTATGACTACCATCCAGACCACAGCATGGTTAAGATCAGCCAGAATACTCAGAACAGTCCTGAGGACCTGAGAAGACTTGCTGCCACTCAATCTCCAATGAAATACCTCCAATTAAAAATGGTGCGAAAAATTCTCTTAGAGTAAAATAATGATAATAATAATAATAATGACTAGGCAACCCATGAACTAGTTAAGATTCTCTTTGTAACAACGGTCCATGATGATATTGATGCTTCTGTTTAGGAAGGAGAGAGAGATTTTAAAAAGCATTTTATTGGTATACATGTTTTTTGGATGATTTTGATGACGTAAAAATGACAAACTGTACATATGTGTAAACAGGCTTTGGTATTAAATAACCCATAGAGGTTGATATGCCATTAAACCCACTCAACCAACCAACCATTAAAAATGACATTCAACGCGATTATTAATTTTTTAATCTAAATCATTTTAAATGTGTCTCTCTAATAAAGCTTTTGCAGTTATGTAGCATTTTCAATGGGTTACATATTCGGAAGAGCCAATTAAAAAATATATTTTAGATATTTTAAAATATATCATGCATTTAAAACTAATTTCAGTATGGTATTATTTATGACTAAATTCTACACTTGTGTTGAAACTCTGTCGAAAAAAAAAAAAAAAAAGAATAAAAAAAAAAAAAGAATAAAAAAAAAAACAAATATGCAGAACATCCAAAATAGAATTTCAACTTTAATATAGAGGGCTACCGGACATTGGCATAATGGTTAGAGTGGTCACCAATGGCCCGGGAGACCTACGTTCCATCCCAGGTGGGATCATACCAAAAACTTAAAAAATGGTACTTGATACTATCTTGCAAATAAAGTTCCATCAATTTAAACCTAAGTAAAGTTGGCGACTATAGTCGAAGAATAGCCCGTGAGACCTGGGTTCAATCCCAGGTCGAGTCATACCAAAGACTCAAAGAATGGTACTTGATGCCTCCTTGCTTATCATTCAGCATTATAAGATACGGATCAAGGGTAAAGTGGAGCAATCCCTGGAAAGGAGTTGCCCCCTCCCCTACACATCGGTGTAGTAGCCATCGAAAGGGGAGAGTTCTGGTCACCCTTGACTAAGGTCGCCAACTTTACTTTTTGCTTACTTATTTTAAACCTTATTACAAATCTTATTGCCCGTGGTGTAATAGTTATCGTCGTAGGAAATGGACACGGCGACACGAGTTCAAATCCTGGTCGAGTCTGATTGCATTTCACGTAGCACTAATACCCTTGGGAAAGGTATGAATCCAATTATTCTCCCTCCAGCTATGGGTAAATAGTAGGACAGACTGAGTTCTTCAGTCTTGGTGAGGCAACTAGTCTAGGAGAAGGAAAACTCTGAATTCAAACCTGTTAAACTCCGCTTAAAAATTGACCTTGGGTCATATCCTGTCCGAGCGGAGGGGTTGGTAAATAGGATTACAAACAAATCTATTTGATGGTAACCTAACAAACACAACCAGTTCGTGTCAGAGTGTTATCTGGAAATAATAGCAATGAAGGGATGACCCCACAATCCACAGATGTAGGACACTCAGGACATTAAGATTTGCGTATCAGTCTGTTTTCAACTCAGTAGAATATCCCTGAAATAAATCCATCCGAGACTTTGGATTGATAGATCAAACTGAGCATGTGTGTGCATTGCTCTTATAAAAAAATCTATCAATAATGTGCCGCTTTCGCTAATTAACGGCGACTTTCATCATATATAAAAACATAATTTCTGGAGAGGCTTGTGGTGTGATGTTTACCGTCGTAGAAAACGAACACGGTGAACCTAGTTCAAATTCCGTCCGCATTTTCACACGTGGAAGGTGATGAATACAATGATTCTCTCACCAGTTATGGGCAGCCTATTCTCTTTAACCTTGATATGGTGACTGATCTAGGTGAAGGAAAACCCAAAATTTAAACCTATTAAGCTCCGTTAAAAATTGGCCTTGTCTCACATCCTTTTCGTGCGAAGGGGTTAGGTAAAAGTATATTTAAAAGAAAATTAGAATTTTGGTAATATATATACCCTATAGATTTAGGTAATGAACAAACCCTAATTCTTAGCCACACAAGGGCGTTTTTATCATATATTGCATGCAATTCCACCCCGATATTCCTATGGATAATCATTCCTTCCACTTGGATCGTTGTTATCAGTTTTTCGACATATTGTCGGATTACAATTCTTTATTTACTCTTCATTGCATGCAATGTACGACCCAACATTTTCAGCCACAAAAAGGTGTTTTCATCGTATACTTCGTGCTATGAATGACCCTTAATTTTTAGCCTCAAAAAGATGATTTTATCATATATTGCGTGCAATGAACATCTGCAAAGCTTCAAGTTTTTCAAAGACATATCTTCTGCAATAACTCCTACTTTTTAAGGTGAAAATTGGTTTTAAAAAATTGTTCCTTACACTAGTATATACGATAGATATTTGCCAATGATTCATAATTTCGGAAGTCATATAAGAAAATCTCAGAGTGGATATTATCATCATCATCATCCTTAAATCATGCTGATCGCTCTTGGCAGTGTCCGCACAGAGCAGATGTACGTAATTTCTTTTTGGTCGACCAGCACTGGTGTGTCCATAAGTAGGAGTTCATAAGACAACGTCGCTTATAAGTTCATCCATACATCTCCAGCAATGTCTGGTCTCACTGATAAAATAAAACAAGATTTCTTCCAAGCTGTGACTACGTCTGTTCTATTGTACCGATGTACCACTTAGACTCTCACAAAACGCATCGAGAAAAGGTTGGAAGTGAGCTACGCAAGTGCCGTTTTCAAAAAATTATAAAAACAATACCCCACAAATCAGCAGTGTAGGGCCACTTCCCTCCTATCTCATAAACCCATTAGAGATTGAACATTGATTATGGTATTGATAAGCTTCGATTCCTGGAAGTTCTACCAGGCTCCTTTTTTCTTTTCTTTTTTTCTTTTTTTTCATTCAGCAAAATGAAACTGTGTACGAAGTTCTGAAAAAATTGAAGCAAAAATGGTTTTGACCATATAAGGTATGCTTTAAAAAACAAGAAAAGAAATCTGAAATCTAAAAAAATGTTACCGAAAACAACAATGAAAAGTGGAAATAATCAATAAGTCAATTAGAAACGTCATTATTTTTTTATTGGCAAATGAGTCAAACGTTTCGTGTACTTAAAACGTTCCACATTCCTTTCAATCACGTTTTCAACTACAATCTCACCAACCATTTTTTTTTTTTGTTTCTTTTCATTATTTGGTCATCTTTTCCAACGTTTTCTGGTTGTTTTTGTACATATTTCAATCTTTTTTTCAGTATTATTTTACGATTTACATATTTGAAGTTGCATCGCACTGTGGCAAAACAACATCTAAATAACGAATTAATAATAATAATAATAATAATAATAATAATAATAATAATAAAGCTGTATAATTTTTTTAAAAAAATCAAAAAGTAAAAACAAATGTAATTAAGAAATTTTGTAAAGTTTTTTTTTTCGTTCATCAATCTTTGTGATTTTTTAATTGTTCTTTTTTTTTTTGTTCTTTATTCTTTTTATAATTTTGTTCGCTATATTTTATAAACAAAGAAGATAATTATTTTCTTTATTTGTTTGTTTGTTTAATTCTTTGTTTGGTTTATTTTATTTTACTTATTTTGTTCATTTTTTTTTTGTACAGTGAACAACAACAACAATATATCTTTTAAAATAATTCTTTTTTTCTATAGAAATTCAGTTTCCATGTTTCAGTTCTCTATTTTTTTTTCTTTCGTTTTTGATTTAAAAGTTTGAAAATTTTCATTTCTTTTTCTTTTCTTTTTTTATCGTCCACTAATTTTGTTTCTCTTTCTTCTTTTTCTTTTTTTTTTAATCTATTTCTTTGCACTTACCTTTTTACACGCCATAAGAAAAGTTAGTTAAAGCTTACTAACAACAGTCAATATATTTATATAGCCTCTTCAACGACAGATCCAGTCCGGATTTGCCATGCTTTCATTTCTTTTTTTTTTTTTTCTTGATTTTTTTTAGACATATAGTTTATATTTTTCTTCCTCGTAGTTCTTCCATTTCGTTTTATTTCTTTTTTCTTTTTTTTTTTTTTTTTTTTGTTATATCTTCCTTGCTTCCTACGAAGTGTCCCCCGAGGTGATACCTTTTGACCTTAGCACACACGGGCCACTGTTAGTCTTTTCAGTTAACAAATATTTGCTGGTTTCTACATTACAGACCTTTTGTGAAAGATATTAGTAGCGAAGATTTATTCAGCTTCATCTCCAAATGTTAAGTGAGTACGAAATGTTAAGACTTCAATATATATATATATATATATATATATATATATATATATATATATATATATATATATATATTATATATATATATATGCAAATGTAGTTCATGAGAACGAGAAAGTTCTTCAGTTCTTTGACCAAAATCAGCAAGGAATTTGAGATTCTCACAACGGCACTTTTCTTTGTGTTTTTTGTTGTGTTTTGGGGGGTGGGTGTTCCTCTTATTTATTTATTTTTTTCACAGGGGCGAGAGAGAATTAATGCTTTTAAAAAAAGTGTGTCCAAAATTTGTAACATTTGAATTTCTGAAGAAGTGATATGACTTCTTTTGAAGTAGTAGTGAGTCTGTCGATACGTGACTTAAAAAAAATAAATGAAGAATAAATGAAAAAATTTAAAAAATCCAGTATGAAAATTAAAAAATTAAAAAAAAAATCTCGGCCAGATAAAAATTCAGGCGAGATCAGAACAAGAAAAGACGAGACGAAGTGAGGCAGATTGAAATTGACGAATTCAAAGAGGTAATTTCAGGCACAACGAGAATTTCCGAGGCAGAAAGAATGCAAAGTTAAATTTCCGACACAAGATGTCCAATTTTTTAAATAAATTTTGTAAAAGTTTATGAAATATTAAGAGCGAGGATTTTATGATTAAAGTAAATAATAATGACCACACAGTCGTTAAGAAAAATGAAGCTGTGAACAAGAATTAAATTAATTCAGAATTCAACATGAAAATTTCATTATCAAAAAGAAGAAAAAGAGAAAAGTCTGAGACGAAAAAAAAAAAAACTCTCATTCATCTCATTGAATTCTCTAGCTATGGATGTTTTTAACAGGCTATCTCTTCAAGTTAAAAAATATATTTATTGAAATAGTTGTTGTTTAATAAGAGGAGCACACACCCACACACGAGTATATATATATATATATATATATATATATATATATATATACATTGATAATAAATTTGGCTATAATTATACCTAAAGTAAAGAAAGGTAAAGTTGGCGACCGTAGTCGAGGGTGACCAGAAGGCTCCCTTTTCAATAGCTACTATACCGAGGTGTAAGGGAGGGTCCTACTCCTTTCCCTGGATTGCTCCACTTTACTCTTGATACGTACCTTATATAGCTGAGTGTTAAGCTATCAAGTACCATTTTTAAAGTCTTTGGTATGACTCGACCTGTGATTGAACCCGGGTCTCCCGGACTACTTGGCGAACACTCTACCCACAAGACCAATGAACCGGTCAATATCATTGATATGGCGTATATATTGAAGTTAGGACTGTGTAGACATAGTGACAACTTTCATAAGGCTGTATAAGCCAGAAAGTGACAATTACCACGCACACTTAACTCCATATCTACACTATCTTAACTCATATATATACCTATAAGTGTGTGTGTGTGTGTGTGTGTGTGTGTGTGTGGTGTGTGTGTGTGTGTGTGTGTGTGTGTGTGTGTGTGTGTGTGTGTGCGCACTCCTCTTATTTAACCCTTTACAAGTTATTTGTGTATATTTTCCCCTCTTTATCCTAATTCTACAATGTTCTTGTATATGTTAAATTATTGGTTCTCATAATCCTTGGGCAGAGTTTCCTTGAAAATCCACTTGGGTAAAATCCGTATCGTAAGCTTGTTTTTCATTCACCGACTCTCCGTATATATTGACCACTTCTTGAATGGTTATTACACTGCAACTTTTTCGGTTTTGCTTTTATTTTTT
>OY757930.1:44904445-44919445 GCA_963585895.1 Sepioteuthis lessoniana
AGTGATGTTTAATCACCGATGGATGTTTAATAAAATACAAAAAAAAAACAAGGAGGAAATTCTATATATGCAGGGAAAGGATTAACGTTTTAATCAATAAATCACCGTTGGTGCTTAAAAATATGTCATATAAATGTTTAGGAATATTCTTTTGAACTTATTTGTTCTATTTGATCACCAAGTAAGATTTTGAATCAGGAGAAAGAAAGAAAAAGAAGAAGGAGGAAGGAAGGATGGTCATATTTTGTTTGAACCGAAACATTGTAGCGTCTACTTTCTCTCTCATTAAACTCTTCTTCTTCTTCTTCTTCTTCTTCTTCTTCTTCTTCTTCTTCTTCTTCTTCTTCTTCTTCTTCTTCTAAGACTACCTTTGTTTATCAATTTTTCTCTATATTGTCAGATTTAGTTTAATTATTTACTTTAATTATATATATTATATATTGTACAGATGCTCGTGTAGGCTGAGAGTGCCACCTGATATTGATACGAGTATTGAGCGTTTATACGCGTGATTGTTTACACACACGCGAACGCTGATATATCATCTTTTTGAAAAATTGAGACGTGTTCTTTAGCCTTATGGATTTTGTTTATTTCAAGAGTTGACAGTTGATAGATAGATAGATAGATAGATAGATAGATAGATTAGAGTAGGGTTTCGTGATCATTCTGTCGGCTTTCTTAAAGCTGAGGAAAAAGAACTGAAAATTACTGACATCTTCTCCGTGTCTACTACCAAACATCGAACAAAAATCGATGAAAAACAGATATAATTAGGCAAAAATTAATCAATAAATGCATATCTGGTAAATGATCGAAGACGAATAAAAAAATTAAGAAGATAGTAAAAGAATTGAACAAGTGTGTCCCCAGCAATAAAAAAAGAAATAATAATAATAATAATAATAATAATAATAATAATAATAATAATAATAATAAACTTTACGGTGAGTTTCCTTATGGCGGTTCGTGTGACTTACATTTTTTTCTTTTTTTTATATGACCTCGTTTTCGTCTTTTTCTCAAAACAATGGAGGACGTCATTCTTTCAATGTTTTTGTTTTGTTGTTGTTTTTCTTTTCTTTTTATTCTTTTTTTTTTTGTATAGTCATTTAATCATTCAGTCCTTCATTCATTCAGTTCAGTTTTTAATTCATTTCGTGAATAATTTTTTCGCCTTCAATAAAATAATGATAATATTAATTTGTGTTGAATTTATTCTTAATTTACTCATTCAATTAAAATATTTACAGCAGATATTTCTTCAATTAATATTCATATTTCTCTTTCCCATCACCACGTTTTGAAATTTATAATGCGAACAAGCCTATCATATATATATATATATATATATATATATATTATATATATATATATCAGATAAAATATATAAATAAATACATGTCGTTTTTAAACAAAAAAAAAGTATTACACCCGAGATAAACTTGATTCTCCAATGAAATGTAAAAATATTAGATCTTCAAGTTTTTGTTTCTTTTAAATAAACACACCTGTTTTCTTTATTTTTTATGTTATTAAATATACAACTCCTTGTTATCCTCTACGTACTGCACATACTCGACTCAATGTTATACTTGTGTATAGGTCAATCCATGTTTTATGGTAACGGAATCAATAATAAATGCAAATCATTTTTGAAGCCTGACTAGGCGTTGATCCTTACAGTTAGGTTCAAATTTCAACCTTTCATGACGTTTCATAAGTCGACCTATACACGCGTATGCATGCATGTACTTGAAAACTTCGCATAAATATATATCAGTATATATCGTGTAGATATGTTATATATATATATATATATATATATATATATATATATATATATATACTGAAATATTTCCTAACGTTCAGATTTTGATATGAATAAATTTTGATACTTTGATAAAACGCCTGAACTCAACTTCTTAAGTGAATATAATTTGTGCAATCATATATTTGTCTCTTGATCTATTTATTTATTTATCAACCTCTAAGAGTGATCAAGATATGACTCTATATCAATTTTCAGAGTTTTCCTTCTCCTAGACCGGTTACTATACTAAAGTTAAAGAGCCTAGTCTGCCCTACAATTTATCCATGATTGGAAGAATAGTTGAATGAATACCTTTCCCAAAGGTATTAACACACACACACACACACACACACACACACACACACACACACACACACACACACACACACACACATATGTATATATATATATACATATATATATTAGCATTTAATAATCCCCTGTTAATTGCTATACAAATATAGAATTCTGTATATATTACCAACACTACTATGCTCCTTTTCGATGTGATATAATCACCATCGATGAACCGGTGCATAAATACCCTTCTCGAAGAACCTGGTAAAAAAATTGTAGAGTATTTTAGATGATGGACACTGAAAATTTTATGATATAGAATGTGATATTTCGCTGTCCATGACCCATGAAAACGTCTACGTAAAGTTGTGATATTGGATATTTTCGACTTGTCATTTTCAATGTATTTTACTGAAGAAAAATCTACTTGACACCACGTTCTTCGAGGGTCGTATTCATGCACTCGTACACTGATGTGACAAGAACATTAATTTTTTGAGCGACAACCTAAAGAAATAACATAGTAGTTCTGGTAACATATGCATCATATTTTTGTTTGTACGCAAAAAAATGTTGGCTTTGTAAATGTTTGTATCGTATTTGTGGGCGGGGGTATTCTTCACACACACACACACACACACAACCATACATACATACATACATACATAAGTATGCGTGTGTGTTTGTGCGTGTGTGTGTGTGTGTGGGTGTGTGTGTGTGTGTGTGTACGTGTGTGTGTTATCTTCAATTAAGTTTTAATTTTTCTTAAAAGCCGTTCTTCGAATAAGAGGAGTAATTTTTTTCTTTTTCGAGTTAAAAGCTATAATCAAGTGGATCCTGTAATTTAGTCTTCTCTTCGGTCCAATGTCAGCTATTATTTTTATGTATAATTGTATTAAATTGTTTCTATAACTGTTTAAATGATTATGCAGCGTCGACAGACTGATGGAATTCTAGCGATATAATTTTTAAAAAGATGTATTTCTGCATTGTTTTTTGTCGTTTATTTTTCTTTTTGCTTTAACTAAAGAGATTTGGTGGGCAATTTCATTCTTCACTTGCTATACAAATGTACTGACAAGTGATAGACTTTCAACAGTTTAAAACAATTCGTCAGGTCTACATGATCCTATTTACCCAACCCCTCCGCTCGGGCAGGATATGACTCAAGGTCAATTTTTAAGCGGAATTTAACAGGTTTGAATTCAGAGTTTTCCTACTCCTAGACTAGTTGCCTCATCAAGGCTGAAGAACCCAGTATGTCCTACTAATTACCCATAGAGAGGGAATAATTGGATTCATACCTTTCCCAATGGTATTAGTGCTTTGTGAAATGCAGTCAGCCTCGTCCAGGTTTTGAACTCGTGTCGCTGTGTCCATTTCCTACGACAATAATCATTACACCACGGGCACCTACATGATACACGAATGCATAACCATATATATGTGCTCATGTATATATGATAGTATATGTCCTTACACTAAAGAGGACTTACTGTTTTGAATATATACATAATTATTGTATTGAATATAATACCTGACAATATGCCAAAGGAAATGCTGAATTGTAATTTTTTTTTGTAAAACCTTTTCAGTTAGAGACTAAACATACTTTACTAAACTTAGCTTTAGAAAGGGCACATGTTTATCGTACACTAAAAGAATCAAACTCGCTGAACAATAGTTATATCATATAAGACTATATATTTGATAAATATAGCTTACTTTTCCGTGAGTTATTGCTCAAAGGATAAGAATAGGACTGAAGCAAAGTTTTGTGTTCAACTAACTTCTAAGGATATGTGTGTGTATTCTAGTGTAAGATTCTGCATGTTCAAATCTCTAGGTCCATACATTCATATATATATATATATATATATATATATATATATATATATATATATATATATATATATATATATATATATATATATATATAAAGATCATGTGGCAAGTATAGAATTTAGATATGCGGGTGTGTTCTAGTGTAAGATTCTGCATGTTCAAACCTCTAAGACAATACATTTATATATATATATATATATATATATATATATATATATATATATATATATGAAGATCTTGTGGTAGGTAAAGAATTTAGATATTGTTTTTTTTTTAAGTGTGTGCATTATAAGATATTCTTTTTATATTTTAACATCCTAATAAAGAGACGCTTTGTTTCGGTCACTACTTTTCAGAGAATTATGTCAGTGACCATCAAGTTGAATCCAGAGAAAGTAAACATGGGATCGTTACCATTTTTTTCTATCAGTATTATTCCCCTCCACCAGGCTTTTTCGATGTTCTCTATCCCATACTGACTTCTTCTGGTATTAACTTGATTGTCAATGACGTAATTCTCTGAAAAGAAGTGACCGAAACAAAGGGTTACTTTTCGGGGATTTTAAAATATTTTATTCTTTTTTTTTAAACATTATATTATGCACATGCTTTTGAAAACTATATATATATATATATATATATATATATATATATATATATATATATATATATATATATATATATATAATATGGGATCTCGTGGTAAAATCAAGTGCTTAATCTCCATAAGAATTATTTGTTTTTTAACGTAATCTTCAACTTTGCTTATTTACTTAATCCAACGTTTCCCTTATGATTACACAAATTAAATATTATTCAGTGTAAATGTCAGATCAATATTCACTTAATATGTCAGGCTACGCATTTATTCATCTAAACACGTAAATGTGTGTATGTGTGTGTGTGTGTGTGTGATTTAAATATTTATTTTCGAATATATACTCTGCATTTATGAAATATTATCCCGAAAATTTTCTCAATTTTTTTTCTTTTCTTTTGTCGTTTCATTTTCGGCATTTATCTTTAAAGTCCTATACAGAAAAACAATTATATATATATATATATATATATATATATATATATATATATATATATATATATATATATATATATATATATATTGATAAGTAATGTATTATTCGGCCAGTAAAGATAAATATTTCTAATGGGGGTATTTATATTATACATGGTCTCCTTCGACTTGGTCATCTCCAAGGTTTATGCTGACTGCAGCTGCTGCGGCCTGACTTGCTTTCTCGGCGGACTGGCAAGAATGATACATGTTCCCAGCCACCATGACACACGCCCCTGCGATAACAACGGCGGCAATGAAGTAAAAAGGTTCATTGTAGGACTGGAATTTATCCTTGAGTAAACCTGCAAAGAGAAACGAAATAGTAATAATAATAATAATAATAATAATAATAATAATAATAATAATAATAATGCCGTTAGAACAAATCATATCCAAGCGAGAATAGATAAAAAGCAACAAAATAGCAAATGTAGGCTATGGAATGACAGAGATGAAACCATCAATCACATAATAAGCGAATGCAGCAAATTAGCGTAGAAGGACTATAAGACTAGACACAATTGGGTCGGCAAGGGGATCCACTGGGAGATGTGCAAGAAATCTAAATTTGACCATACGAACAAATTCTGTATGCACAACCCACCACCTGTCCTAAAAAATAACAAATATAAACTCCGATGGAACTTTGACATATATATGGATCACCGAATCTCGGCCAGAAGACCAGACCTCATCATAATCAACAAAAAAAAAAGATAACTTGCAAAATTGTGGACTTTGTTGTCCCGGCTGACCACAGAATAAAACTGAAAGAATGTGAAAAGAAAGAAAAGTACCTCGACCTTGCAAGGGAACTGAAAAAACTATGGAACATGCAGGTAACAATTATACTGATTGTAATTGGTGCTTTTGGTACAGTAACTAAAGGATTACTAAAGGGACTAGAGGACTTGGAAGTTGGCGGGCGAGTGGAGACTATCCAAATGACAGCATTATTGAGAACGGCCAGAATACTGAGGGGAGTCCTGGAGATTTGAGGAGACTTGCTTTCTCTCAAACTCCAGTGAAAACCATCAGCTAACGCTGACATGAAAAACTCTTATGAGTAAATAATAATAATAATAATAATGTGACTTTGACATACAAACGGATCACCAAATCTTGACCAGACGACCTTATAATAATCAGCAAAAAAATGAGAATTTGCAAAATTGTGGACTTTGCTGTCTCGACCACAGAATAACACTGCTAGTAGTGTCAAAAGAAGACAAAAAATAATCAATAACTTGGTTATTACTTAAGAGCTGAAAAGTTGTTGAAGACGAAGGCAATTGCTGAAACATATGTAGTTGGAGCTTTTGGAACGACAAAAATATGCCCAAAAGACCAAAGAAATGGAAAATCGGAAGACTTGAGACATCTAGACCAAAGCACAGTTAAAATCAACTAGAATTCTTAGTCCTGGCATTATTTCATGCTGCTAGCAACAGATATTCGGTTTCTCTTTTTAGCTTCTCCTTTTGTAGCTATATCTGAGATATCTCACAATAAAATTTCTTAGTTTGTCGCCTGAAATATCCAGATAGTTATTTTCTTCCCATTTTTGTTTCAAAGACTTTTTAATAGTTGCTTGCCTATTTTTACTCTTGCTACTGGCTGAGGTATACATATATTTTTTTCCCTAGGACCAAAGAAAGAAAAAAGGCAAATACTTTAAAATGAATAGCCCAGTCAGCTGGGGCTGTAGAATACACAGACTGCACCTCTACAGAGGGGTAAGACTCTCCCAATGAGTGTCCTGTTTATGACAATAAACAATCTGATGGTGAGGTTCCAGAAATTCAGGAGCTTTGGGGAATGCGGAGTACCCCTTCACTGCCATCGCTCCCAGGTCCACTCTGATCCCGGAGTGGTAGCACATGAGAGGGCCCTATATATGGGTCAAATAGAACTAATCTAAACAAAACTACTTGAAATAAAAGTTTTGAAATTTAAACTGCGTACTTATGCTAATCTGAATTGTTTGATATAGAGCTGTTTTTGATATTGAAATGGTACTTACACTAAACTGAATTGTTTGTATCAGAAGTGTTTGAATAAACTGAATTGTTTGAAATGTTTTGACAAATTGTGTACTCATGCTAGATTAAATTGTTTGAAATAGAAATGATTATTTGTATAAAAAAGATTTAGTATTAAATCACCTTTGATATACCATAAAACCCAAACCCCCAACCAACCAACCAACCACCAAACCAACCAACCAACCAGCAACTTTAAAATGAATAGGTCCACAAGTGAGTTTGCATTGGGGTTATTTGTTTTTCTTCAATACGTGTGGAAGAAAACCAAATAACCTCCAAGCAAATTCACTAGTGAACTTATTCATTTCAAAGTACACACACACACACACACACACACACACACACACACACACATATATATATATATATATATATATATATATATATATATATATAAGTAGTTTGTAATTTGCTTGAAGCATTGCACAGATTATTTTATTTTATTTTATTTTATTAATTGAGAGGGCTATTGCAATAAGAAATAACAATCATTTGAGTCTAATTAATTTCAAAGTAAAAACATCATCGTCAGAGACTTTTTTAAATGAACTAGATGTTGTATGTGCAGTCTTTAATATTTTTTGTCCAAAAAATTTACAAATTTTTCAAAAACTTTTTGTCCCAAAAATATTGAACATACAACACCAAGTTCATTTAAGAAAAGTCTCTAACGATAAAGTTTTTACTTGAAATTAGACTCAAATAATATTGCAATGCGAGATAATAATATCTCGCATTGCAATAGCCCTCTTGATTAATACAATAATATATATATATATATATATATATATATATATATATATATATATATATATATATATATATTCTTTGTTTGAGCTCAAGAGTGTTTGCTTTTATGTATTCCTCTTCCTTCTTTTCTTGAAACATGAGTCTGTTTATGTTATTCCGCGTTTGTTAACAAATTCTCCAATGTGATACACCATTGTCTCGAGTAAACATTGTCTTTGTTTTTTTTTTGACAGAGTTATTCTTGCTTTTATTTAAAATTCTACTTGGTATTAGTAATATTCTGAATAAAAAGAAATGTTCTTGCTCTGATAAGAGCACAAAAATAGAAATATATTCATCATCATATCACGCTGTGAGCACAGAATTCCCAGACTCTCTCTTTCTCGCTCTCTCACTCTCACTCTCTCTCTCTCTCTCTCTCTCTCTCTCTACTCGTCTTTATCATTCATCACTTTTGGCAGGTCTTCTAGACTACATCTTGGGTCCATACCGAGCTGTTGTAGGTAATTCCTTGTTAGTCGGCCAACACTTACACGTCTGGCTGAAGGGATCCATTGGAGAAAGTCAATTATGAGTTCGTCCATACTTCCCCAGCAGTGTCCCACATATCTTGTTCGTCTTATTTTGAGGGTTTTAGAGATGGGAGGTCGGTGGCCGTGCAGCTGCTGTTTTGTGGGAAGTTGCTTCCAGGATTTGTTCAATATAACACGTAGCATTCTTGCACAGTTCCCGTCTAGATTTTTCTCAATATGCTTAGTATGTATCCATGTAGTTCATCCATACTGACATAAACTCCAATTTAATTTCTGCAATAATACCCTTCCATAATTTTTTATTACCAGGCTCATCCATTGAATGTTGTAGTTTTCTTGTTCCTGTCATTTTATATGATCATTCTTTGAACAGATAATTAAATTTTATATGCACCTCATAAAATTAGTGCAATCATAAAAATATTTCATGTAATATAACAAAATCTCCATCACATTATTAATGTATTTTGATATCAATGTCAGTAGTTTGACATCGCAAATCTCCAATTTAAATCAAATAAAGTCTTTTCATCATGATATAAATATTTACCAACCCCTCCGCTCGGTTAGGATATGACACAAGGTCAATTTTTAAGCGGGTTTTTAACAGGTTTGAATTCAGAGTTTTCCTTCTCCTCGACTAGTTTCCTAACCAAGGCTGAAGAAATCAGTCTGCCCTACTATTTACCCATAGCTGGAGGGAGAATAATTGGATTCATACATTTCCCAAGGGTATGTTAAATGCAATCATTCTCATCCATGAATTGAACTCGGGTCACCGTGTCCAATTCCTACGACGATAACCATTATACCACGGCCACCTCGTTTTTATCATGATATAAGTTCAAAGCTCTTCGTCATTCAGAATGATGATCTCAAAATTCTGTGCATAATCAACAATTTTCTTGAGTCATGGCAGATAATTTTGTGTTATTTCCTCGTCTGATTTAAGAAGAGTTCAGAGCTTTTTAAAAAGGATTCAACACAGCAGTTTTTACTTTGTTATTAATTTTTTGTCTCTGGTTAGATTTCAGTAGCAGGTTTTCAAGAAAATTCTTGTTTTTCTAAGTTTTGATTATTTTTTTAGTGGTGGGTTGGATTTATTTTATTTTCCAAAAAGTTCTTGTTCTACTAAGGTATTCCGAATATTTTTTTTATCTTTTATTTTCAAGGAATTTCTACTACTTCTAAGGTACTCGGATTTTTTTTTGATTTTTTTTTTTAATTCTATTTTCAAGAAATCTCTTGTTCTTCTAAGGTACTCCGAATTTTTTTAATTTTTTTTTTTCAAGAAATTTCTTGTTCTTCTAAGGTACTCCGAATATTTTTTATTGGTATTTTGTTCTCTCTAAGGTATCCGATCTTTTTTTTCAATAAATTTCTTGTTCTAAGGTACACCGATTTTTTTTCATTGACTTATTTTTAAGAAATTTCTTGTTCTTCAAAGATACTCCTTTTTTGTTATTTTTTTATTTTATCTCCGTTTCCTTTGTGATTCGCGCTAATAACATTCACAGATATTTTATTTTTATTTATGTATTTACTTTTTCAAAATTCTCGGATGCTTTGTTGATTGAGCAATTCGAGTTTTTTTGTCATTATAAGCTTGGCACATTGTACAATCTGAAATTCATTTCTTCGATCTTGGCTGGAGATGCTTTTAATTTTCTAAGTATTTCTACTAAATTTTTATTCTTAAAAATGTATCACCCTTATAAATGAGATGATTTAGCTTTTCCTGCAACTTAGTAATTTTTACATTATTTTATATTTTCTTAGAATGCAATTCTGAGGTATCACTGTACTGACATTTATTTATGATGAAAAAGAGTCTCCCTGGAAGATACCTATAAGAACTTGTGGCTTCTTGTAATGGTTTCGATGTTTTAGTTTTATGGCATATTAAGCTTCTTGGGTTATTTAATTCTAAAGCCGTCCTTGTAGAAAGACAGCAGGGTTACTATTTAACCTATAGCTGGGGAATGTTTTTAACGGGATACATACCCTTTTCCAAAGGTATTAGACAGAAAGTTAATGTAATTGAGCGACTGGAGTTCGAACGTGCTCACTTCGAAGCCACAGTCTAGCACTTTTGCCACGACACTCCGAGGAGTCCCCTCCTTGAATGTTTACCATCATCATGATTAAATTGCTTTTCTATTTTTGAAGTGTTTACTCAGGAAAAGAATACCCAATCGCATGGGGCTGTAAAATACACCGACTGCGTCTCTGAAGAGGGGTAAGAGCCCCTCTCCTAACGAGTGTCCTGCTTATGGCACTAAACAATCTGATGGTGAGGCTCCAGTAAAGCTTTAATTGGGTTGGTTTTCTTTGTTTTAATGGCATATCAACCTTTGTAGGTTATTTAATGCCAAAGTTTTTCTCCTAGAAGAACAGTAGTGGTACTATTTAACCCATAGCTGGGAGGATAAGGGGGGTTCATACTTTTCTCAAGGGTATTTGCCCGAAAGTGAACGTAATAGCGCGACTGGAGTACGAACTCGCTTACTACGATTCCGCAGTTCATTGCTTTAACCATTACACCACGAGGACACCCCTAATTGGGTTGGTCTTTTTATTCAGTGGTATATCAACCTTCGTGGGTTATTTAATTTAATCCATCCTTTTAGGACATTAGTGGTACTATTTAACCCATCGCTGGGAGATAAGGGAGTTCATACCTTTACCAAGGGTATTTGTCTGAAAGTGAACGTAATAGTGTGACAATAGTTTGAACTAGCTTATTACGATTCCGCAGTCCAACGCTTTAACTATTGCACCACGGTGACATCCCCAGTAATGTTGGAGCTTTGAGGAATGTGAAGTACCCCTTCATTGCCATCGCTCCAAGGTCCACTCTCGTCCGGAGTGGTAGCACCTGATAGTGTCCTATCTATGGGTCAAATAGAACTAAATTATTGCTTGAAATAAAACTGTTCTGAGATTGAAACTGCGAACTTCATTTAACTTGCGTACTTATGCTAAACTGAATTGTTTGAAATAGAACTCTTTGAAATTTAAACTGCATACTTATGATACTTAACTGAAACGTTTGAAATTTAACTGTTTTTGTACGCTAAACTGAATTGTTTGAAATAGAACTGTTTCTGACATGGACACTGCATTTACGCCAAACTGAATTGTTGGAAATAGAACTGTTTGACTAAACGTTTTCACAATTAAACTGTGCACTCATGCTAAAGAGAATTGTTTGAAATAGAACTAAATATTTGTATAAAAATGGATTTTGGCATTAAATAATCTACAAAGGTTGATATGCCATAAAACTCAAACAAACACCACGAAGAGAATTCCTCTGGTGTATAAATGCATTCGATTCTGTAGCATAAGTTTAATTTGATGTGTAATTGTTACTTAGATAATGTATCTCTTCAAAGCTTAAAATCTTATTTTCTTGCATCTCCTACATTAAAAAGAAAGACTCTTTAGCGAGAGAGGGTGGGGAGTCATTAAAAGAGAGATACACCAACGCAATTACATTCATTAGCAAATGCGGTAACAGATACATCTTCATATCTTTATTTTTTTTAGACGAAACACATGGTTTTTAATTGTGCGAATAAAACTGCAGTTGGTGAATCGGAAATGTGCATGATGGAAAATTAGCGAAGCAAGGGTGGGGGTTGTGACTTCTAATTATGCCTATATTGAAAGAGTGTGTGTGTGTGTAAGCTTCAAAATTAATTCATGATTACGTAATAGATGGGGAGACAGAAAGATGAGAATCAAATAGGATATATAGATATATTAATTTACTGACACTGGTTACTAGATAAATAGACCGATAGATGGATTGATTTGCACGACGTATATATATATATATAAGTTAGCGACCATAGTCGAGGGTGACCCGAAGGCTCCCTTTTCAATAGCTACTACACCAAGGTGTAGGGGAGGGCGCTACTCCATTCCCAGGATTGCTCCACTTTAACCCTTGAACCGTACCTTATAATGCTGAGTGTTTAGCAAGGTGGTATCAAGTACCATTTTTAAAGTCTTTGGTATGACTCGACCTGGGATTGAACCCAGTCGTGCCACCAGCATGGATATCCCTGACCCTCTCTCACCACTTCTCCCTATCGTTCATCGCCTCTGGCAGGTATCCTCACATAGCTGCTGTATGTATGTTCGAACTGGTCGTCCTGCTTTTGCCCGGCCATATATATATATATATATATATATTGAGAGACAGAGTCGGAGAGATTTTAATAGAACCAGATAGATAGATAGATAAATAGATTGAAAGAATTGAACAGCTCAGATACATATAGAGGGATTTGAAAAAAACTAGATAGATAGATAGATAGATAGATAGATCCCTAGTTTTTGTTTTGTTGTCTTTTCTTTCTAAATTCTCGTATGCTTTTCTGATAGGTCAGTTCTATCATTTAATTTTTTGTCTCGTTTCCTTTTTCAATCATTAGTATGGTCAAACAGGTCAAATTTTACAGTCTAAAATTAGATAGTTAGATAGATAGATAGATAGATAAGCCCAGTAAATATTCTTTGGAATTTATATGCTTACTGAACATGTCACTATTGATTAATGGTAGGTGTTATAATATCGTACATCATAGCTGCTAAAGTGAGTTCGGTCTTCAGTATACTTTTGTGTATTTTGTGCCAAAATAAACTATTCTTGCAAAATATTTTTACCAATACATTTACCACCCTCACATGAAAAAAATGTAATCAAACTGCATATGTGCTTTTTACTGATGTATTTCTTATATACTTTGAATGTAAATTTTTTTTTTTCATATGAAATAATGGACTGTTTTGCAACACTTATCATTTGAGATATCCTCTTTCTGAAATAAAGTTAAAGTACACTCTTCTAATATGTTATATTATCTATCATCTTCTGTAATGATTTCCAGGTTCTACTCACACACACACACACACACACACACACACACACACACACACACACACACACACACACACACATACACACACACACATACATATATATATATATATATATATATATAGAGAGAGAGAGAGAGAGTGTGTGTGTGGGAGAATTGAAGAGAATCAGATTGATAGATAGATAGATAGATAGATAGATAGATAAATACATACATACATACATAAATATGATCATAGATAGATAGATAGATAGATAGATATGATCACACCGAGGGTAGATAGATAAATTGAGAGAGAGAGAGAGAGAAAGAGAGATGGGTTGGTTTCTTTGTTTAATGGCATATCAACTCTTTTTAGGTTATTTAATGCCAAAGCCATTCTCCTAGAAGAACAGTAGTGGTACTATTTAACCCATAGCTGGAGGATAAGGTGGTTCGTACCTTTCCCAAGGGTATTGCCCGAAAGTGAACGTAATAGCGCGACTGGAGTACGAACTCGCTTACTACGATTCCACAGTCCATCGCTTTAACCATTAGGCCACGAGGACCCCCCCAGAGAGAGAGAGAGAGAGAGAGTGGGGGGATAAAGAGACATAGGAGGAAGAGTAAGACATGACCAAACCAATATCAATATAATATATATATTATGGACTCTGATTCAACTGTTTGCATTTTTCTTAAGTAATGTACTTTCTTCCAATAAGAATTTGTGAAAGTACTTTACTGTACTCTTAGTAGAGAAATTGTGAATTGGTACTCAACTCAAAGAGATATGGGTAGAGGTTGAGATGAGAGACATAATTTCTTATTCAAATCACGCACTTAAATGTTTACTGTATTTTCGAAAGAAAGAAAGAGTTGTAAGAAAGGAAGAAAGAAAACCAGGGGGTGAGTAGAAAGAAAGAAAGAAAGAAAGAAAGAAAGAAAGAAAGAAAGAAAGAAAGAAAGAATACAGAAGAGTTGTACGAAAGAAAGAAAAAAAAACAGGCGATGAGTAGAAAGAAAGAAAGAATACAGAAGAGTTGTAAGAAAGAAAAAAAATAACAGGCGGTGAGTAGAAAGAAAGAATACAGAAAAGTTGTAAGAAAGAAAGAAAAAAAACCAGCCAGTGAGTAGAAAGAAAGAAAGAAAGAAAGAAAGAAAGAAAGAAAGAAAGAAAGAAAGAAAAAAAAAACAGGCGATGAGTAGAAAGAAAGAAAGAAAGAAAGAAAGAGTACAGAAGAGTTGTAAGAAAGAAAAAAAATAACAGGCGGTGAGTAGAAAGAAAGAAAGAATACAGAAAAATTGTAAGAAGAAAAATTGTAAGAAAGAAAGAAAAAACCAGCCGGTGAGTAGAAAGAAAGAAAGAAAGAAAGAAGGAAAGAAAGAAAGAAAATTGTTTTTGCAGAAGAAAGGGATGACAGAAAGAAAAATGAAAGAACAGAAATTATGGCCTAAAATAAGTCAATATCGTTTTAATCGACCGAAACTGAAGCTTGACTGAAAATGAAATGAAGCGATTTCAAAGATAAAAGCTCTACGCTCAGTCTTATCTATTTCATGACACCAAAAACTAAGAACATTTTTGGACCTCTTTTATTCTTACAATTCTCATTGAGAATATTAAGGAAACCCCACCGCCACCAATATTTGAGTTGGTGTTCGAACCTGACACAGGCAATCCAGTTGATGGTTTACTGACGATAAAGAAAACCGCTGATCGACCAACAGATATGAAAAGACGTTTTTTTTTATTTTGAGAGCCTAACAA
>OY757930.1:44924445-44936945 GCA_963585895.1 Sepioteuthis lessoniana
ATCAAGTGCTATAACTCCGGGTCAGAGTGGACCTGGAAGCAATAGCAATGAAGGAGTATTCCACATCCGCCAAATTTCTCACCATCAAATTGTTTAATGTCATATCCAAGACACTCATTGCAGAGATGCAGTCGATGTATTCTACAGCCCCAGCCGATTGAGTTTGGCAACGTAGGACTACTCCACTTTCTCCAAAGTTCCTGGACTGAAGTCTCACCATCAGATGAAGTTGAGTGTTATACCCAGGATACTAGTTTTATTTGTGCCATAAATGGCTCCCTCATATGCAGAAGTACTTCAGATCGGAAGGGACCTGGGACAAGAACATGAAAAGGGTATTTCATATTCCCCAAAGCTCAATGTCGAGATCCTCAACATCAGATGCGGTTTAATGTCATATCCAGTACACTCGTTAGTCCTCTACACAGTTGCAGTCGGCGTACTTTGCAGGAAAGTATAAAACAATAAAGAAATATAAAGGAATAAAGAAGAAAGGAATAAAGAGAAAGCAAAGAAAAAGAAACATTAATAGCTCTTAAAAAAGGAGACATTATCAGCTCTGACTATGAGCAACTGAGACCCGTGTGTCAGACTAGTCAAAGCTTAATAAATATTCAAGATTTCAAAAAATAATATACCTGATAATGGTGGTCCACTCAGCGCTCCAAGACCCTGAAAGCATATTGTAAGTCCAAAAGAACTGGATATTCTATCTTGTCCAAGAAGCTCTGTAAGCATTACTGCTTTTTGTGACACATTGATCCCATTGAGGACACCGTAAACTGCGCAGAGTATTCCAAATTCGGTAAATGTTTCCATGAACGGACAAAGGATGATAAGCACGGCGATAAGGAATACATTTATATTATACATGAACCGTCTATATTTTTGCACCGGCTTACAATCTAATATGAAGCCGGCACTGATCTTCGCCAGGGCGTCAGCAACGCCCAAAATAGAGATGAGGTAAGCAGCTTGTATATTGCCAAGACCTTTCTCTTTCCCAAGAGCTGGAACGAAGACTGCCGATGACTGAGAGCCAAGTGTAAAAAGACAGAGGCTGGAGCCGAATATTAGAAACAGAGGGTCCTTCAACAGGGACCAGTCGATTAGGACCTTTTTGTCCTTCGCAGTTTTTTGGCTAGGGTTGCTACTGCCCCTGGGGGCGCAACAAGTGTAGGTATTGCCCTGAACGTTGTGGGTCTTTTTATTGCAACAAGCGAATAAATGACAAAATTTCCATCGCACTCGAGTGTCTCCCTCTTCGACGGATTCTTGCGATTCGACCAGGTGCCCGCCGTTTCTGATATTCTCGTTAACATCCTGGGTATCCTTGAGTGGAGTGTTCGTCGTGATGGTAGTATCTGTTGTATCCATAGACAGAATCGTCGTAGGCGTTGTCGGTTCGATGTAGGCGTCGTATGATGGTGAAAATCGTTCGCCATCCTTTCGGACCGGCTGCGCTAAGCTATCTATCTCAGGATCATGGTTGTTTTTAAGGCGGATCTCTGGTCTGAAAAAGTAGAAGAAAAAAGATGATGAGACAGATATAACATAACATAATGATTATCTTGTACATTTCTATCATTTCATATCATTAATTGCTCGCTTCCTAAAATAGTCAGAAAAGTTCCGGGGAGCTGATAAAACTGTCTATACCCAGACCTCTCTAAAAGCCACCAGTTCCTACCAGTGAAACAGCTCATTATTATTATTATTATCATTTTGCTTCTTGCAAGTTTTTAACACCAGCGTCAGCTGATGGGCTTTCACGGCAGTCTGAATGACAGCAAGTCTCTTCAAGTCTCCAGGACTCTACTTAGTATTTTGGCCGATCTTAACAATGCTGTAATTTCGATGGTACCTGCTCGTCCTCCGATTGCCAACTCTTTCACTCACCTTACCAAGCCGTTGAGGGTCTTTCTGAGAGCTCCCATTATAATTGGTGTCACCGTCACCTGATGTTTCATAACTTCTTTAGTTTTTGGAAAGCTCCATGTTGTTGTGTCACTTTTCGTTTTCTCTGACTTATAGTTATTTTACTCCTTGAGAGTTTTTCACATCGGCATTAGCCGATGGACTTTCACAGGAGTTTGAGTGACAGCAAGTCTCCTCAAGTCTCCAGGACTCTTCTCAGTATTCTGGCCGATCTCAAAAATGCTGTAGTTGGGACAGCCCCCACCTGTCCGGTTATTTCCAAGTCCTCCAGTCCCTGTATCAATCATTTGATGACTGTACGATGAGCAAGGTAACAATTGGTATAATTGAAATTTCATGTTCCACAGTTACTATTATTATTATTATTATTATTATTATTATTTAATTTTCAGTTTTATTTTCGGTTTCTTGAGAAAATGTGGCCCCTTAAAACTACCCCTCTATCATTAATCATTGGAGCCCTGGGTATGATCAAGAAAGGGACAGATACACATTAACAAGATACCTGGCAGTTCCAGCCTATATGAAATTAAAAAAATATAATTTTGTGAAATTGCTCATTGGCCTAGTGGGTAGAGTGTTCGCCAATGGTCATTTCTTTGCACTCAGCTTAAATGTCAAACAGTTCTATTTGACCCATAGATAGGAACCTATCAAGTGCTCTCACTCCGGGCCATTGTCAACTTGAGATCGATGGCAATGAAGGGGTTCTCCGCATTCCCCAAAGCTCCATCATTACTGGAGCCTCACTATCAGATTGTTTAACGTCATATCCAGAAAATTTATTGGGGTTGTCTTACTTATCTGCAACTTCAGCCGACTAAGCCAACCTCGTTGGAGTTGGGGGTGGGGTCTTACTCCTCTGCAGAGATGCAATCAGTGTATTCAAAAGACCCAACTGACTGAGCTTACACTCTTTAAAAAAAAACGGCGAGTAAAAAACATTGATATTTTTAACGATAATTTGCTTTATTTCCGAAAAAAAAAACATGTTATTTAAAGCATTTTATTTTTATTTTAGGAATGATTTTCATTGACCTGAAATAACAAGACCCGTTATTTATTCATTGATTTAGTTATTTATTTCGTTTTGGTTTTCTTTATTTGTTTTACATCATAAAATATTTTTATTAACACTATCAATAAAATTGATTTGAATGATTATTCTTGTTATTTCAGCCTGAAATCTATCCGTTTGAAAAAAAGGATTTTGTTAGTATTTTTACAGCTGATTTTCAGGGATCTGAAATAAGGTGTCCTGTTATTTTTTTTTATTCGCGTAACATTATTATGAACACCGTCTGCAAAATTTATCGAAATCAACATTTCAAGGCGTGAAAATAAAAGAAATCTATAAAAGTTAGTGAGTTGAAATAATTATTTATGATGGTCGGGGTCAGTACGTTTATTCCAACAAAAGGAAAGGAAAATAACTGGTTTAAACGTAATTTCTATTGCTTTGAAAAAGACTTTAGGGGATAGCTCTTCGGGCTCAACCATACCCGACATATATATATATATATATATATATGTGTGTGTGTGTGTGTGTGTGTGTGTGTGTGTGTGTGTGTGTTAATTTCGTTTTAAATAGCCTTAAAATAACGATCGTTTCTTGCGTCCAGTCTACAATTAACGGCGTTTTTTTTGCAAAATATTTTTAAAAAATACTTTTGAGCCAATCTGTTTAACCGTTGAGCATAATCATTCTTTATTTTGAAACAATCAACATTACTGAAATTATTCTTATATATTTATATATATATATATATATATATATATATATATATATATATATATTGGCAGCATTTCTTCATTAATACAAATTTCGTTGAATATAATAGACATGATCCAAATTGATCCTTTCATATTGACGTATTGATTTTATAATATTCGGCAGGAATATTATATATGATATATAATATATGATATATTTTCCATAATTGTCTATTTCCCAAGTACTTTCTGCTTGACTTTGGGCCATCATCAGCGAAGGATTTATTACAAAAGTAACTTTTGGATGTACATGACTACTTTGTAAGAAGAAGAGCATCTGGGCCGTTGCAGTGTATAGCGTTTACATTTAAAATTGTTCTATAAATAGTGTCAGTAGCTAAAGACATTTAAATATAATACTATAAAATCAATACGTCAATATGAAAGGATCAACAAGAAAATATGTAGATAGAAAATTTATATATATATATATATATATATATATATATATATATATATATATATATATATATATATGGCAAGAGAACGATATATCACAAAAACTATGACAACGCAGATGAACCACTACTTCTAGCAGATACACATGCCCAAACCAAATTCCTGCTGCTTAGCCAGGAGCAGACAGCAATAAAGTAAAGTTGGTGAGCGTAGTCGAGGGCGACCCGAAGGCTCCCTTTTCAATAGCTACTACACCGAGGTATAGGGGATGGTGCAACTCCTTTCTCTGGGTGGCTCCACTTTACCCTTGATGCTTACCTTATCATGCTGAGTGTTAAGCAAGGAGGTATCAAGTATCATTTTTTTGAGTCTTTGGTATGACTCGATCTGGGATTGAACCCCGGACCATTGGTAACACTGTATTCATTAGGAGAACAGAGTTCTTGCCTTTTAAACTAAATGGAGCCCTCTCCACATTAAATGATCAGTTGGTTGACCAATTCAGATACCTCGCAAGCAATATCTCATCTACAAAAAAGGATGTCAATATACACATAAAAAAGGACTCCTACTGACTGTTTATCGATCTTATTGAAATCTGATCTCTCTGATAAAAAAAAAATCAGAATTCTTCCCAGCAATTTCCACGTCAGTACTACTATATGATTGCATAACTTGAATCTTAACGAAACCCTTGCAGAAAAGGCTAGATCGGAACTTCGCAAGAATCCTACGGAATCCTGGATGCAGCATCCCTCAAAACAACAACTGTATTGACAATTACCTCCTATCTCACAAACCATTCATGTGAGACGAACAAGACCTGCTGGGCACAAGCTCGGACCAACTAATGAGCAATGTTCTGTGAACCCTTTCACATGGACATACAAGTGCTGGCCGTCTTACAAAAACTTGTATATATCAGAACTGTGCAAAAACTGGATGCAGTCTAGTTTAATTTCCATGAACGATGGCTAATTGGGATTGATAGCGAGAGAGATTTAAGGTAATCCGTGGTATCAATTTGACAATGAGAGTCAGAGACAGACAGACAATATACCGTAGTCACTTAACTGTAATTTACTAAGCTTTTCGCTTATATGTGGCACCGGGCCGAATGAATGGGACACCCAATGAGCCTCGAACTCATTCGTGTTGGTTTGCTAGTCTAGCTTGTTAACCATTACACAACCTGAGGCACCCAATGGAATGCAACAACCATTTCACAGTCCAGTGCGATAGCCTCTACGTCAAGGAGATTCCCCTTTAACCCGGGTGGATTTGCTAGTTAGCAAGCGTGGCTTAGTTAACCATTAGCCTACAAGAGAATAAACTGTTTAATTAAGTTCCATAAAAAATTCGCTGGCGTGAATAGCTAGTAAATCCTCGTTTTACGGAAAATGACTAAATCCCAAGAAGAAAATATATTAGAGTTCACCCCAGAATCAAAATTATAGAGATCCCACCCCACTGCAGAACAAGTTCCCTACATAAGATGAACAATCAACCTAAATGTAGGGGTCTATAATCCTAAGTAATAAAAACTGAAACTTTGAGAGAGAGAGAGAATTCAGTTTCTAACATAAATCCGTTCTGGAAGGAACAAGCCAAAGGACAGTGAGTTAAAACCGAAAGTTCATTATTTGCTAATAAAGAAATAAATTTTGCTCGTTATCCACATTTCTAAAATACAAATAATCTAAGTTTCCTACGAACTCTCTATGATATCTCAACATTAAACTTAACACATTTTTTCTTTTTGATCTTACTCACTTTTTCTGACTAACAAGGCTATACCGAACAAAGACCCGGCTGACATGCAACTGTAATCTATGAGTGGAATCCGGAATATGATCGCCTAAAATGCCAATAATATTACAGAGAAAACATTTAGCGAAAGACTTGAAAATTTTTATATAAGCGGTATATAAGCTCTTGTAAGGGTAAATAGTGATAATAAAAACTTGGCTTCACATTCAAGATATTTTTCGTACACACACGTGTGTGTGTGCGTGTGTATGTATCTATATACGATATATATATATGTATGAAACATACGTAAATATATATATATATATATATATATATATATATATATGTTACATTTATATATATATATATATATATATATATATATATATCATATATAAAAGTCTGTTCATATCTATCTATCTGCATGTGTGTGTATGTGTGTGTGTGTGCATGCATGTTGATAGATGAAGAAATAAAGATTAATGCATTAATCTATTGATATTTATTTATCTATCCACACACACACACACACACACAATTTCTCTCTCTCTCTCTCTCTCTCTCACACACACACACACACACACAGACTGATAGATAAATAAATAGATAGATAGATGCAGATATATAAGGATATATATATATATATATTCATATATAAATCATATATAGATAGACATACATACATATATATACACATGCATACACACACACAAACGCACACACATACATAAACACACACATACACACACACACTCACGCATATATACATATATATATATATATATAATATTTGTAAACGAATAGTTTGTAGGTAACATTTTAAAGCCAGAGCTCATTAGTTTGCACACAGCTAGTATTGCTATCTAACGCAAATAATTCCATTTAGTACTAATCATTTGTTTGCACACAGTTAAAAGCCTTCAAGTAGTACTTTATAAAACTGTTTCATTTGCATACAATTAAATTGTTTCGAGTATTGCTATGTAACCCTAAAAGTTCAATTTAACATCAATCATTTGTTTACATACAGTTAAATGGTTAAATATTACTTCTTAACCCATATATGAGACCTTAATAAGTACAACCTCTCCAAGTCAGAGTGAACTTGGGTATGATGCAACCCATATATGAGACTTCAAAAGGTACAATCTCTCCAAGTCAGAGTTAACCTGGGAGTGATGCAACCCATATATGAGACTTTAAAAGGTACAACCTCTCCAAGTCAGAGTTAACCTGGGAGTGATGCAACAAGTTGTCAACATTCTCCTGGACTAAAACCTCACCATCATATTTAGTTTAGTGTCATACCAAGGATACTAGTTTTACTTGACCTATAATTGGGACACTAAGAGGTTCTACCTCTCCGGGCCAAAATGTACCTGGGAGAAATGACAATAAAGAGGTACTGTACGTTACCCAAAGCGCGAAGAGTGGAACCTTATCCTCAGATGGTTTAGTGTCATATTCAAGAAACTCGTTAGTTAGAGAAAGGTTCTTAGCCCTCTACGGAAATGCAGCCCCAGCCGACCGGGCTACTCAAACTTAGATAGATATATTGATAGATAGAAGGCAAAGAACATAGATAGATAGATAGATAGATCATGAACATATTCATAGTTATATAGATCGAACAAAGAAAACAACAAAGATAGAAATGAACATAGATAGATAGATAGATAAATAGATAAAGTTGGCGAACTTAGTCAAGGGTGACCCGAAGGCTCCCTTTTTGATAGCTACTACATCAAGGTGTAGGGGAGGGTGCTACTCCATTCCCTGAATTGCTCCTCTTTACCCTTGCCTTATAATGCTCAATGTTAAGTAAGGCGGCATCAAGACCATTTTTTGAGTCTTTAGTATGACTCGACCAGGGATTGAACGCCGGTCTCCCGGACCATTAGCAAACACCCTACCCAACGGTAGATAGATAGAAGAGAGCTAAGAAAAAACATAGATAGATAGATAGATAGATAGAAAAAAAAGAAAATAACAAAGATAGATAGATAGCAAAGAACATAGATAGATAGATAGATAGATAGGATGCTGAAAACATTAGTTTTACTTACTGCGTGACTGGTGGTGAACGATAAAGGCTACCGCTGAAACACAAGAACGGTGCAACAGCCACGAGAATGAGCATTGATTTGTAAAAATCATGTTCAGTGAAGAAGAGCTGTAAAATGGGTGGTACAACCAACATGCCAAGTCCGCTGCCAGCACTGGCTACACCAAACGCCGTGCTTTTGTGGTTCTCAAAGTACATGGTCACGATCACCACGCTTGGGGTGTAGGCAAACGACTTCCCGACACCTAAAAATGAAACAATAAACTTAGTTTAACATTCATCGAAAATTTTAGTGTTCAATTCTTCGTTTTGAGATTGGTTCTGATAATATATCTAACTTTATTCAAGCCAAACCCTATATATAGAGATGCATACATGCACAAATACGCACACAAACACACACACACACACACACATATATATATATATATATATATGGATTGAAGAAAACCTATATATATATATATATATATAGGTATTCTTCAATCCAGTAAATCCGGAGTAGGGAACAAAACAAGAAAGGACCGGAACTAGCCTTACATGGATAAAGGCTATATATAGCTTAAATGGATTTCTTTTTCCCTTCCTTTCTTAGACTATCCCTCCCGTCTGGTTATAATTTTTTATTTTCTTACTGGATCTGATGAAGTCCTGTTAAAGATTATTTTAGAGTCTTTGATTCATATCAATTCCCTTAAATGGATGGAAATAAATTTATCCTAATGTGAACGAATATTGATTTTTTCTTGAAGATATATAAATATATATATTTCAAGAAAAAAACAATATTCGGTCACATTAGTACAATATATTTATTTCCATCCTGTTAAGAGCATTGATATGAATAATATATATATATATATATATATATATATATTCTTCCACATGAGCAGGATGCGACACAAGGTCAATTTTATGCAGAGATTAACAAACTTGAATTCTGAGTTTTCTTTCTTCTAGATTGGTTATCATATGAAGATTGAAGAGCCCAGTCTGCCCTATTATTTACCCGTACTTCGTGAGATAATAATTGGATTAATACCTTTCCAAAATGTGTTAGCGTTATGTTCAGGATTTGAATTCGAGTAACCGAGTTCATTTCCTACGAAAATAACCATTACACTACGTACGAATCCATATACAGATATATATGATTTGTAAGCCAATATTTTGTAGGTAACTTTATTTTTAAACAAATTGCTTGAGATTATTTGTTTGCACACAGTTAAATAGCTTTAAGTATTCTACTCTAATAAATCTATTTAATATCAAATTGTTTGCACACAGCTAAATGGTCTCAAGTATTCCTCTCTAACTCTAATAATTCTATTTAATATTAATCAATTGTTTGCACATAGCTGTATGGTTTCAAATAACTAGAAATAATATTCCTTAGTAAATGATTGAACAGTTCGGTTCGATCCATAGGTGGGAGTTTAACAGGTGCTATCAATCTACGTTAAAGTGAACCTGGGAATAATGACAATGAAGGAGTTGTCTACGCTTGATACTCTTTGAGAGATAGGGTTTGTAGCACTTTGCAGAGGTGCTGATGGGGTATTCTACCGTCCATGTCGACAGAGTATTTCTTTGAAGAGCATTGTCACACGTCGTTTCATATAGAGCTGCGGTTTCGTATCGAGTACGGTTTTGAATTTAGAGGGTTGGTTTTTTTTTGGTTTTTTTGTTATTGTTGTACTTTTTTTTTCTTCTCTTAGACAGTTTGCCTTACCAATTCTAAAGATACTATTTTGTCCTTATTTACCAATAAGTGCTGTAAGAATTGAGTGATTTATACTTTTGTCGGCAGCATAACAATTTTTGTCTTCATTGTTTTTTAGGGGTTTTTTTGCGGTATATATATATATATATATATATATATTTACTAATCTAATATCTACCAGAAAAAAAACCGCCAGAGACAAGATATAAAGTATCTCGAATCACTGCCCGGGGGGAAAAGAAAAAATTATAGGTCAAAAAGAAAGAAAAGGCCAACCTTGTCCGACCCCTTGAAAAAAATCAAGGGATACGCAATCGGTTGGTCAAAAGAAAACTAAAAACCTTCCGCGAATCCTGCAATGCTACAATTACAAAAGTGCTCAACACAATTGGAGCCAATTATAAAATTAACTTAAATTGCGAGTTAGAAATCCTCTACTAAAGTTTCACCATATATATATATATAGAATAGGTCTAAAATGGACATTGGGTTTATGGATTTTGAGGGAGACCTCGGCTATATGGTCTCCACTAAATCTATAAACCCTTTTCTCTCTCTCTCTCTCTCTCTCTCTCTCTCTCTCTCTCTGTGTATATATATATATATAATCCTGTATATATATATATATATATATATGAAAGTAAAAAATAGAAGTAAATCCGACTATAGAGAAAAAAAATGATAAACAAGGTAATCCAAGAAGAAGAATGAAAAAAAAGTCGACGCTATAACATTTTTGGTTTTAACGAACAATCATCATAACAAGGTAGGATGATAACACCTTTACCTGTATATATAGTATTTTCTCTTTGTTTTTGTATCTTATTAAACATCTTTCAGTGATTTAACATCACTACATATGATTCTTCCTAGTGCTGAGGATGGTTCATTTGAACCGAAACCTTATGACATTGACTTTCTTTTTCATTAAACTATTATTTTTGGATTACCTTGTTTATCAATTTCTCTCTCTCTCTCTCTCTCTCTCTCTCTATATATATATATATATATATATATATATATATATATATGCATATAGTATAAATATATATAGGTTTCTTTGTTTTTTAATGGCCTATCAACTCTTTTTAGGTTATTTAATGCCAAATCCATTCTCCTAGAAGAAAAGTAGTGGTACTATTTAACCCATAGCTGAGTAAATATATATAGTATATATGTATATACATATATACTGTATATAATCAACATATATATAGTGTATATACATATATATATATATATGTGTGTGTGTAATATATTTATATATACATATATATTGTATATATGTATATATATATACAGACATATATAGTATATATATATATATATATATATATACACACACTAGCCCTAATAGTCTCTTCGCTGCGACTTACTTTTTTTTAAAGATAATTCGTAACCATGCAAAAAAAAAAAAATTAAAATAAAAAAATTAAAAATACAAAAAACAAACAAAGCGATCCCGATTGAGTTCGGTCTCTGACTTCTGTATACAAAATCACACAGTTGCAAGACAACCTGTGTGTGTGGGGGGATGTAGGGGGTTGGAAGTGGGTGCGGAATTTTAAAACTAGCGTGAATGTTAATAAATGGAAACATATCCATACAAAAATTATAGCTTTTCGAGTTTTGGTAATGTCGTTTGGAGTTTTTCATCATAATTATTTTACTCCTTGTGAGTTTCTCACTCCAGACTTTTTCGGTGGAGTTTGAGTTACAGCAAATTTTCTCAAGTCTTGAAAAGTCTTCTCAGAATTCTAGCCGTTCTCAGCAATGTCGTAGTCTGGAGGGTCAAGATTCTTTCTCTAATTTCTTTCAGTCCGATTTCCAAGCATTTTGGAACCCTTCAAACAATTGGTATCCTAGTCACTCTCATGTTCAACAGATTTCTTTTAGTTCTCTGGTAAGGTCTAAGTATTTGTCTATTATTGGCCCAGCGGTTAGAGTGTTCGCCAATGGCCCGGGAGACCTGGGTTCAATCCCAGGTCGAGTCATACCAAAGACTTTAAAAATGGTACTTGATACCACCTTGCTTAACACTCAGCATTATAAGGTACGGTTCAAGGGTAAAGTGGAGCAATCCTGGGAATGGAGTAGCGCCCTCCCCTACACCTTGGTGTAGTAGCTATCGAAAAGGGGGCCTTCGGGTCACCCTCGACTATGGACGACTAACTTTGTTTTAACTCTGTGATCGGCTGGAACGGCATGATCCACTAGATAGCAAGTTCTCTTTTTTCTCCTATTTTTCTTTTTGTTGTTGTTGTTGTTGTTGTTGTTAATTAGCTCATACTTTGGTATCCTGGCCGGAATTTGCTGATCTGTCTGTATCTCAAAATACCAGAGAATTATTATCATTTACTCATTAGAGTTTTTCCCATCAGCTAGCGCTGATGGTTTTTCACTGGAGTTTGTGTGACAGCAGGTCTCCTCAAGTCTCCAGGACTCTTCTCAGTATTCTGGCTGTTCTCAATAATGCAGTAGTTTGGATGGCGTCCACTCGTCCGCCAACTTCCAACTCCTCCAGTCCCTTTAGTAATCCTTTAGTTACTGTTCCAAACGCACCAAATGCAATTGGTATAATTGTCACTTGCATGTTCTATATTTTTTTCAATTCCCAAGCAAGGTCTATTTATCCTTCTTTTCACATTTATTATTATTATTATTATTATTATTATTATTATTATTATTATCATCCAAATGATCAATATATCACTGCTGTGGTCTGCATTATCTTAACTGAAGTTTTAAAACATCTGGTCAATGGTTTATTGCTTTTTAATCCGAGAAAGGTTTGACTCACGTAAGCTGTGTGTGCCATGAAGAAGAAAATGTCCCCCTTAAAGATAGGGC
>OY757930.1:44939445-44941945 GCA_963585895.1 Sepioteuthis lessoniana
AAAACTGTCTGGCGTCAACATAGACCTTTTTTTATTCATAGAAGTCATTCATTAAATGTGACAATATTTGTTGCCACTGATATCCTTTGTTTATATTCAAAACATTTTTTTGCAAATATAATTAAACGAGCCAACGTGTTTCAAAGGTGAAATATATTCAGCGATTTTCCTGCAAACATCAGCGTTAATCTTTAATATCTACAAAAAGATTTTTCTATAAATTTAATAGCTGATTGTTTTGGGGGTTTTGGGTTTTTTTTTAATGGCATATCAACCTTCACCGATACTTTAATGCCAAACCCATCCATGAAGAAGAACAAAAGTGGTTCTATTTAACCCACATCTTGGATGAATGAAAGGTTTCATTCCGTTTCCAATGTTATTCGACCGAAAATGAACGCTATTGCACGACTGGAGTTCGAACCCACTTACTATGGTATCACAGTCCAGCCAGTTAGCCACTACGTCACTCCGCCATGAGGATTACTCATTTGACAGAACTGGGGTGAAAGGTAAATTCGATATAGACTTGTATAAAAGATAATCGTAGCAGATACAACAATTCTTAATTACCAAATTAGCAATCATTTACTCATCATATTCCTCGTGATTGATTGATTGATTGATTTTAACCGCATGTCGACCCATCTCGGGTTATTTTATGCCGAGAGGGTTGGGAATCACGTGCATTGTATATGTACGTAGTGCATTCAATAAGTTTTCAGACTTTTTTGTACAGGCATGGAAAATTGTCGTAGATTCTTGAAAATCCGTTATGTTATTGCTATATATCTTATGAGATGACTGACCAATTTATATGATTTCAGGTTCAAATGAACAGCTACAGCAGCAATTGGAATACACCCTACTAAAGCCTGATTGTCACTGCTAGGGAATTTCAAAACTGCAATCTGGACGTGAGGACAATTTAGAAGAACGACATGCAATAAAATTCTGTTTTAAACTTGGAAAAAATGCCACAGAAATGTATTTTGAAGCATCTTGCATGAATCGAGCATCAGTTTTTGAGTGGCATAAGAGGTTCAAGGAAGGCAGGGAGTCTGTGAGGGATGATGAGAGGTGTGGGAGGAGTAAGGAAGTCAATACATCTGAGTTGATTGGCCAAAGGGATAGGGTTAGGGTTACTATGTTGAGGTTTTAAGGGAGTTCAGGAAGAGATTCTGTCGGAAGAGGCCAGCACTCTTCAAATCGGGTCAGTGGCATTTCCACCAGGACAATGCACCAGTCCACAATTCCATCCTCGTCACAGACTATTTGACCAAGATGGGCATCAAGACAGTTCCTCACCCAGTTCCTATAGTCCAGACCTTGCTCCCTGTGACTTTTGGTTATTCTCTAAGCTCAGAGGCTGTCGTTATGTGATGAAAGAGGCTGCGACGAAGATCATTGACACGCTCACGCAAGAGGACTTCCATGGGAACGTCCAGAAGTTGCTGGAATGGTACAACAAGTGCATTTCAGCCGGAGGAGATTACTTCGAAGGAGACTAGAGTTTCATGTGTGTACTCTCAATAAAAGGGCCCATACGAAAAAAGTCTGGAAACTTATTTAATGATCCTCGTATATTTACTTTTTGTCTTGCTAATAATTTTTTTTTTTCGGCACAGTTATTTAATATTCAGTATTTTTATCAAATACAAACAATTTGTACAAGTTAGTATAGTTTCAAGAAATTAATATTAACAATCCTTTGTGAACACTTACGGCTTCATATGACTATTCCTTATACTTATAATTTACAGTTATATGATATCAAATATTTCTATATGATGCTCTTCAAAGAGATCTATTTAACTCATAGACTTTATCTTAACAGATACTATCACTTCGGGCCAAAGTGGACTAAATAGTTACGGTAATGAAAGGACACTATATTTCCCTGAGCTTGAGAACAGTGGTTTCACCATCAGATTCAGTTTAGTGTCATACCCCTTTTTCAATACATCCGCCAAAATTCTTGTTCCAGGCCACCAAGCTGCTTTCAGATATTCTGCGTTTGAGCTGTACAAATATCTCGGCAGTATTTAAACCATTGTTTGCCTTTTTTGTTCGTAATTTCAATCTGCTGTTGAAAATATTGTAAAATATTGTCGTTGCTAAACCTTTTCACAATTTCCACTCAAGGAGATTCTCTAGTAGCGGTAACATCTAAAGTAAAAACTGTTTGTTTAACATCGTCGACATAAAATGGAACAAAATGGCCAAGGGATTTCCTTTTTGACTTAAAAGTAATGTTGCAAACGGATCCCCTCGCTTTCATTGCCCAGTCAGCTGGGGCTGTAGAATACACCGACTGCACCTCTGCGGAGGAGTAGGACCCCCAATAAGTGTCGTGGATATGACACTAAACAATCTGATGATGAGATTTCAGTGATTCTGGAGCTTTGGGGAATGAGGAGCACCTCTTCATAGCCGTTGCTCCCATGTCCACTTTGGCCCGGAACGGTAGCACCTGGTAGAGCCCTATCTATGAGTTAAA
>OY757930.1:44946945-44964445 GCA_963585895.1 Sepioteuthis lessoniana
AAGAAAAAATACTTTAATACATTAAGTTCCGTTAAGTACTTGCAATGAATATGCAAATGAATATATATATATATATATAAAGGTTCTTCAAAAAAGTTTCAGGTTTATATATATAAATGTGTATGTGTATTTGGGTGTGAGCGTGGGCGTGGGTAGGTAGATGGATGGATGGATGGATGGATGGGTGGATGTGAATTGTCAACGAATAGTTTCTACGTAAAATTCATTTTTAAAACTCTTTTCAGAGCTCATTTGTTTGCGCGCAGTTAAATTGCTTGAAGTATTCCTATCTAATACTAACAATTCTATCAAATGTTAATCTTCATCCCAGCAGAGAAAATACTTTGAATGACGGAAGATGACATAAATAGTAGGACAGGCTGTGTTCTCTAGCATTAATAAAATAACTTTTGTCAAAGAGAAAGTTTGGAATCCACACAAGTTCTACTCCACTAAAAAGATTGTCATAGTGTTACATCCCGCCCGTGGCGGAGAGGCTGGATAAATATATGTGTGGCGCGCTTAGCAAAACGGTTATTATCGGTTTTTATAACAAAATAAAATTACGTAAACGCAGAGTCGGATAAAACTGAAATACTGAGGAATTTATAAAACAGAACGCTATCAACAGATAGAGAATATTATCAAGAAATATGTAATATTAAAAAAAACTAAAAACCTTCAAAAACTCTTTACAAAACACTCTTTATGCTTGCAAGCGACCCCTGATAAAACATCCGAAAGTGCTCGGAACAATTTTGGTAAATTCATCCACCAATTCCAACCTAAAACCAAGACACTTATCTGGAAACTTGAAAGGATCTTGATAAAATTATATCAGCAGACTGTGTCTTTATTATTTCATCAAACATGCTTAAATGTGTGTGCGTATATATATATATATATATATATATATATATATATATATATATATATATATATTTGGTCCAGTTAAACCGGAGTTGGGAGTAATTCCATCAGGACAAGAAGTTATTCAAGCATGAATATTTAAAATTTTCCTGGTAAAGAGCTCAATGTACCAATAATACAGAGCAATAAATTCTTTAAGAAAAACAACGAAACCGGTCACATATATATATATATATATATATATATATATATATATATATACCAACCACTCAATATGCACAGGGTGGGACACGAGTATAAGAACTTAATAGGTTCTGAATTCACAGTTTTCTTTCTTAAAGATTGGTTGCCATACGAAGGTGAAAGAGTTCAGTCTGTCTTCGAATTTATCCAGCTTTCTGTACCAAAGCTATATGAAATACAGAAAGCCAATTCCAGTATTTGAACTCGAGTTGCCGGGTCTATTTATAACGTCGTTGACCATTACTCTACATGGCCCAGTCGGCTGGCGCTGTAGAATATACCGACTGCATTTCTACACAGAAGTAAGACTCGCCCAACGAGCGTCCTAAACAGTCTCATGGTGAGGATACAGTAATGGTAGTGCTTTGGGGAATGCGGAGTACCTCTTTATAGCCATAACTTCCAGGTCTACTCTTGCCCGGAGTGGTAGCACCTGATAGGGTCGTATCTATGGGTCAAATAGTGTGCTTATGCTAAACTGAATAGCTTGAAATAGAACTGTTTTAGCATTAACTGTGTGAACAAAAAATTATACTGATACTTGACTGAATTGTTCGAAATTCATCAAAATGACTTAATTAGACTTTAAGTGACCCTAAATGGTTGATACACCGTAAAAAAATTACCAACCAACCAACCTTATACTTTTATCATATTAAGTATTTCAAACAATGACAAATTTGGATACAATTATTTACTTTCAAGTATTTCTAATACTAATAATTCATACACAATTTTTTCCCATTTTCTACCCCTGTAGCTATGGGTTAAATGATACCCTACTGTTCTTTTTGAAAATAATCTTCTATTCGCAGAGTTATACGGTTTTTCGTATTACTATCTGATACTAATAATTCTCAAAACTGACCTAACTGACCCGAAACAGGAACACTAGAAGCTACTGCCGCTCCGTGTCAGAGTGAACTCAGGCGTAATATCCTGAACTGTAGCCTCACCACCAGATGTAGTTTAGTGCCATACCTAGGATACTGCTTTCTCTCGGCCAGTGTGCTGCATTCGTTTCTAATGGGATTGAATCTCTCTCTCTCTCTCTCTCTCTCTCTCTCTCTCTCTCTATCTATCTATCTATCTATCTATCTCTCTCCACCTAGTCTACACTTCTGAGTATATTTTAGCTTTTATGAAATTTATTCTCACGACGTTATTTAGTGTTGCTATTAGAGGTAAATCGATTTAGCTCTTAAGATTTTCTCTTTGCAATCATACCCTTGTTATCTAATGTTCAATATCGTTAGTCTTCTCTATTGTTCATGAAGATGATTTTTTGCATTGTTTAAACTACCGGGTGACCCACAAAAGACTGACATTTCAAAAATTCATAATTTTCTTATTTTTAATTTCTTTTATTTTTTTCTAAATAAGTTTGTCAGATATTAAAAGTACTCCAATATGACATTTAATTTTCATTTAAAAAAAACTGTTTCTACTCATTAATATCTGAAAGAATCTATAAAAAAAATGAAATTAAGAACAAGAAATTAATGAATTTTTAAAATGTCAAGCTTTTGTTTGGCCAACTTATATAGTTACAGAATTGTTCACGAATTCGAATCATTTCATGAATACTTAGGGGACCAAAAAATAACTGGTCATTATCGTGAGACCCTCATAAGTGCGCCCTAGTGACCTTCGGACTCCGACCACTTCATGGGTAGCAGGCCATAGACTTGACAAGTAATGGGGCTCTTAAAATACAATTATAGTTCATATCCTCTCTCTCTCTCTCTCTCTCTCTCTCTCTCTCTCTCTCTCTCTCTCTCTCTCTTATGCATACGATTTCCTTTTCTTTGTCTTTCTACTCACACATATACTTACCTTCACATTTCCTTTTCTCTCCCCATTCATTATCTTCTCTCTCTCTCTCTTTCTCTCTCTCTCTCTCTCTCTCTCTCTCGATATATATATATATATATATATATATATATATATATATATATCTTACACACATACACACACATACACAAAAATACACACACAAACGCTCTTCTTTTCTGTCTTTCTACTCGAACATACACTCAATAGCATTCTTTCTCCTCTCTCCTACAAAGCATCATCATCATCATCTCTCTCTCTCTCTCTCTCTCTCTCTCTCTCTCAAACGCACGGACACATTTTCTGTTTTTCTCATTTTTTCTCTCTGTCACACCTTTCCCTTTTTTTTCTTTCACACCCTCTCTTGCTGTCAATATCTCTCTGACTCTCACCAAAATTTACTTAGTCCTATCGGGAGTGTTTAGAATGCATCCTCTGCAGACTGTTAAGCTCCCCCCCCCACAAACACACAAAAATAGATAACTTGGGTATGACACTAAACACCATCCCATAGTGGAACTCGACCTTTGAAGGTATTTAGAATGTGGAGCCCTCTTTCATCGCCATAACACACAGGTTCACTCTTACCCAAAGATGTAGTACCTGTTAGCGTCCCATAAATAAAATGGATCTTTGTTTGTTTGGCTTTTATGGCATATCAACCTTTGTAGGTTATTTAATGCCCAATCCATTTTTATACTAACAAACAGTTCTGTTTCAAACAATTCAATTTAGTATAAGTATAGTTTTTGTTTACTCACAGTTAAATGTCAAAACAGTCCCCCCTCAAACAATTCAGTTTAGCTAAAGTACAGTTTCAATGTCAAAACATTTCTATTTTAAACAATTCATTTTAACATAAGTATGCAGATTCAATGTCAAAAAAGTTCTATTTCAAGCAAGTCAGTATAGCAGAAATATTCAGTTTAGTTCGATTTGACCCACAGCTAGGACCTTATGAGGTGCTACCACTCTGGGCCAGAGTGGACCTGGGAGCGATGGCAATGAAGGGGTATTCCGCATTCCCCAAAGTTCCAGCATTAGTGGGACCTCACCATCAGATTTTTTTACTGTCATATCCAGGACACTCGTTGGGGGGTCTTACCCCTCAACATATATGCACTCGGTGTATTCTACAGCCCCAATTGACAGGGTAAGAATTGATATCTTTGAAAATTATTTGTATTAGATAGGAATACTTCATACCATAAACTGTATAAAAAGTATCTGTATTAATGATAGTTACCTGAAACTATGATTGCTTACTTAGGAATAATATTTTCATTATTATTATTTTTCACTTGTAATAAATTTTTCTCTCCAATTTAAACTGGTTGTATTTCACAAGAGACAGCAGGTCTCTCCCGGTTTCCAGGACTCTTCTCATTGTTCTAGCTGATCTTAACAATACCATTGGTGATTTTATTTTCTCTCTGATCTCTAATTTCTCTTGTATCTTTTCTTAAGCCTTTTAGAACTGTTCCAAGGGCTCCAACGACAATTTGGTATCACTATCCTTATCCTCATGTTCCACAGCTATTTTAGTTATCAGGCAAGGTCTAAGTATTTATCTACCATATACTTTCTTTTATTCATTATTATTATTCAGCTCTTGTGAGAATTTTTCTCACCGGCGTTCGCTGATGATTTTCAACCGGAGTTTTAGTGACAGCTAGTCTCCTCAAGTCTCCCGGACTCTTCTTAGTATTTTGGCCAATCTTAATAATGCAGTAGTCTGGATGGTATCTACATCTCTGATTTCTAAATCTTCTCGTCCCTTTACCAATCCTTTGGGAATTGTTCCAAGTGAAGCAATTAAAATCGGTATCACCTTAATCTTCCGTGTTTTTTGTTTGCTTTTTTTTTTTTTGTTTTTTTTTTAGTTCTCAAGCAATAGAACATTGTAGATATAAGTAGTTATTATTACAGTTAGACATTTTCAAATGAATCAAATTTCGGTATTACATAACCCAAAATGAGTTGATATGTCGTTAAACAAATGATGTAAACCAAACTAAACCTATATATAATTTTAATCAAACATTTATAAATTAAGTTTCAGTATTATATAACCCATAAGGAGTTGATATGCCGTTAAACTACACCCATATATAATTATGATTTTAATCAACCATTTATAAATTAAGTTTCAGTATTATATAACCCATAAGGAGTTGATATGCCGTTAAACGAATAAACTGAACCAAACCAAACGAAACCGATAAGTAATTATAATTTTAGTCAAACATTTACAAATGAATTACATTTCTGAATTAAACAACCCGTAAGGAGTTGATATGCCGTTAAAGACGTGAACCAAACTAAGTGTTACTCTCTATTTCTTTCTCATAAATATACGTATTGCCTCAAACCCTTTTCTCTCCTTGAATGCATATCAAGTGAAGACTCTCCGGTTAATGAGGTAAACTCTTCATCGGCGCCGTCGCTACTGTCTTCCTGTGACACATTTAAGAATCTACTTCTCACACCTCCGACATCTCTGACTTCTTTTCCCACCTCTCTCTCTCTCTATCTATCTATCTATCTATCTATCTACTTTCGAAAAATAAGAGCAACCAAAATTTGAAAACTTTCATATCCTCTACTGTTATTTCCGATTTTTTTTAAAATATTAATTTGTTGGTGAGAATTAAATGCAGTGGTGGACTGAGCAATCCCCGAGGGCCCAAGGCAGTACTTCGAGCCCTATTGGTTGGTTGGTTGGTTGGTTGGTTGTATTATAGGTCAACGCCCGATGTGTTACCTAATGTTTAAGTTAGACCTTGTTTTTCAAGCAAATAAATGGTTTCAAGTACCATATGATAATCATTAGTAAAAAAATTACATCGTCAAGTAACTATTCCACGTGACAAATAATATATTGAAAATTTAATTATTTCAAATAATTATTTTTCTATGATTAACATTTCCTCATGAACATGGTCTCAAGTATTTTAAGCAATTACATACTTTTAAGTAACAAATAATAAAAATCCACGATAAGTAAATGTAACTTAAGTCTTCAAAATAAAATATATATATATATACATTTGCACAGTAATATACTATCAAGTATCCCTATCGAATACAAACTGTTTTTTAAACAAAGGGTTGTCACTGGTGCGTAGTGGCTGACCTGCTGAACTGTGACATCGTCGGAAACGAGTTCGAAATCAACTCTAGCTATTACGTTCACTTTTGGACCAATACCCTTGGGAAAGGTACGAACCTCCTTATCCCCACTAGCAATGTATTAAATAGTACCACTACTGTTCTTCTAAAAGGATGGCTTTGACATCAAGATAACCCAAAAAGGTTGATATGAGAAAGGTTGAAAAAATTATGTGACAACCACAAGCTAATATAAGCATTGTCGCTTGGGGTTTCGAATAAGCTAACTCCAGCAGAGATATAAGCCCTCTCCCAAAGGTAGTATCGTGGGTATGATACTAAACTTTATCTTACGACCGGGGTCCTCTTCAGGGGGCCTGAAAAGTATAGAGTATTCTTTCGTTGCCATTACTCCCAGGTCCACTCTGACCTGGAGTATTAGTATCTTCCAGGGTCCCATCTACGAGTCAAATAGATCTGTGTTATAAATGTATGTATTCGATTATTGAAGGAAAAACGTTTTAAGAAACATTATCACAATCAGCGAGTCATTCTGATCGTATGGATTCCACGGGCTCTCTTTCTGTCCATCCGTCTCTAACACCCATCGCTCCCAGCAGGTCTTTACTTAATTAACAACTTCTCGAAAATGTAAAGATGAACTTACAATAAATGGGATTGCCTAAACTGTCGGCTAAATTACCCTAGACGGGTTGACATACCATTAAAATCAATCAACTGATCTACCGTTTACCCATTGGAACGAGTGGGGAACAAACAGAGTTATGTCTCCTCCAAGTGTATTTGTATTTTAAAATAAGCAAGGAGGTGTCCCGGTGGCGTAGTGGCTAACGTGCTGGACTGTTATATCGTATCAAGTAAGATCAAACTCTAGTCGCATTCTATTGCTCACTTTCTGACCTATACTCTTGACAAAGGTTGGATCCACCTTTATTCAATCCCAGCTAAGGGTTAAATAGGAATTATACTGTTCTTCTACTGGGATAGCTTTGGCATTGAATAAAACACACGAAGGTTGATATGCTATTATATAAAGAAACGACTTCAAAGCATAAAATAACCCCATACACTTTGAAATCAATCAATCGACTAAGTACAGACTGAAAATTGGTTCTTTGCAGAATACTACTTTCCCCAAAGCTAAAATCGTTCTCGAATCAGAGATTAGAGATCGGGAACGAGATTAAGGAGATCATCTAAAGATTTTGAGATTGTTATTCTAAAGTTGTCTAAGGCACCACTGCCCTATGTAGGCTACTTTTTCGTTAACATTGAAATGCTGGGTCATTTCCGGAGAGACATCGTAAATCTGTTTTTTTTTCTTTAATTTTACTAGTCGATGAATTCAACCCAGTCTAGTCTAGGAGACCCACACTATCACCATAGATCTCATAAATATGAATAACAGCCTTTCAATATTTACATCTGTTATTACAATCCAGATCAGTTTAATATTATTGACTCGGGTGATATTATATGTTCCCGCTACTGTTGAGGGTCGGGATGAGGGTCGGGACTGTGGCTAGGGTAGACCTCCCGCCGGATCACAACTAGCACCAAATAGCCAAAGGGATGTCTAAGTTACAGTTTGCTCAAATAAATTTTAGTTAGTGTTTCCCTGAATATGTCATATATATAATAAAATATGATTTTTTGTTTTTGGATTCGGGGGTTAATATTAAAATTAGGGCTTGAGTTTGACTTGGGTATAGGCGTTTAATCCCGAATGGGTCGGACGTAACTGTTAAACTCAAATATGTGCGTTATGCAAGCTTTAAAGGTGAGAGATCTAACGTTGAATACCAGAGTTGAGGGTTCGATTCTTATTGTGTTTCTCATACGTTTGTCCACCCTGTATGTGGAGCTGAGAGTACGCTAAATGTATCCCCCGCAGAACAGTAAGACCCAAAACCAAAAGAGAGATTTTGCGAAGCCTTAACTTGATTACTTGAATAATAATAATAATAATAATAATAGTGTCCCATATGACAAAAAATATAAACTGATCAGGAGGCCCTTCCTCTGAAGATCTGGGGAGTGTTTGGTATGGTTTGGTTTTAATTGGCATATCAAACATTGTTGGTAATTTAAAGCTAAATCCTCTTTACACATACATATTAAGTATTTATGTATGATTTGTAAACACTTCTTATTGATACACAAAGTTAAGTTATCAAACAGTTCTATTTCTAACCATTCAGTTTAGCATAAATCAACGAAGTTAAATGGTTTAAAGTATTGCTATTTAACTCTATCAATGCAATTAAACGTCATCATTTGTTTACGTACGGTTAAATTACCAAACAGTTCTATTTCAAACAATTCAACTTAGCGTAAGCAATTTGTTTGCACTCAGTTTAAATGTCATACAGATCTATTTGACCCGTAGATAGGACTCTATCAGTTGCTACCACTCCAGGTCAGAGGTAGGCCGTTTTCTGCAAAGATCCAGCATCATTAGAGCCTCACTCTCAGATTATTTAATATCATATCCAGGACACTCGTTAGGGGGTCTTACCTTTCTGCAGAGAAGCAGACGATGTAATTTAGCATAAGTCAACCAAGGTAGATACTTCCAAGTATAGCTATCAATCACTAACAATTCAATTAAACATTAGTCATTTGTATACGGATAGTTAAATGAACAAGCAGTTCTATTTAAAACATTTCAATTTAGCACACAGTTCTATTTGAGCCATAGATAGGACCCTATCAGTTGCTCTCACTCCAGACCAGAGTGGACCTGGGAGCAATGGCAATTAAGGGGTACTCTACATTTCCTAAAACTCCTGCATTACTGGAGCCTCACTATCAGCTTATTTAATATCATATCCAGGACTCTTGTTACGGGGTTTTACCATTCAGCACAGAAGCAGTCGGTGTAATCTACAGCCTCAGACGATTGGGCTGTCTGGAGCGAGTGATTTACCCCTTCATCGCCATTATTCTCAGTTCCACTCAGAATCGTGATGGTAGCATTTTTCAGTATGATTTATAGGTCAAAAAGAGATGTATGGGACTATGTGTAAAAAAATCTTCAGAAATAACTGCACAACAAATATGAACGTACAGTGAACACAGTTCCCAAACACCTAAGTACAAAATGTCTTCGTGGTGTACTGGTTAAATCGCTGGACTGCGGAATCGTAGTATTTGAGTTCGAACTCCAGTCACGGTATTAAGTTCACTTTCGGACAAAAACGCTTGGGAACAGTATGAACCCCTTGTCCTCAGTTAAATAGCATCACTACCGTTCTTCTAGAAGAATGGCTTGGGCATTAAATAACCCAAGAGGGTTGATATGACATTAAACAACGAAAACAAAGTTAGACGGCTGGACAATAAAAAATAAAATAAATCGATTAATCGGCCATACGTTTGGCCTTGTGCTAAGCTAGTCTTTGAAAGGTTTCTTTGTTTTAATGGCATATCAACTTCCGTGGGTCATTTAATGACAAAGCCATTCGTGTAGATGAACAACAGATGTACTATTTAACCGATATCTGCAAGCGGTTGTTGGGGCTTCTTACCTTCACCAAGGGTACTAATCCGAAATGAATGTAATAGCGTGATTGGATATCAAACTATCTTACGACGGTATCGCGATCAAGCACATTAACCATTACACTACGAGAACACTTGCTTGCTTATTTTCACGCTAATACTCTTTGAGAAAAACATAACACAATCTGTTCCTCACTCCCAACTATGAGTAAATTGTATGTTGATTGATTGATTTTAACGACTCGTCAACCCGTTTAGGGTTATTTCATGCCTAAAGGTTAAAGAATTATGTTTATTGTATGCTGATCGATTTTAACGGCATGGAAACTCGTCTAGAGTTATTTAATGCCAAAAAGTAAGGGAATCACGTAAATTTTAGATTGATTGATTGATTGATTTTAAAGACATGTCAACCTGTCTAGGGTTATTTCATTCCTAAAGGTTAAAGAATTATATTAATTGTATATTGATTGATTTTAATGGTATGGCAACCCATTAATGGTTATTCTTTACCAAAAGGTTAAAGAATTATATTGATTGCATGTTGATTGATTTTAACGGCATGGCAACCCGTTTAGAGTTATTTTTTGGCAAAATATGAGAGAATTATGTCAATTGTAGTTTGATTGATTGATTTTAACGACATGTAAACCTGTCTAGAGGTAAAGGAATCACGTAAAGGAATCACGTTGGTGGTATGTTGATATATCTATTAATTTATTGATTGATTCTAACGACAATTCAACCAGTCTAGGGTTATTTTAGGTTTAAAGGTTAGGTAATAATATTCATTGTATGTTCATATTTACCCTTTTTTTTAAATTGTTTCTTAAGACGTTTTCCCTTTAGCACACAAAAATCGAATGTTTACCTTAAATAAAAAGATCAATTTGAATCATAGTAGCACGACTGGAGTTTGAACTCGCTTACTTCAAGGCTGCAGTCAAGGGGACTCCCCACTAGTCTTAGGAAATGAAAATTATTTGTTCTAGGCCAGAAAACTATATTGCAATATAATTTTAAGTTCTGTGTTTCAGTATCTCAATAGAAAAAAAATGTATAGGTTTATATAAAAGTCGATTTTTTTTACTGTAATATGATGTATCAAGGAGCTGTATTAGCCAAAATGGAAATGAGCCATAAGTGAAACGTTAATTTTCCTCAAAATAATCGCCCTAGGCATTTAATCCTTTGCATTCCAGCAACTGCCAAAAATTCGTTTTCTACAGATAAAGAAACACAAATAAAATTCTTAAAGGTTTCGCCAAAACACTGGATAGAAACCGGATCTGTTTTTTTTTTTTTGTTTTATTATATTTTTGTTTGTTTGTTTGTTTGTTTGTTTGTTTTAGGGTTTGTTTTTTTGGTGGGGGTCTCAATAGAGAACAAATAGTCAAGAATTTACTTAGCAGTCAGTAAACTTTGGAAGTAGTGTAAGTACTTTTACAATTTACGATATTCGTACATACGTAAAATGAAACAACAACAACAACAACAACAATAATAATAATAATCATAATAATAATAATAATGATAATAATAATACCTTTTAAAGAATATTTAGTGTGGGAAAAAATACAAGTGAATTTTTTTCCATCAGAAAAGAAAAAGGAAAATTGCGGCCACTGATGCAGAAAGAGAGACGCAATGACCCGGATGCGAATATATGCATGTAGGTACGGGATATGGGTTAAAAAATAAATCAGATCAAAAAGCACCTGCTTCCAATCAAACATAAAGATTACATATATATATATATATATATATATATATATGTGTGTGTGTGTGTGTGTATGTGTGTGTGTGTGTGTGTTTATATATATATATATAAGATGGTGGAGATAGAGAGAAAGACAGACAGACAGAGAGGAAGCAGTTTATTTTATAAGTTTACGACAGTTATTTTAAAATAGCGATAAACGGCTGCTCTCATTAAACAAAGAATGTAGAAAGTGGTTGTTTGGTTGGTTGATTGTTTGGTTTTATGACATGTCATCTTTTGTTGGATTATTTTATGCCTATTTCTCGATCCTGGTCCTCATTTTTTTGCGGTACGAGCATGATGTCACAGAAGGTAAATTTTAAGAGAAGTTTTTCACGTCTGAATTCAGAGATGTCCTTCTCCTAGGTCGGTTTCCATAAAAAGGTGAGAGTTCAATCTGCCTGACTATTCATCTTCATCTTTCCCAAGGATATTAGTGCTGTGTGAAATACAAACAGCCTAGTTGACGATTTGAACTCTAATCAACGTGTCCACTTCCTACCATTTCACCGCAAGTGCTATCATTACCTCAAGCCATATTACTGTGTGCTAAGTATTTGTCATCATAATAGTTACTTGAAACTATAATTGGTTACTAATGATAATTACTATTAGATATTTGGAACGGTATATATATTTACCCAACCCTTCCGCGCGGGCAGGATGTGACACGAGGCTAAATTTTAAGTGGAGTTTAACAGGTTTGAATTTAGAGATTTCCTTTCTCGAGACCGGTTGACATAACAAGGTTAAAGAGCATATTCTGCCCTGTTTTTTTTTATTTTTTTTATCCATGACTGAAGAGAGAATAATTGGATTCAGTGTTCGACAATGGTCCGGGAGACCTGGGTACAATCCCAGGTCACGTCATACCAAAGACTTTAAAAATGGTACTTAACACCTCCTTGCTTAACACTCAGCAATGTAAAGCGTGTATCGAGGGTAAAGTGGTGTAGTAGCTATTAAAAAGGGAGCCTTCTGGTTGCCCTCGACTACAGTTGCCAACTTTGCTTTTATTTCCCAAGAGTATTAGCGCTACGTGAAATGCAAACCGTCTTGTTCAGCATTTGAACTTGGGTCGCCGAATCCATTTCTATCGATGATAACCGTTACACCACAGGCACCTCCATTCGGTAAATAAATGCGTATTTTCAATCATTACGAATTGGTGCAAAATTATTTGGTATAACTCAAACAGATATACTTAACCTATAGATGAGACCTTAGGACATTTCAAATACTCCTATCAAATGCTGATCAATCATAAACTATTGCGTGGTTGCTCGTAGTTCAATGGTTATCGTCATAGGAAATAAACACAGCGAGACGAGTTCAAATCCTGGACGAAGCTGATAGCGTTTCAAATAGTACTAATAACCTTGAAAAAAATTATGAATCCAATTATTCTCCCTCCAGCTATGGTTAAATAGTAGTTTGTTTGCTTGCTTGTTATTTAATGACACATCAAACTTTTCGGGTTATTTAATACCAAATCTATCCTTTTAAAAGGACAGTAGTGGTACTATTAAAGCCATAACTGGGAGGGTAAGGGGGTTGATACCTTTCCCGAGAGTATTTGTCTGAAAGTGAACGTAAGAGTTCGACTGGTGTTCGAACACGTGTACTACAATTTCGCAGTCCAGTGTTTCAACCATTATATCGTGCCCCCAACCCCGGTTAAATTGTAGGGCAGACTGTACTGTTTAACATTAGTATAGAAACCTGTCTAGGAGAAGAAAAACTGTATTCAAACCCGTTAAACTTCGTTTAAAAATGGGCTTTGTGTCACATCCTGCCCGTGCGGAGGAGTTGCAAAATACATATATGGTTGGTTGGTTGGTTGGTAGTTGTTTTATAGCATATCGACACTGTAGATCATTTTATGACAAATTCTGTTTGTACATAATTTGTACGTGAATATTTTGTTGCTAACTTTATCTTAAACAAGTTGTTCGAGTCCATTTGTCTGCAAACAGTTAAATGGTCACAAGTATTACTAACACCAATTATACTATCTAATTTTAATCTTTTATTTGCACACAGTTAAATAGATTCAAGTATTCCTATATAACACTAATACTAATATTAATCATTTGTTTGCACAGAGTTAAAGGGTTCCAATTATTCCTATCAAACACCAATAATTCTCTTTAATATTAGTCAATCGTTTGCTCATTGTTAAATCGTTTCAAGAATTGCTTTTTAACATTAGTAATTCTATTTATCAAATATTCCTATGTAATATAAATAATTCGCACAGAGCTGAATGATTTCAATGAACTAATAATAATCCTTAGTACATGGTATGAAAATATTGGAAAGGCAAGAACCCCGTTATAACCCCTGCAATGAGTTCAACAGTATTACTGTTGTTCTTATACGGGGATGACTTTGGCCTGAAATAACCCACGAAGGTTGATATGTCATTAAATGAAGAAACCCATCAAACAAAAAAGATTGTGGAGAAAAATGATTTAAATTGTATTGATTTTTACACACACACATAGACACACGTACGCAAACACATTTTAAATATACGTTCTTACATTATATATATATATATATATATATATATATATATATATATATTTATATATATATATGTGTGTGTGTGTGTGTGTATGTGTATGTGTGTGTGTAAAAATCAATGCAACTTAAATTTTATATATATATATATATATATATATGTATATATTGGCCAAATGAGTAGAGTGTTCACCAATAGTCCAGAAGACTGGGGTTCAATCCCAGGTTGCGTCATACCAAAGAATTAAAAATGGTATTTGATGCCGCCTTGCTTAACACTCAGCGTTATAAGGTAAGGATCAAAGATAAAGTGGAACAATCAAGTGAATTGAGTAGCGCCTTCCCCTACACCTCGGTATAGTAGCTATTGACAAGGGAGCCTTGGCTCACCCTCGACTATGTTCGCCAACTTTATTTATATATATATATATATATATATATATATAGAATGAGGTAAAAAATTATGGAATAATTCTAAGGACTTTTTTTTAGTCAGATTTGTCCAATTTTCGAAGAAAACCTGAAAAATCTAATTTTCTTGATTAGCTCTAATATTCAAACATGTTCATTCTTTTTCAGTCCAATATGAGTGAGCAAAAAAAAAAAAAACAAAAAAAAAACACAAAGAATCTATGATTTGCTTAACACCGAAAGTCAGCTATTAAATTCCGAAATAATTCATCAAGCCATCAAGTTCTGGCCGTAAACCTCTTGCTTACGCAATATGGGGCATTGACAAAACAAATGTAACTTACAATCGAAATATTGGTTGGCTTAAGATTGCTATCGAGGAGGAATGGAATAAAATGTCTGAAGAATTTATTTTGAAAGAATTCAAATTGTTTCGCAGACGTGTTGATACAATAATTGAGAAGATACTGGCAGTCATATTGAGTAAAGTTACTGTTTTGTGTCTATCTTCTTATTTTGTTGTTTATCTTTTAAAATTAAAATTAATCTTGTTTTGTAATAGAGTCGTTTATTATTATACTACAATATTCATGATTTTGCTTCTACAGCGTATATATATATATATATATATATATATATATATATATGTGTGTGTGTGTGTGTGTGTGTGTGTGTATTATAATTTACGTATATATTGTTTACATTCGATAAGTATATGTTTGTCTCTCTGTCTCTGACTCTGTCTGTCTGTCTGTCTGTCTCTGTCTGTCTCTCTCTCTCTCTCTCTCTCTCTCTCTGCGCGCGTGTGTGTATATGCATATAGACTCTCATTTAAATAGTTCAAATAACACGTAACTAAAATAATCAAACCCTCATATTTTTAACATTATATATATATATATATATATATATATATATAATAGATTTGAATATGTATACACAGAGATATAAACACACACACATATGCATATATAAATATATATATATATGTGTGTGTGTGTGTGTGTGTGTGTGTGTGTGTGTGTGTGTGGAGGAATGGTAAATTTTGGTAAATCTGACACGTTGATAAAAAAAGTGGAAGATAGGATAAATCCAAAACTTCAACGGGTTTAGTGGTAATATTCACTTCTTTATTCAACGGACCTTTTTACATTCACCATTATTTTAACTATTTCCTCAAAATTGCAAGAATGTCCAAAAACTGAAAAAAAAAATGCTTAATTTAAAGAAGTTCTTCCGCGAATGGAAAATAAAATATTTCAACTAAACCTTTTGTAAGTGCTTGAGTTATCCACTTTTCCGCTTTTTTTTATATGTCTGTATATTACATTTTCCATATAGTCTCTTATATTTTCCATATATATATATATATATATATATATATATATATATATATATTATTTTCACGTGAATATTTTTACATTGTATATATAGATATATAAATATATATAGATAAATGTGTGTGTGTGTGTGTGTTTACTGAGTTCAAATTTCAACTAATTAAGACCATCAAATCCTTTTATTTTTAACATTTAACTACTGGTCTCAAATTGTAAGTAATTCAGACAATCAAATCCTTTTATTGTAAAACGAATTTTACTTGGACACCGTAAAATAATATTGACATTTGATAAGCTTAGCTTTGTAAGACAGAAATCTATGTGGTGTTCGTAAAATTAGGAATTGAGAAGAAAATTAGATCCCAATTTTCCATCTGATGAACACTTGTCTGCAATGGTAATCCTGGGCTAATCTTGGCTCGACCAACAAAGATGCATGGCGACAGCGAAGACGGTGTTATTGACACTTCCGGAAGTCAGGTTAGCATAATTTGATTATTACAAAGTTTAAGTTACAATGTCTCTAGACTACTACCGTTAGATGGAATCAATGTAAAATACGGAATTTCTCTATTTCATCCCATCGGTAAAAAGGTTGAATGCCTGGAAAATCATTATTTGCAATCTTGGATTTATCTGGACTCGACCTTAGAAAAATGGCGTCAGTGTCACTTTTATAATTATCCCGCCAAAGTGATTCGGCAACAGAAGATTTGGACAGTTATAAATCTTAATTAGGATTACACAAGTCAACATGAGGTGGTTTAAATAAAAAAAAATTCGTGTCGCTCTATTTATCCAAGTAGCGACGGTGGAAATCCACTTATAATCTCCAACGAACGGTGATTGTAATTCAGGATTTCAGAATTAAAATAATTTAATTGCCTCCATTTATGTATCGAATTTTTGCTCTCTCTCTCTCTCTACTCTCTCTCTCTCTCTCTCTCTCACACACACTTATATATATATATATGGAGAAATGGTTGATTTTGGTGAATCTTACAAGACCATAAAAATAAGTAATATTTCGTTTTTTTATTCTTCTGTGAATAAAGAACGAAATAATACCACTAAAGCCGTTGTAAGTGGCTGGCTTATCTACTTTTCCGCTCTTTTTTACAAAACACACACACACACACACACACACACATACACACACACACACACACACACACACACACACACACACACACACACACACACACACACATATACACACACACGCACAAATATATATATATATATATATATATATATATATATATATATATATATTAAAGTATGTTTAATTCAATAATAAAGACATATTCTGTCAATATAATTTTATTAGGATCCTTTCAAGTTTCCTGACAAGTGTTTAGGTTTTAGGTTGAAGTTGATAGATGAATTTGCTGAAATTGTCCCGAGAGCTTTCGAACCTTTCATGGACCATCGTCAGGGGTTGTTTGCAAGTGTAAAGATTGTTTTTAAAAAAGATTTCAAGGGTTTTTGGTATAAAATTGCAAAAATTACGTAAACTTATTGTTGGAGTAAATTGAATTGCTTATGACATCGAACGAATTCAACTAAAATAGAATATTATCAAAAGAAGTAGAACATTTTAAAAAATTGATTAATTTAAAGAATTAACAATAAAAATAGCGACAATTTTTTGAAATGCATTTAATACTTTTGTTTTAATATTCTATTAACCATTTTTCAATATTACATAGCAACACTTGAAACCATTTTGCTGTGTGCTAACAAATGGTAAATAATAAATTGAAGTATTAATGTTAGGTAAAAATACTTGAAACCATTTAACTGAGTACAAAAGAATGGGCGTGGGCTCGTTTCGAAATGTATTTACAATATATATATATATATATATATATATATA
>OY757930.1:44969445-45039445 GCA_963585895.1 Sepioteuthis lessoniana
TTCTAAATCATTATCATATTAATGTGTTGCATCTATTTTGAGACACCCTGAAGGATTAAAGATGGTTTGTTAAAACGCATGGAGGTGCCCGCGGTGTAATGGTTATCGTCGTAGGAAATGGACATGGCGACGAGTTCAAATCCTGGACGAGAATGATTGCATTTCACATAGCACTAATACCCTTGGAAAAGGTATGAATCCAATTATTCTCCCCACAGCGATGGGTAAATAGTAGGACAGACTGGATTCTTCAACCTTGGTGAGGCAACTAGTCTAGGAGAAGGAAAACTCTGAATTCAAACCTGTTAAACATCGCTTAAAAACTGACCTTGTGTCATATCCTGCCCGAGTGGAGGCGTTGGGTAAATAGGATTAAAATGCGTTGATTTAATAAAACATCTTCGAATGTTCTACACGAAACAAACGCAAACTGTTCTCATCTATATCAGATTGCATATATTATCCACATTTAACCGTACAGTTGAAATATATTATCAGCACTAAGATTTTATTTATCTACATAGTAGCCATCGAATGATGTATTTATACAGTCAAACTATATGTTTCGTATGCAAGAAACATGTCCGAAAAGTAAGATACAAATATGTGCTGGTTCAATCGGCTGGGTCTGTAGAATACACCTACTGCTTCCCTGGAGAGGGGTAAAACCCCCTCCCAACGAGAGTCGTGGATATGGCGCTAAATAATCAGATGGTGAGGTTCCAGTAATGATGGGACTTCGGTGTACGCCTTTATCACCATCGCGCCCAGGTCCACTCAGGCCCAGAGTTGCAGCATCTGATAAGGTCCAATCAATGGGTTAAATAGAAGTAACCCGTTATTTCTAGATTACTGCTTTTTGCATTTAAACTGTGTATTTATGCTAAACTGGATTGTTTAAAATAAAACAGTTTTAACATTTAAAATGCGCACTTATGCTAAACTGAATTGCTCGAAATGGAACTGTTTTGATATCTAAACTGTGTACTTATACTAAACTGAATTATCTGAAATAAAATTGTTTAACTTTGTGTATTGCCCAGTCGGCTGGGGCTGTAGAATACACAGACTGAACCTCTGTAGAGGGGTAAGACCTCACCAACGAATATCCTGGATATGACGCTAAACAATCTGATGGTAAGGTTCCAGTGATGCTAGACCTTTGGGGAATGCGGAGCACCCCTTCATTGCCATTGCTCTTGGGTCCACTTTGACCCGGAGTGGTAGTACCTGATAGGGCCCTATCTATGCGTTAAATAGTACTAAACTGCATACTTATGCTAAACTGAATTGTTCGAATTAGAACTGTTTGACTAAACTGAATAGCTTGAAATAGAAATGTTTTTAACAATTTAACTGTGTACTTCCATCTAAACTGCGTACTTATACTAAACTGAATCGTTTGAAGTGTTTTTTAACATTGAAACTGTACTTACGCTAAACCGAATTGTTTAATATAGAAATATTTTGACATTGAACTATGTTTAAACAAAATCTATACTTTTACTAAACTGAATTAGCTGAATTAGAACTGTTTGACTAAAGTGAATAGCTTGATATATAAATGTTTTTGATAATTAAACTGTGTATTCATGCTAAACTGAATTGTTTTAAATAGAATTGATAATTTGTTTAAAATGGATTTCGCATTAAATAACCTACAAAGGTTGATATGCCATAAACCCAAACAACTAACCAACCAAATATTTGCTCATCCAAAATTTTTTATATACTGTGCCAATGAAATAATACGCTTATTCTACCGAAGGTACAATGCAACTTCTTCACGTTGTTGCCATAGAGACATACGCATTTGTTCCGTGCAATACTCACCTTGGAGGGCATGATATCAAATCAATCCTTCTGTTGACAATTGATTTAGGAACCAATGAGATGACACTTTCTGATATACCGACATCAACAAATGCCGACTTTGGAAGACCAAATGTCAATGTTACATTCGAGGCGTCTATCACCTTGAATGAAAATGGTGCCTCCTGTTGACTCCACGTTCTACGAGGAGGGTATTCATGTGCGGATGAATATGCGAATGTAACTAAATGGTGACCACATTGAAAAGTAGTATAGTAATTAATGCTAGTCATATATGTACCTTGTTTTGTTTTTTTTATTTCTGTATTTGTTTTTTGCTTTTTTCGTTTTTTGAGTTTTATTGTTTGTTTGTTTGTTTGTTTGTTTTGTTTTTTTATTGTAATAAACTTTTCGAGTTACTTCCTGTGGTGTCTCGTATATATTTCTTCTCTAACTATGCGAATAGATTATTCGATATATACAAAAATAACTAAAAGACGAACAAATGATCGAAAAAACTGTTATACACAAGCACACACACACACACACACACACACACACACACACACACACACACACACGCATATATATATATATATATATATATATATATATATAATCACCATCATTAAATCGCGCTTCTGGCGCAGATTTCCGGATTTACTCCCTCCTCATCCGTCTCTATCGTCCATGGTTCTCGACAGGTCCTTTAAACTGAATGCTGTGTCTACGCAGAGCTATTGAGGGTATATTCTTGCTTGTCGACCAACTCTGGCACGTCCATGTATAGGGGTCAATTTTGTTGGGACTGAAGAAAATCTCGGGGACTTATCTACTGTTTCTCAACCGGGATGGCTTTGGCATTAAATAACCCACAAAGGTTGGTAAGTCATTAAAAGATGAGACCAAACCTAACCAAAGCAAATCAAACCTATTTAGCTGGAAATAAATCAATCACAGATACAAGGCGTTCCGAAATCTCAACTTCGTGTGGATCATTTCAGAAGCCACCCTTTCGTTTAATTGCTAAATATTCGGGCTTCATAAAATAATTAAATGAAATATTATTGCCCTGTTTAAAAGATCCTTATATTTAAAAGAATTTTAAACTTTCAGATAGCGGACGATTTTGATTCGAGTTTTCTGTGAAATTTTAAGCAAGAAATCTATCTTGCGTCTCCCGACGATTATATTGGATAATTATATGTTTAAATAAATTTAATGCTATGCGAGCTGCTCCTAAAAACTGAGTCACGTGTCCGATTAAGTAAAATAAATTAGCATAATTATAATACAATTATCTTTTCTACTGGGATCATTTCCCAAGCGAATAATTAGAGCAAAACAAAAAAAAAGCATGAAATATTTTAGGAATTAACTTGAAATACAATCTTTTCTTCACCATTTCTTTAGATATTAGACGTTATATGACAATTATAGGGGAATAAAGTCCCCTCTGTATAAAAAAACTTAAACTTCCTCTAATGGCATCGTCTCAGTTAAGGTTGGGTTTGCCTGGGTTTATGGCATATCAACCATTGTAGGCTATTTAATGCCAAATCCGCTTTACAGATGTGTATTAAGTATATATGATTTGGTTTGGTTGAGTTTTATGGCATATCAACAATTGAAGGTTATTTACTGCCAGGTCTTCTTTATACACATATGTTGAATATCTATGATTTGGCTTGATCGGGTTTTATGGCATATCAACCATTGTATATTATTTAATGCCAAATCCTCTATTATACACTTATATATTAAATATATATGATTTGTAAACATTTTAAAGGAGCCCTTTTCCACACAGTAAGTGGGTTCAAGAATTTTTTTTATACTACCACTTGTTTGCTTGTACGGAGCTAACTAGTTTGGTTTGGTTTGGTTTCTTTGTTTAATGGTATATCAACCTTTGTAGGTTATTTAATGCCAAATTCATCCTTCTAGAAGAACAGTAGTTACCCTTGGGAAAGGTATGAACCCCTTATCCTCCCTCCTATGGGTTGACTGGCGTTCGAAATCGCAAACTACGATTTCGCAGTTTATCGCTTTAACTATTACACCAGGACACCCCGTAGTTAAATGACTGCAAGTATTGATATATAACAACCACAAAGAAACACCATTCATTTATTTGTACACATAATTTGTAGGTAATTTCATTTTAAAATTAGTTAGAACTAATTTGTTTACTTACCGGTATTTCAACGCAATTAAATGGTTTGAATGGTTGCTAACTCTAATAATTCTATTTAATATTAATCATTTGTTTGCACATGGTGAAGTTTATACAGAAATTGATATTTAGTAAAAATTATTCTGTTAAACAGCAATCATTTGCACAGTTAATGGTTCCAAGTATTGCAATGTGATAACCATAAATCAATTTAGGCACACAGTTAAAGAGTTTCAAGAATTGCTATTTAACACTAATAATTCTAGTCAACAGTACTCAATTGTTCGCACACAGATAAATGGTTCCAATTATTGCTATCTATCACCGATAATTCAATTAAACATCATACATTATTTACACACAGTTAGATAATAAAACAGTTGTATTTCTAACGATTCAATTTCGTACAATTCATTTGTTTGCTGACAGTTTGAATGTCAAATGTTATTTGACGCATATATAGAACCCTAGCAGGTGCTATCACTCCGGGTGAGAGTAGACCTGGGAACAATGGCATTGAAGGGGTACTCCATTTTCCTGAAAGCTCCAGGGAGGAATCCTCACCATCTGATGCAGTTTAGTGTCATATACCAGGACACTTGTTGTAGAGATTAAGGTTATACACTTCTGCAGAAATGCTGTCGGTGAATTTACAGCTCCAACTGACTGTTGGTTGGTTGGTTGTTTTGGTTTTACGTCATATCAAACTTTGTTGGTTATCTAACGCCAAATCCATTTTTACTCAAATAATCAGTTCTATTTAAAACAATTCAGTTTAGTATGAATACACTGTCTAATTGTCAAAAACATTTCTATTTCAAGCTATTCAGTTTCTTAAAACAGTTCTAATTCAACCAATTCAGTTTAGTGTAAGTATACATTTTGTTTACACACCGTCAAATGAAAAAAACAGTCGGATTTCAAACAATTCAGTTTAGCATAAGTAGGCAGTTTAAATGTAAGTACACAGTTTAATAGTAAAAAAAACATTTCTTTTTCAAGCTATTCAGTTTAGTCAAACATTTCTAATTCGAACAATTCTGTTTAGCATATGTACGCAGCTTAGTTCTATCTAACCGATAGATAGGGCCCTATGAGGTGCTACCACTCCGGGCCAGAGTGGACCTGGAAGCGATGGCAATGAAGGGGTTCTCTGCGCCCTCCAAAGCTCCGGCATCACTGGAAACTTACCATCAGATTGTTTAGTGTCATATCAAGGACACTCGTTGCGGGTGTCTTATCCCTTTGCAGAGATGCAGTCAGTGTATTATACAGCGCCTGCCGACTGGGCAATTCAGCTGACTGTGCTGAGCTCTGTGGAGTATGAATTATCTCTTTGTTGCCTAACGTCTCTGGTCTTCTTTGATCCTAAGAGGCGGGTTGGTGTTCCATCTTTATTTTTTTTTAATTTTAACCTTAGGTAGGAGTACTTGAAATTACATGACTGTTTACAAATCCTTTGTATTAAGAATACTTGAAACCAAAGAACTGTGAGTAAACAAATTATGGAAGTTTTTCAAATTAGCACTTACTAATGTTTTCTTCCCCTCTGAAGTCTTATTGATTGCATGTCTCCTCAGATCTCCTGGCTGATTTTATTTGTGTTGTATTCTATAATCCCTTGTTCACCAAGTCTCTTTTCCGGGTGCTTGTGAATTGTTCCGATGGCCTCAATGTCAGCTGGTATCACTGTCACTCTCATGATCCACAGCTTTTCAACTTTCTAACAAGATCCAGGTATTTGTCCAGCTTTTTGACTTCTTTTTCTTTAACTCTGTAGTCTATCAGTACTGCAACATCCACTAGATGGAACGTTCTTTTCTTCATGTTAATCATAACTAGGTAATTTTTGCCTTACTTCACTTTCACTTTCCACTGGTTTCACTTTTACTTTCCGCTGGAGTCACTTTCACTTTTCACAAAACGACAAGTTCTTTTCTTCTTGTTAATCCTAACTTGGTCAGGCCTTCTGGCCGGAATTTGGTCATGTTATATTCTTACTGACGCAATGATAAACGACGCATGATAAAGACGCAGGAAGAAACGAAGGTGGAAGTAAGACGCAGGAAGACTTCTTTACAATTATATTTACCTCTCACTTTATTGCAAGGGTTCGAAAGGGTTTTTCAAGGTTTGCATGTAAGAGGGTGCTGGAGACCGAACATAAACTTCATATTTTGACCCCACTGTTATGACCGTCACGTTGTGTCTTTCTTGTTCTCCTGATGCTGGGGTCCACTCCATCAGGGTTTCCGAGGGCCCCCTCGGTCGGGTGTGGCTTTCCCTACCACATCTGGTCTCTAGCTGTCTGGAATTCTACTGGCAACTGCTTTGGCACCCAACTCAACTCAATTATATAATAATTCAACGCCCACACGATCGCGCACTAGATCTTTGAAATCGAATGTTTAATCGTCATCAAGCGGAAATAACTGTCATGAAGTTCACAGGTCACTCTATTCCGGTGCATCACTGTATTGGCACCGTGGGACCTTCACCTTGTCCCATATTATAAGCCTTAATCCGCCCACGCGATCTCTTTCGATTACTGGCCATTGGAATGTGTCACTTCCTTCCGGTGCATCACCTTGGAATAGCATTTTTGGGCCGGGTCGTAGGGTCAAAATATAACAGTCATTTGTTTGTATCTCAAAGTCCTTGAGAAATGTATGCGTTTTATTTTCGAGGGTATCTTCCGTTTGCGCCAATAGCATTTGTTAGTATGTTGAAATTTTAGTTTCTTGGACAATTTCCAGTAGATAACTTTTCCCGCCAAATTGTTCTTCTTCTATTCCCATTGAGCTAGTTTTCTGCATTCTTCTTCTTCTTCTTCTTATTATTATTATTATTATTATTATTATTCCTTGAGAATTTTTCACATCAACGTGAGCTGATGAACTTTTACTAGTGCTTCAGTGAGAGCAAGTCACCTAAAGTTTCCAGGACTTTTCTCAGTATTCTGCCCGATCTCAATAATGTAGTAGTTTGGATGGTCTCCCCCCATCCTTTTTATTTACAAGTTCTCCAGTCCCTTTATCAATCTTTTGGTGACTGTACCAAAAGCACCAATTATAATTAGTATAAACGTCACTTTCATGTTCTACAGTTTTTTCAGTTCCCAAGAAAGGTCGAGGTATTTATTCTTCGTTTCACTTTCTTTCAATTTCACTCTGTGGTCAGCCGGGACAGCAAATCCACAATTCTGCAAGTTCTCTTGTTTGGTCTGGTCTAGTCGTCTGGTCGCTTGTATGTCAAAGTTTCATTGGAGTTTGTGTGTCTCATTCTCCAGGACATATTCTGGATTGGACATATACCATTTGTTCGTATGGTCAAACTTCAATTTTTGGCACATCTCACTGCGAACACCTTACCCACTCAGTCGTGCCTAGTTTTATATTCTTTCAGTGCTAATTTGCTGCGTTCGCTTATTATGTGATTGATCGTTTCGCCTCTCTCCCCACAAAATCTACTTCTGTTGTTTTGTTGCGTCTAATCTATTCTCGCTTTGATATGGTTGGTCCTTATGGCATTGTTTTGTGCTGCTATTAGAAGAGATTCTATTTCTCTGTTAAGGTTTCCCTTACATATCCACGTCCATGTTTTCTCGAGAATGACATGGCTTCTTGGTCGCTTAAGACGTCCATAAAATTGTTTTTCTTCCCACTTTTGTTTTCTAGTTATTGTCATTCTCCTATTTACTGACCCCTCCGCTCGGGCAGGATATGACACAAGGTCAATTTTTAAGCGGAGTAAAAAAAAATTGACTTTCTAGTCATTGTCGTTCTGCTAGTCATCGTGTTATTAGTATTGTTTCTGGTGCCTCACACCAGCCTTAGCTGATGGTCTTTCTCTAGAGTGAGGGGTAGTAAGTCTCCACAAGTTCAGAATATCTTACGAGGGGAACAGCCCAGATATTTATTCTTTTGATAAGGCTTCTGCTTTATAGTTTTGTCTCGTGTAGCTTTCCGTTTCTTCTGAAATACTCTTTCTCAATTTTTTTCTTTCGACTCCACTTGTTTAATGGTGTCAACTTCCAATATTCCCAAGTATTTGTAGGTTTCCTTTTCTCTGGGCGTTTTAATTTTTTCTTGGTTTGGTATATAGGCAACATTTATTTTCAAATATTCCAATTTAGTTGTAATAATTTGAAAACAATTATATACAATTTACAATCGTTTTAAGTTCCTAAACATTTCTTCTTTGTTGCAATATCAATTCTTTTAGAGCCAATGTATTAATGTTTTTCTTTGAAAAATCTGTTTCAATCACATGTGGGACTATAATGATAGGTTTGCGTATCATTGGTCTAATGGGTAGAGTGTTCGTCAATGGTCCAGGAGATCAGGGTTCAATCCCAGGTCGCGTCTTACCAAAGACTTTAAAAATGTTATTTAATATCTCCTTGCTTAACACTCAGCAATATAAGGTACGTATCAAGGGTAAAGTGGAGCAATCCAGAGAAAGGATTAGCGCCCTCCCCAACACCTCGGTGTTGAAGCTAATGAAAATGGAACCTTCTGGTCGCCCTCAACTTCGGTCACCAACTTTACTTTTACTGGGGGGGTGTCCTCGTGGTGTAATGGTTAAAGCGATGAACTGCGGAATCGTAGTACGCGAGTTCGTACTCCAGTCGCGCTATTATGTTCACTTTCGGGCAAATACCCTTGGGAAAGGTATGAACCCCCTTATTCTCCCTCCAACTATAGGTAAATAGTAGGACGGACTAGGTTCTTCAGCCTTGGTGTGGCAACTAGTCTAGGAGAAGGAAAACTCTGAATTCAAAACCTGTTAAACTCCGCTTAAAAATTGACCTTGTGTCATATCCTGCCCGAGCGGAGGGGTTAGTAAATAGTACCAACTTTACTTTTACTTTATATCATTGCAGAACCGGCCCATTGGCCTATAGGGTAGAGTGTTCCCAAATGGCCCGGGAGACCGGGGTTTAATCCCAGGTCGAGTCATACCAAAGACTCAAAAAATGGTACTTGATATCTCCTTGCTTAACACTCAGCATTATAAGGTACGTATTAAGCGTAAAGTGGAACAATCCAAAAAAGGAGTAGCACCCTTCCCTTCATCTCGTGGTAGTAGCTATTGAAATGGGAACCTTCCAGTCACCTTCGACTAAGGTCGCAAACTTTACTTTATATCATTGCAAACATTACGATCTAATCCAAATACTCTCTGGGGAAAGAATCAGCTTTTAGTCAAGGATATAGGCGCGTAAACCTCCTCGGCAAAATGAAACCCAGCTTCACACTTCATTAGCGGAAACGCTGGCTTCAGCAGGTAACTAACAAAACGTTTCAGCAATAACCAGTTCGAAAAAGAATTGAAATAAAAGCCTTAATGGCAACAAATAAACCAAGGTTGGACTTGTTGCAAAATCATAGCAACCATTGCCCAGTCAGCTAGGGCGGTAGAATACACCGTTTGCTTTTCTCCAGAGGGGTAATACCCCCCTCAATAAGTGTCCTGGATACGACAATCTGATGGTGAGGTTCCAGTAATGCTGGAGCTTTGGGGAATGCTGAGTACTCCTTCATTGCCAATTCTCCTTGGTCCACTCTGATGGAAATTATGAACTTGTGCTAGACTGAATTGTTTGAAATAGAACTGTTTTGTATTCTAAACTGAATTGCTTGAAATAGGACTGCTTTTGTATGCTAAATTGAGTTATTTGAAATTTAACTGTTTTTGACATGAAAACAAAAAATTGTACGTATGCATAACTGAATTGTTTGAAATAGGACTATTTTTATCTATTAAAATCGATTTGATGTTAAATAACCTTCAATGGTTGATATGCCATAAAACCAGACCAAAGCTAACCAATCAAAGCAACCAACCTAAATGGAATAATCTTCAAGTAGATCTATTTGACCACGAGACACTAAGTAAATACGATTCGTGACAACAGAGGGATGACTCTCCACTTTCCAAAGGTCCAGAAGTTCACCCCCACCAACTCGTGGAGTTTAGTGCCATACTCAAGATAACCTTTGCTTCTTAAATGGCGGCAAATTAATTGATTTTAACAATATGTCAACTGCTGAGTGTTATTTTATGTCTAGTGTTAAAAAACCGTGTTGATTGTAAGTTCATATTTACATTTTGTGTTGCTTTTCAGTGGCTTTTTTTTTTCACACAGTCCTATTGAATACGAACAATTTTTAAACATATTCGACCCATTATTTGAATTCTAATAGACGCTACCACTCTAAGTCAGAGATCTGCCGGAAGTAATGACAAAGAATGGGTATTCCTCACTTTCCACATTCCCAGAATTGCAGCCCCACAACCAGATACAGATTAGTATCATACCGAGGATACCCCCTTTTTTTGGGAGGGGGGGGTCTTCCTTTTCTGTGGAGTATACAGTGAGCGCATTTTGATCCCCGACCACAGAGCAGGAACAAAGGCGTGAAAAAAAAATGATTTCGAAATTGAATAACCCAACAAGGGTTGACGTGCCTTTAAACTTGAGCCAATGGTCATAATAAGAAATATGTCATATCTAAATAGATATTCATGTGAAATGGAGCGAATTGCAGGAAAATGTTTTTCATTTATTTATTTTTTTACAATCATTTATGCATTTATAACATAAATTAAACTAATTATATTAGTTAATTACATTCATAATTAAATAATCATATGTATGAAATGATATGTTTGCGCATGTAATTATATATTAAAGTATGTATAATTATATATTTAATTAGATATAGGTTGTATTTATAGAATTAAACATCTAATTATACGTTTAATTATCTGGAATATATTTAAAAATCATATATATATATATATGTGTGTGTGTGTGTGTGTGTGTGTGTTTACCAATTCAGTTATAATTAATTATCAGTTTAACTACTAAAACACACACAATTCTAAACTGAAAATGTAATCACATATTACCACTAATAGCTTCACGCTTTCGTAGGGGTGTCCTCGTGGTGCAATGGTTAAAGCGATGGACTGCGGAATCGTAGTACGCGAGTTCGTACTCCAGTCGCTATTACGTTCACTTTCGGACAAATACACTTGGGAAAGGTATGAACCCCCTTATCCTCCCAGCTATGGGTTAAATAGTACCACTACTGTTCTTCTAGAATGCTTTGGCATTAAATAACCTAAAAAGAGTTGATATGCCATTAAAACGCGATCATCAAGAAAAGTTTCATGTTGTAGAATTACAAGTGTTGGGTTAGTAAATGGTAATTCCTATGTATGGAGTGAGTGAGGGAGAGGCTCTCTGCGATTGGATATACTAAGTATGTGATGAGCCCAGAAGTCTTGCCGCAAAAATCCAAAATCCAGACAGATTTCAACAGACGTTCAGTGAGGCGGGAACGTTAAAAGCTCTCAGAAAGACAGCCCTAAGATACCAGATATCTTCTTCAGAGCGCCGGTAAGTCCCTCAAACTCAACTTTATACATAGGGAGGACTGTATATTGTTATTAATCATTTCACGTGTTGATTGATAAATTGTTAGAATTAAATGAAGCATTAATTCATTTACTTGTTGCTGTTAGCCTTAGAATAAACTCTATACTGACACAAAAATTTGGTGACCCTGACGTGATCTGAACACGCAAACTTCTGTGATTAAATATTCTAATCACGCAAGTATTAAGACAGATTGGTGCTTAGAAAGTACGGAATGTAAAATAGAATCTGATTCCATGACAAAATCTCCTAGAATTCTATGGAACGATTGATTTACCAATGACTTTTTTTAAAAGATACAATGTACGTTTAAAAAACAACAACTTAGAATTCATTAAATTTCTCAGAGAAATACAGACATACACAGGCACAGGTATTCGCACTTACCTAGCGCATGAGAAATCATGTCCGTTGGCTGAGAAAATATTAGCTTGGTTCCAGAGGTAGGGGTCTTCCCTTTGAGCTATACTTAACAGGGCTGAATTTACAGCGACAGAGATGCCCCCCAAAATGAGGAGACCCGATACAACCAGGTATTTTTGTAATGGCTGTGCACGAGTCCATAACTCCTCACTATCGAATCACTCCACGTCAAATCAGGTTCAGTTTTAAGTCGGATAAATATTTCACACACACACACACACACACACACATATATATATATATATATATATATATATATATATATATATATATATATGCGTGAGTTTAGGAAACGCGGCCGAGGGAAAAACAAACCGACAAAATTCACAAGCACAATGCAGATTTTTAATATGAGGAATTGCTTTTCCAAACTATTTTAGTGATTTAAATTCTACGAGAATTTATCTATATAAGCATTATAAATATTTTCATATGCAAAAAAAGGTTTTCAGTATTGATTCAATTTCGAAAGAGTAAGAGATAAGGGGGGTATGTATTTACCGACCCCTTTGCCAAGAGCTGAATGTGACACAAGGTCAGTTTTTCTAAGCGGTTTGAATTGGGTCATGACTTACGGTCAAATGAAACAGATTGCCTCGGTTTCCGTCAAAGCATAAAAGTTAATTGCAACTACTTAAGAACAGTAGATATAACAAGTACTCTAAAATGTTTTTTTTGTTTTTTTTGTTTGACTGGGATTACATTCAACATTAACTAGTTCAGCTTGCAAACCATTGTTAGTAAGTTTGATTCTTAATAGAAGCTCTATACTTCTGGTCTGAATATAAAATTGGTTCGAATTTAAAAAAAAACTACATTTTTCTAAGATTAAAAGTGATGTATCGACAACTATTATTAAGAACAAAAGGAGGTGCCCGTGGTGTAATGGTTATCATCGTAGAAAATGGACACGGCGACACGAGTTCAAAGCCTTGACGAGACTGATTACATTTCACATAGCACTAATACCCTTGGAAAAGGTATGAATGCAATTATTCTCCCCACAGCTATGGGTAAATAGTAGGGCAGACTGAATTCTTCAGCCTTAGTGAGGCAACTAGTCTAGAAGAAAAACTCTGAATTCAAACCTGTTAAACTCCGCTTAAAAATTGACCGTGTGTCATATTCTGCCCGAGCGGAGGGGTTGGGTAAATATGATTAATAAGAACAAAAGAAGGGGAAAATTGCCGTCGAAATGTTCATTTATTTTTACTTTATCGGGTGACACGAAGGAATTGATATAATTAGACTCACGGGAAAAATATCAGCTCCTCGAAACAATTGCTGATAAAGTAAAAGCAATATTCTCGTTGTTTTCTTATGGGAAAATAGAAAGAAATTACGCAAACAGAAAAAAAAAACATATATATATATATATATATATATATATATATATATATATATATATAACTTTATATCTGCTCGTCTGTTTGTTTGTAACCGGATTATTCTGAACACTGTTCATTTTTTATCATAAACTTCTCTATAATCAGGTACCCTACATTTTCTGGGCGATGGAGCTGAAATTGCTTTTAAGTCATTTTAGCTGTCGGACAACGAGTTATGAATACATTTTGGGTATCCTTACGTGAAAAAGTGGTATATATATATATATATATATATATATATATATATATATATGTATATATATATATATATATATATATATATATATATTTGGTTGCTTAATTGGCTGGGTGGTTGGTCGGCTGGTAGGTTTTTATGGGTATCATATTGTAGGTAATTTAATGCCAAAACCATTTTCATACAAATAAACAGTTCTATTTCAAACAATTCAGTTCAGCATGAGTACAAAGTTTAATTGTCAAAAACATTTCTACTTCAAGCTATTCAGTTTAGTTGAATAGTTCTAATCCAAACAATTCAGTTTCATATGAATAAATTGGTTGTTGGTTGTTACGGTTTTATGGTATACCAAGCATGGTAGGTTATTTAAAGCCAAATCCATTTTTATGCAAATAATCAGTTCTATTTCAATTCAAACAATTCAGTTTAAAGTGAGTAAACAGTTTAATTATCAAAAAAAGTTCTATTTCGTGCTATTCGGTTTAGTCATACAGCTTTAATTCATCCAATTCAGTTTAGTATAAGTATAGATTTCGATTATATATAGTTCAATGTCAAAACAGTTCTATTTCAAACCATTGAGTTTAGCATACAAAAACAGTTCCATTTCAAACAATTGCTCTATGTCAAGTAATTTAGTTTAGCATTAGTACGCATTTTAGTTCCATTTGAACTATAACTAGGACCCTATCAGGTGCTACCATTCTGCGCCAGAGTGGACCTAGGAGCGATAGCAATGAAGGAGTACTCCGCATTCCCCAAAGCTCCAGCATTACTGGAACCTCACCATCAGATTGTTTAGTGTCATACGCAGGATACTTGTTTGGCGGGGTTTTATCCCTCTGTAGAGAAGCAGTTCGTGTATTCTACAGCTCCAGCCGACTATTAATGTTAAAAAGCGATACCACTTCCGCTATGTGCAAACAAATGATAGATATTAAGTAGAATTATTAATTTTAGACAGGAATATTTGTAACTGTTTCCCAAACAAACGAGCTAACAACTCGTTTAAGAATAAAGTTGCCTCAAAACTATTCTTAAACAAATCATATATATATATATATATATAAATTTTACGGAAAAAACTTCAATTCAGTGTTTTCATTACAAATTTATTTCAGGTCTTTATGACCTTCTTCATACAGTTTTAATAAATTGTCGATTAGGCAATTATGTAGACTTTCCTATCTTGTTTCCGGTTAGAAGAGAAAAAACAGAAAAAAACGAAGATCCAATTCACCGTTTATTACAACAAAGTCTAAACCTTAGTCTACTTTCCTCAGATTATAAACACTTATATATATATATATATATATATATATATTCAGGTGATTCATTTATTTATTCAGATAAAATTAGCCTATTTCCATCCGCCAAGTGAGCTGGGGTAAGACCCCTACAACGAATGTCCTGTTATGACATTAAACAATCTGATAGGGAGGTTCTAATAATGCTGGAGCTTTGGGGGATGCACAGTAATCCTTCATTGCCATCGCTCCCACGTCCACTATGGCGTGGAGTATTAGCACCTGGTAGGGTCCTAGAACTAAAATGCGTACTTACGCTAAACTAAATTACTTGAAATAGAACTGTTTTGATATTTAAACTGCATACTTATGCTAAACTGAATTGTTTGAAATATAATTTTTTTGACATTGAACTGTGTGTGGACAAAAATTATACTTATACTAAACTGAATTGTTTGAATCAGAACTGTTTGACTAGACTGAGTAGCTTTAAATAGTAATGTTTTTGACAATTAAACTCTGTCTTCATGCTAAACTGAATTGTTTGAAATTGTTTGTATAAAAATGGATTTGACGTAAAATAACCTACAAAGGTTGATATTCCATAAAATCCAACAACCCAACCAACCTATTTCCATCTCAGCTCCACTAATTATTTTTCCCGTTTTTTCTCACAGTCAGTCGTCCCACGTTATTTTTACAAATCTGTCTAGCTTCAAACGTATCGAGTTTTGAAAAATAGTGTTAAGATATTGCAAAATATACCTTAGACATTTTGAATCGACGAGAAAAGTCACATTCATCGGCAAAGTTTTCTTATGCTTTGTGCATTGTTTCCTTTTTTCTTTTTTCTTTTACTTTCTTTTTACTTTTTTTCCCTTGCTGTTATGCTTCGCTGTTCAACCAAGAAATTACAACAGATCTTTCACGTGAACGGTAAAGAATAGCTCAGGAATTCCTACTTCATCTAGTCCATCAGAGGATTCTCAGGTTGCATACAGTACCAGCTATTACCAAGTGGTCGTCCATCCAAGAAGTCTTCCAGTTTGCAAGCCCTAAACTAGACCGACTGCAGACCCACATCCCTCCTGTAGGACTCTAAATTACATCGAATAGTTGTTAATTGGTTATTTAGGTTTATGGCATATCAACATTTGTAGGTTATTTAATGCCAAAACCATTTTATACATAGTTCTATTTAAAACAATTCAGTTTAGCATGAGTACAGTTTAATTGTCAAAAAACATTTCTACTTCAAGTTATTCAGTTTAGTCAAACAGTTCTAATTTAACTAATTCAGTTCAATGTAAGTATAGATTTTGTTTACACACAGTTCAATATCAAAACAATTCTGTATTAAACAATTGTTTAGCGTAAGTACAGTTTTAATGTCAAAAACAGTTCCATTTCAAACAATTCTGTTTTAAATAAGTACGCAGTTTAGTTTTATTTAACTCATAGATAGGGCCCTATCAGGTGCTACCATTCTGGGCCAAAGTGGTCTTGGGAGCAATGGTAATGAAGGGGTGCTCCGCATTCCTCAAATTATTGGAACCTCACCATCAAATTGTTCAGTGTCATATCTAGGACATTCGTTGGAGGGGTCTTACCCTTCTGCAGAGGTGCGGCCGGTGTATTCTACAGCCCTAGCCGACTTGGCAAACATCGAGTGGTGAGTTACCAGTTCTGGAGCCTAGAAGAATTCAGAGTCACACCTTTGTTGCCCTTACTTACCAGTCCACGCTAAATGGGACCGTCCTACCGGTGAGGCTTACAATGCGCTGACTGTAACTCTTGTTAACCCTACTCTAAAAAAAATGGTTGTCCTAGGTACGACAATACACTGCATATGATGATGAGGTTCCCCAAAAAATGAAAACGGTCGTTCTATTTTTAAGCGAGATGACATACGTTAATCTAACGACACCACTGCTAAGAAAATATTGGCTCAACAACAAGCGTACTTTGTTAGGCACATCTTGCCGTCAGAAAAATATTACTATTTGATAAATCAGAGAAGAAGTTAGAAGAGAGTAGATAAGAGACGCCAAAGCTACGGGTGGTACTCCTACCTTCTTCCCTCTAATGTTTGTTTATTTTATATATTTTTTTTTTATTTTTTTTATTTTTTTCTTTGCTTTTGTTGTCGTTGTTGTTGTCGTGGTTGCTGTTGTTGTTATTTTTGTTTTGTTTTGATTTTTTGCAGAGGTTCTCTTCTTTTCTCATTTTTTCTTTTTATCTTTATACTCTGTTTATGTTTTGTAATTTTATCTTGAAGTCGGCATTTAAAGTAATTAAAAGCCGGATCTCAAAAAAAAAAAAAAAAAAAAAATATTCCAGGTCAGGCTTCCCCAAACTCAAGGAAAAATCCTCATTCTACGCCTCAGCTTAAGGTGAACTCTTGATAAATATTTAGGTTAATATGGTGAGAACGAGCTCACGAAGACTGTGGTGCGTCAATCATACTAATTGAGAGGTATGCCCGCCTGGAAATAATAAATAGTTTATATACATATTTATCCAATCCCTCCAGCAATAACAGGATGTGACACAAGGTCAATTTTAAACGGATTTTAACAGGTTTTGATTCGGTATTTTCCTTCTCATACACCGGCAAGGTTAAAACCTTGGTATGACGACCCATTCTGCCCTACAATTTACCTTTATTTGGTGAGAGAACAGTTAGATTCATACCTTTTCCAAAGGCATTTCTGCTATGTGAAATTCAGTCAGCTTCGTTCAGGATTCGAAATCTGTTCGCCGTGTCCATTTCTTACTATGGTAACCATTACATCACATAAATAGTTGATATAGATGCTTAGCTCAGCAATGCGAACAGTTAAATGAGTGAAAAAGAGGTTAAAAGAAACATGTTGCGCCAATACTCGAAATATAGACACCGAATATGTCATTGAAAACCATATATATTCAACGGCTTGCCTTATAACGATTCACGAATGAACAGAAAGAAATAAGAGAGAATATCTGTGATAACATTATAAATAAATAAATAAATGCCGATATGAATATAGTAAAATTAAAACTTGCCGGATTCAAGGAGAGTCAAAGGAGTTAATGATAGCAGCACAGTACCAACGGTCTACAGACTTGAGGAGACTTATACGTCTGTAGAAAATTCACACTGAGTGAAATAAATTAGAGAGATAAATGTTTTAAGAGTATGTAAAAAAACGTAAAATAGACTTCGTATAGAATATAATACTCAAATCTGGGCTCCTGTGTTTAGACGTTGAAATTGGAGTCTAATATTGAGATTAGAAGGCATATAAAGAAGAGAGACAAATAAAAAAAAAGAGTAAAAGAGTTATTGCGAGATATTAGTGAAATAAGGATTTACTACTTTACTAGAAGGGAAAATTAGAGATGATGAAATTGAAACTTGCAAAATAATTGATAGAATTTCTAATTATGGTAGACAGTTTTTCAATATTTTTCTACCAACCGGAAAATTAAGGCCAAGAGAGATTTTAAAAACTAAGTCTGCAAATTGTTTTTTTTTTATAATGGAGTAATGTACTTTCAGAACAAATAGCCTAATATGATTAAAAACAGAAATCGTGCTAGAAAACTGAGATAGAATGGGATTATCTAAAAAATAATGGCAAGTAAAAGACTTTAAGGGCAATTTTGGGAACTATCGGTTGAATTACTGAAAAGAATTTGATAAGTATATAGATATTTGTGATACTAGTGTATAGGGTCTGTGAAAAGAGTTTGTTTTTTCTTTGTAAAAGTTGATGTGAGAAAATAATAAACAGAAGAGATGCCCAAGGAAGCATAACAACAAGGAAAACAAGTAAATAAATAAATGAATAATGTGGAAAATGAAAGTGAGGGTTACACCAATTGTAATAGGTTCTCTTGGAACAGCCACCAAAGGACTGTTTTAAGGACTGAAAGGTTTGGAAATAAGATGAGGAGTGGAGACCATCAAGACTACGGCATTATTAAGATAGGCCAGAATACTGGGAAGAGTCTTGAAGACTTGAAGAGACTTGCTATCACTCAAACTTCAGTGAGAAACCCTTGTGTAACACTGGTGTGAAAAACTCGAATAATAATAATAATAATATGAAGAAGAAGAAGAAGAAGAAGAAGAAGAAGAAGAAGAAGAAGAAGAAGAAGAAGAAGAAGAAGAAGAAGAAGCACTGAGTTAATTAAGGTACACTTCGGAACAAAATTTGATATGAATGCCGATATGAATATAGTAAAACTAAAACTTGGCGGACTCAAGGAGAGTCAAAGGGGTTAATGATTGCAGCACAGTACCAACAGTCTACCAACTTGAAATTATCGGGAAAATATTATGAAAAAGGGATCAAAACTCGTGTGTAGATCATGTGGACAAAAGAAAGCTGAATCAATTAACAACTTAGTGTCTGGTTGCCCAATCCTAACACTAATAGAATATAAAGAAAAACATGATAAAATAAGGCATTGCATTCCTTGGAAAGTTCGTAAATACTACAGAGTATTAGATTGTGAAAGATAATATAAACCCCAACAAGAACCAATAACAATAGCAAAAGGAGCTACTATTCTCTGGGACTTTGCTATCCAAACTGATAGAAAAATAAAGAGCTACAGACTAGATGTAGTGATTTTAGGATTATAAAAGAAAAACATGCTTTCTAATTTATATGTCAATGCTAACAGATGATAACATATCGGTCAAAGAGTTTGATAAAATAAGTAAATACAAAGACCAGGAAATAGGAATGAAAATGTAGCTTTTAAAACAAGTAGCATGCCAATAATTGTGGGAGAAATGCATCCGCAAGATACCTATTAGTTCCAACCCATTAGAAATACAATAAATTGCACTTTGTGGAACTGCTTATTACCATAGATGAGAACTATCAATGTGATAGGAAAGTATCACACAAAAGAGACCGAAAAAAACATAAATCCATAGAATATATATAATCACTGTCTTCCCTCATGGAAGGTCTTGGTTAAAGAATCGGTGCAGGATTGTAAAAAAAACGAAAATGTAAATGAAAATCAGATAATTGAGGGACTTGCTGTCACTCAAACTCCAATAAGAAACCATCGGCTAATGCTGGTGGAAAAAATTAAAAAAGAAAGTAAAAATAATAATAATGACCTGAAGCTTTCTGCAAAATAATGAAAAAGAATTGAAGACTCTAATATAAAGAATACCATGGGGAAATGCAATACTTGAGAAGTACCTGGTTATCTGTTCTTTTGTGTCTTATTATTTGAATATTTGCTCTTCGTGTTTTGTATTTAGCACTCTATAAGTTTTTACCAGCTTTGTGTTAAATATATAATTGTAAATATATGTATAATGAAACGCAGTTTCTTCCAGGCAGCTGTCGTATCGATACTGCTGTATGGATGCACTACATGGATGCTAACAAAACGGCTGAAGAAGAAGCTACATGGCAATTACACAAGAATGCTGCGAGCAATATTGAACAAGTCCTGGTGGCAACACCCCACAAGACCCCAACTATACGGCCACCTGCCTCCCGTCACGAAAACTATCCAAGTTAGACGAACCAAACATGCAGGACACTGCTGGAGAAGCAGGGAGAAGCCCATAAGTGATGTACTCCTATGGACCCCCACATATGGCCGGCCAAAAGCAGGACAACCAGCTTGAACATACATTCAGCAGCTATGTGAGGATACGGGATGTAGCCCTGAAGACCAGTCAGAGGCGATGAACGATAGAGAGAAGTGGCGAGAGAGGGTCAGGGATCTCCGTGCTAGCGGCACGACATGATGATGATGATATAAAGAATAAAAGTATACAGTCAGGATATATGAATGTAATTTAGCATAAAAATGGGATGTGCTGATAATGAGAAGAGGGAAAAGACGAATAACGGAATTAATAGCACTGCAAAATCAAGAAGGAATAAGAACACTTCGAGAAAAGGAAAATTACAAGTACTTTGGAATATTGAAAGCAGACCTCATCAAACAAGCGATAAAATAAAAAATAAAAAGAGAGTATCTAAGACGAACGAGAAAGCTTAACGAAACCACGATCAACAGCAGGAATCTCGTTAAAAGGATATACATCTTGGCTGTCCTCCTTGTATGATAGTCGGGATCATTCTTAAAATGCACGCGGGAAGAACTTATATAAATGGACCAATAGACAAGAAAAGTGATGACGATGGACAAGGAATTACATTCAAGAGATGCCAGAGACAAACTATATGTCATGAAAAGAAGGTGGAGAAGGACTTGCTCGCATTGAAGATAGCGTGGATGCATCAATGCAACTCGAAGACAACATCAAAAAGAGCCAAGATAGATTAGTTATAGTGACCAGAAAAAAACACTGACGATAAAAAGCTAAACAGAACAACAATAAAAATGAAAGGGAAGTGGGAAGGAAAATTAACTGCATGGATATTTGAGCGAAAAATTAATGAAGTCACACATGAAAAGACCTGGACATGGAAACTTTAACTAAATCTCATTTAATTGCAGCACAAAACAACGCCATAAGGAAAAACTATGTTAAAGCAAAAGTAGATAAGACACAACAAAAGAGCAAATATATGTTACGTGGTGATAGAGATGAAACGATTAATCACATAATAAGCCAATGCATCAAGCTGGCGCAAATGGTGTATAAGGCTAGACACGAATGGGTGGAGAAGGAGATCTACTGGGAATTGTGCAAGAAATTAAAATTTGACCATACTATCAAATATTATATGCACAAATCCCAATCCGTTCAGAAAAATAAAATTCTAGGGTACTTTGAGATACAAACAGATTACCTAATCCTGGACAGAAGACTGTACTTAGTGATCAACAGCAAAAAAAAAAAAAAAGTGAAAGAGAGAACCTCTCGTTTTGTAATCTTTGCCGTCCAGGTGGACCACAGAGTGAAAATCAAAGAATACTAAAAGAGAGACAATCACTTAGACCTTGCCTGAGAACAAACAACTACGGAACATCATGGTGGCAGTAATACGAACTTTTATTAGTTCCCTTAGAACAGTATCCCAAAGGCTTGATAAAGGATCTGGAAGGGTTAGAAATCAAAGTACGAATCAAAACCATCCACAGTATAGCATTGTTAAGATCGGATAGAATACTGAGGAGGGTCCTGTAGATATGAGGTGATTTGCTGTCACTAAGTCTTTAGTGAAAGACCATTAGCTAGTCAAAAAATCGCAAGGAATAGTAATAATAATAATAACAATATTAATAATAATAATGAAGATTTTAAATAAGGCAATACTTACCCAATAACAACCGTGCCGTAGAACTAAGGGAGACAACCCAAGCTGTATCCACGGCACTCCTTTCGAATTCTTCTACTAATTTTAGGTAAATAACTCCATTTGATCTTTCTAGTCCGCCTGCAAAAAAAGTAGAAAAAAACCCTGTTAAATAGGATATATTGTGCGTAGATATATAACGAGCATTTTTCTATGTAAAGAATTTCTGACACAGATATTGTGAACCTTAACCTAACGCCACTTTGCTTTTAAAAAACCAATGTTTTACGTGTTTTCGCAAACCAAAAGAAATCAGGAGAGAAGGGTTGTTTTTTACGGAAGCGTAAGATTCAAGATGCAAATCCAAATCAACAAATTAAACCACCCCATCAAATATATATATATGGGGCGGGGTGTTAAGCCTTCCAACGCTGACGCTCACAGTCAGTAACTTTAGAATTAAAAATATTGAAATGTTAGGTAATTCGTAAGTTTTCATAGAGAGAATTCTTACATCTTCGAAACCTTTGAATTTTCTTTAAAACATCTGCAAGTTGAATGGTGACGGTGTTTACATAGTGTTCCAAGTTTAATTCAAGCGTGAAGCCATTACCTTGGATATTCAGCCTTTAGATGTAAAAAGTGATGTTATAAATATCTCCAGATGATGTCCGAAACCAGCAGAGATTTGCCAATTTTTAACAGATTTTACCGCCGTTTATGTGTTTATTGTTTCATTCAAACTGTATGTATGTATGTATGTGTGTATGTATATGTGTCTAGGGAACATTTTCTTTTTTAAACGAGTTTGATTAAAGAGGCCAGACACTTAGTGTCCATTTTATTTTTGATCTGTTCACGTCTTTGTGTGAGTCGTTTGACTTCTCAATGTAATGAACTGAGGAAGGTGACGTATTTTTCATTGTGTTTGCCATATCATTATTCGTTCATCCCATAGATGGCGACAATTGAGGCGAAAGTACTGGGTAAAAATACGGCACCTTCCTGAATTCATTCCATCCAAGAATCAAATGTTTCCTACGAAGATGTAAATAAACCAAAAATAAAATAGGCATGTATAGATAGTGACTGAGTTATCTACCCTTTCAGGGCGGGAAGTACCTTGGAGTTATCTGCCCCGACTGGTATAAAAGGGGTAAAAAGGAAGCAGCTATTTTTTTCATGCTAGTCTGACTCAGAGGCAAACTGGTTGATCACATCTACCCTATTCTACAATGCAGACACAAGGTCTCCCTTCTATTTAATTTCATATATATATATATATATATATATATATATTCCAAGGAAGAAATTTACGGGGTAGGAGTATCCAATACGTGTGCTCAATATTAAAGGCTGTTGATGTATAATTAATTTGGGATTAACGACACATCAACACTCAAAGGGTAGAGCGAGAAAATCTTTTATATAAAGACAAAAGGAAAAAAATTACTTTCTTGATATCATTATAAATTTATTTCAGGCTCCCACAAGTTCAACTTATAAGCTTTATAAAAAAATATCTTCAGATAAGATATCTAAAATTATGATTAGATGTTATCATATTACACACACACACACACACACACACACACACACACACACACACACACACACACATATATATATATATATATATATATATATATCCCTACTTTTGAACGTACCAGTGTTGGCCGACCAGCAAGAACTAATTTACCTCAGTTCCGTGCGGACACTGGATACAGATAGGAAAACCTGATGTGAGCGATGGATAATAGCGATGGATAGAGACACAGAGAGAGACAGAGACAGAGAGAGGAAGGAAATTCCCTACTTTCAGTGTGACATGATATATATATATATATATATATATATATATATATATATATATATATATATTATTTGCTCCAGTTAATCCGGAGTTGGGAGTAATTGCATCAGGACAAGAAAACTATTCAAAAGTGAACATTTAAATTTTCCTGGTAAAGAGCTCAATGTAACAGAAATTACAGAGCAATAATTTCATTATTTCTTTATGAAATAAATTTATAATCCTAATGTGGCCGTTTCGTGTTTTTTTCTTAATGAATATATATATATATATATATATATATATATATATATATATATATATTAAAATTAAATAAGTTAATCTATGATCAAATTAAGAAAAGTCAGCAATAAAGAGCTTCAATCTGTTTCTTGCTACCCAGATGGCATCTGACCAAAGAAGAGAGAGATAGACCTTTCTCTTCTGACAAAACCCTAAACTTAGTAACCCCCAAAACGTATTTATTTATTCATTTATTTATTCGCCTTTGGCTCACTTTGCTGTTCGTGAGAGTTTTGCTAAATTTTGTCGTTTTCGCTGGAAGTTTATCTTTAAAAAAAAACACTAGTTGTTGTTATTGTTGTTTCTGTGTCGAGGTTTGTGCATTACTGAGCCTCCTGAACAGTATGGCATTTTTCCAGGTCACTTCCGGGTTATCTCTGCGTGCCTCCTTCGTTCAAATGATCCTTACGGGGAGCAGCGAAAGGAATGGATGCCGAACTTGGAAGATAAGGGAAACATTAGTTCCAGCAATGGTTTGATTGAATGGCATATCGTTAAAACGTGTGTGCTTATCAGTATAAGCGACTAAGTAAGCAAATAAGAAAGAAAGAAAGAATGAAAGAATGAAAGAAAGAAAGAAAAAAAGAAAAAACAGGTTGAGGAGTTTTATATGTCTAACTCCTCAAAGGACATGAAAAATGAGAAGAAAACGCATGCTGTTATATATTGCTATCAAGGTAAAGTATATTCTTTAAAATATTGGGTGGTTGGTTGAAATTATAAAGTTTTCTGAAAAAACTCCTATCTATCTATCTATCTATCTATTAGAGAGATAGATAGATATGAATAGACCGTGATAGATAGATAGATAGATAGATACATACATACAAATAGACCGAGATAGATAGATAGATAGAAAGATAAGAGGGTAGAAATGTTCATATGCTGACGTTAAATCTGCTGTTGATTTATTATTTTACTTTTTGGATTAAAGCTCAACAATATCGATGAAAGAAGAATGTGGACGGCAAGGGGAACTATGTTTCAAAAGTAAATTTTCTTTGGTCATACGACTCTTACCAATTGTTAACGTTTTAACTGACTCTTGTATAAACCGAGGTAAATTGTGTGGAATAAACAAACATATGCTATTGTTACATTGTTTCAATCGGACATGTTCGTCTATATATATATATATATAGAGAGAGAGAGAGAGAGAGACACTCACACAGACAGAAAAAGACAGTGACGAAGGAAAATGGTGAGATATATTGGAATCTTTCTTTACAGTCATTCATTTCTTAAGTTACCTCGTCTAAAAGAAAGTTTTGCAGAATTTTTTCTAGTTTTGAAAATAGTTTTCAGAAGAGGCATAGAGATGACCCGGGAGAGCGAGGTTCAATTCCAGGTCGAGTCATATCAAAGCCTTAAAAAACAGTACTTGATACCTCCAAGCTTAACACGCAACTTTATAAGGTACGTATAAAGGGTAGAGTGGATCAATTCATGAAAAGAAGTTGGGCACTCCCCTACACCTCGGTGTGGTAGCTATGGAAAAGAGGACTTCGGGCAACCCTTTATTACGGTTGACCACCTTTACTTTTTACTATATATATATATATATATATATAGAGAGAGAGAGAGAGAGTTTGACACAGTCAACGGCGCTTAATAGCTGTCAGTTTCACAGATGTAATCATCAGCCCTTGGTCTCTCTCTCTCTCTCTCTCTATATATATATATATATAGGGGGGTTGCGCGTGTGTGTATGTAGGATATATGCTCTATCACCTATGTTGAGCACTCTTAATTTATAATGTTAGCAAACATTATCATTTATATAATTTTGGGGTTGATTGTTTGTTTGTTTGTTTGTTTGGTTGGTTGGTTGATTGGTTGGTTCGTGTTTTTATGGCATATCAACTTTTGCACGTTATGTTACGTTAAATCTGGTTTATATATATATATATATATATATATATATATATATATATATATATATATATATATAAGGTTGGGTAAGAGAATAATTTTTCGGAAGCATTATTTTTAAAGTAGTTGTCAGAGCTCATTTACTTGCGCAGTTAAATAGTTTCTAGTATTCGGATCTGATACAAATAATTCTATTTAATATTAGACTTTTTTAAACACTTAAAAGTTTTCCAGTCTTCGTAAATAACACTAATAATTTTATTTAATGATTATCATTTGTTTGCATAATGCGAAATGGTCTCAAGTAAAACTATTTTAAGTTAGTGAATCTATCAATTGAATATAAATATCAAGTATGAATCATAAGAAATTTGAACACAACTTTATGGCTTGGTTTGGCTTGGTTTAGTTATATGACATATCAACCACTGTAGTTTATTTAATGCCAAATCTGGTTATTTCACATATAGTAGATTTATGATTTGAAAACATAAGTCAACCAAGTTAAATAGTTCCAAGTATTGCTATGTATCACTAATAATCCAATTATACATCAGTCATTTGTTTACACTCAGTTAAATGATCAAACAGTTCTATTTCTAGCAATTCAAATAAGCATAAATCATTTGTTTGTCCTCAGTTTAAATGTCAAACAGTTCTATTTAACGCAAAGATAGGACACTCTCAGGTGCTACCACTCAGGGCTAGAATGGACCAGGGGACAACAGCAATGAAGGGGTTATCTGCATTGCCCAAAGCTCCAGCATTACAAGGGCCTCACAAACAGATAGCACATAATGATATCCAGGATGCTCGTTAGTGGTAGAGGTCTAAACCGTATGCAGAGATGTATTCGGTGTATTCTATTCCCCTAGTTGATTCGGTTAACAGCCGTATGATTTCTAATAACTAATGAGAATAATTCTTTGTAAATGATTGAACAGTTCTATCTGACCTGCTGGTGGGACCCTAACAGGTACAACCATTCTGGATAGGAGAGAAACTAGGAGTAAAGGAAATGGAGCCTCACCATCAGATACAGTCTAGATGTTATATTTTGACCTTCGACCCAGCCCAAAAATACTATTCCAAGGGGATACACCGGAAGGAAGTGACACATTCCAATGGCCAGTAATCGAAAGAGATCGCGTGGGCGGATTAAGGCTTATGAGGTGGGACAAGGTGGAGGTTTCATTGTGCCACTACAGTGATGCACCGGAAGAGAGTAACCTCTGAACTGCATGACAGTTATTTCCGCTTGATGACGATTAAACATTCGATTTCAAAGATCCAGTAGGCGATCGTGTGGGCGTTGAGTTATTATTTAACTCAGTTGAGTTTGGGGTGCCAAAGCAGTTGCCAGTCGAATTCCAGACAGTAGAGACCAGATGTTGTAGGGAAGGCCACACCCGACCGAGGGGTCCTTGGAAACCCCCGATGGAGTGGACCCCAACATCAGGAGAACAAGAAAGACACAACGTGACGGTCATAACAGTGGGGTCAAAATATGAAGTTTATGTTCAGTCTCCAGCACCCTCTCACATGCAAACCTTAAGTAACCCTTTTCAAACCCTTGCAATAAAGTGAGAGGTGAATATTTTGCTAAAGAAATCTTCTTGTGTCTTCCTTCCTGCGTCCTTCATTCCTGCGTCTTTCTGCGTGCGTCTGTTATTATTATTGAGTCGTTATGATACGGCAAATGAGTATACAACATAGTGTTATACTCAGGACACTCGTTGTTGGGGGCAATACTCTACAGAACTGATTAATATATATATATATATATATATATATATATATATATATATATATATATATATATATTGGCAACATTTCTTCATTAATACGTATTTGATTGAACATATTAGACATTTTTTGTCATCATGTTTTTAGGATTAACAAAAAATATGTGGACAAAAAATGTCTATTATGTTCAATCAAATATATATATATATATATATATATATATATATATATATATATATATACGTGTGTGTGTGTTACTCTCTGTGTATCTGTAGGTTTTTGACTGTTTGTGAGAGTGCATATATGTGGGTAGAGCGATGCCTCTGTCGCAGTATATAATCTAAAGCTGGCACCTATATATATTTAACCCCCGGCCCCTATATATATATACACTTTGCTCCTAATTTCAGTTTCCTCCCTCCGTCTGTCTGCCTACCTGTCTCTGTCGGTCTATCTCTGCCGGTCTCTCCCTCTCTCTCTCTCTCTCTCTCTCTCTCTCTCTCTCTCTCTCTCTCTAAATTGACGAACAGTTGATCATTGCTATTGTCTGAGAGATTTGAAAAGTAACGGGTAATTCCCCAAAAAATTACCAGACCAGGTTTACCTCCTCCCACCTTCATGTCTCTTTTCTTCCCTCTCCCATCTTCCTTTTACAGCTGTGCCGTTCATCTTTTGATGTTTTAGTGAGACGCTGTGGTGTGAAGTGATTTGTGGATGGTGGTGTTAATTGCCAACATTCTCCGATCGACGGGACTTCGAGGAAGATGGTCGCCATTTCCTACCTGACAGTGTTCAAATGAACATCCCGCGAGAAAAACTCGCGCAAATGGAGTTGAGCAAAATCCCATTAACATGAAGCTCTTTACTTGCTTTCTAGAGCTGTCTTTTTAAGAGTCCCGACTTAGCTTGGCTGGCACATCACCATGAACCCCACCTTATATATATATATATATGAAACTCTCTTTTGTTGGCTAGAGCTGTAGAATGCGCTGGTTGCATCTCTGCAGAGAAGTAAGATCTCTGCGACGAGTGTCCTGATATGACACAAAACTTCATCTGAGGGTGAGGCTCCCATCCTGAACGTTTGGGGAACGTGGAGTATCCCTTCATTGCCATCGTTTCCTGTTCCCCTCTGACCTCTTTGTCTGTGAGCCTGAATTGAAGTATTGCTATTACATATCTACACATGGAGTGATCTGACTCTGAGCAAATAAACCTAAAATTCGAATACTTGAAACCGTTTAACTAAATGCAAAATAGAATTATTGGTATTTCATAACAATATTTGTTTGTGTGTTTGGTTGAGTTTTATGGTATATCAACCGTCGTTGGTTATTTCTATTTCAAACAATCCAGTTTGGCCTAAGTACACAGTTGAATTGTCAAAAATACTTCTATTTCAAGCCCTTAAGTTTTGTCAAACTGTTCTAATTCAAACAGTTAAGATTAGTATAAGTATAGCTTTTCTTTACACACAGTTAAATGTCAAAACAATTCTAATTCAAACAATTCAGTTTAGCATACAAAACAGTTCCATTTCTAACAATTCAATTTAGCATAAGTACGCAGTGCTTGAAATATGACTGTTTTGACATTTAATTAAAACAGTCATATTTCATGCACTTCAGTTTAAGCAGAGTTTAGTTCTATTTGGCCCCAGGTGCTCCCACTCCCCGCCAAAGTTGACCTGGGAGTGATGGTGATGAAGGGATATTCAGCACTACCAAAGCTCCAGCATTTTTGGAGCCTCGCCATCAGATTGTTTCGTGACATATGTCGGACACTTGTTGGGGGAATCTTACCCATCTGCAAAGAAGCAGTCGGTGTATTCTACAGCCCAAGCCGACTGGGCTATCCTACCAATATTTGGATTCATTTAACTGTGTGCAAATGAATTAATAGTGCTTAATAGAATACTGATTAATAGCAATACTTGTAACTATTTCATTGCATGCAAGCAAATGATTAAATAGGATGATTTTAATAATAGCAAGAAGCGAAGTGCATACGATAAGTTTCCAGACATTTTTCGTATGGGCATTTAAAATTGTTGTAGACTCTTGAAAATTTAGAATATTATTGCTATACATCTTATCAGATGACTGACCAATTTTTATGATTTCAGCTGTAAATGAACAGATACAGCAGCAATTGGAATACACCCTACTAAAGCCTGATTGTCACAGCTGATGAATTTCAAAAATGCAATCTGGACGTGAGGATGCTTTAGGGATGATGAGAGGTGTGGAAGGAGTAAGGAAGTCAATACACCAGATTTGATTGGCCAAAGGCTTAGGGTTAGGGTTAGGGTTACTATGTTGAGGTTTTCAGGGAGTTCAGCAAGAGATTCCGTCGGAAGAGGCCAGCACTCTTTAAATCGGGTCAGTGACATTTCCACCAGGACAATGCACCAGTCCACAACTCCATCCTTGTCACAGACTATTTGATCAAGATAGGCATCAACACAGTTCCTCAGCCTCCCTATAGTCCCGACCTTGCTCCATGTGTCTTTTGCTTATTCCCTAAGCTCAGAGGCTGTCGTTATGAGACAATTGAGGAGATGAAAGAGGCTGTGACGAAGCTCATTGACACCCTCACACAAGAGGACTTCCATGAGGCCTTCTAGAAGTTGTTGGAACGATACAAGTGCATTGCCGCCGGAGGAGATTACTTTGAAGGGTACTAGAGTTTCATGTGTGTACTATCAATAAAAGTACCACCACGAAAAAAGTCTGAAAACTTATCGTATGCACATCGTAAGTATTGCTAACACTAATTAATCTATTTACACACAGTTAAATCGGCTGGGGCCATAGAATAGACCAACTGCATCTCTGCAGAGGGGTAAGACACACTCCCTCAACGAGTACCTATGATACGACTGAAAAACAATCAGATGGTGAGGTTTCATCATGTCTGTGCAAATAAAATTACTGCAGAATACTTTAAACCGTTTAACTGTATGCAAAATAGAATTATTTAGAACTATTTAACTGTGTGTAAATGAATGAATAGAATAGTGTTAAAAAGCAATATCGTATGCCAACAAATTATTGATATTAAAGAGAATGATTAGAGTGAGATAGCAATAATTGAAACTATTTAACAGTGCAAAAACAATAGCAATACATGTGTGTAAAAAAATAGTTCTAACGCGATTAAAAATAGGATTACAAATTATATCCAAATATGTGCAAACAAATAACTGATGTTAGATAAAAGTGTTACTGTTACATAGCAACACTTGAAATCATTTAATAGTGTAATTTCTTTTTTAAATGCGCTCAGAACCGTTAAAAATGTTATCTAGAAAATGTGCTTACAAACCATATTTACTTAATATATATAAAAAGGATTTGGCATTGAATAACCTACAATAAACCCCAACTAACTAACCATTTCTTCCTCTCACTCTCACTCTCAATCACTATCTCTCGCTATCTCTCTTAAAATTTCTCTTTCTTACTCCCTATCCCCAATATATCTCCTCATCTCTTCTCTCTTTAATTCTTTCTACCTTCTTATTTGTCTCTCCCTCCAATCTCTCTCTCTCTCCCTCTCTCTCTTTATCCTTGTCTGCCATTCCCTCCACTTCCTTTCTCTTTATAACTCTCTCTCTCTCTCTCTCTCTCTCTCTACCTCTCTTATCTCTATCTCTCTCCTTTTCCTCCTTCTTTCTAACACTCTCTTTCTCTTTCTCATTCTTTCTCTCCTTGTCTGTCACTCCCTCTCTCTTCTCTTTCTTTCAAACTCTTTTTCTCTCACCTTCTGATCTTTTTGCCATTTTTTCCTATTCGTAATTCCATCTCTCTCTCTTTCTATAACTTCTCCTCTTATCGTTTTTTCTTTCACACACGCATACTCTCTCTCTCTCTCTCTCTCTCTCTCTCTCTCTCTCTCTCCCTTCTGATTACCTTCCCTTTCTAAATCTCTCTTTTTTCTATCTCTCCGTCTTTCCCCATTTCCTCTCTCTTTCTAACTCATGTTCTCCTTCTCTCTTCTCTAATTTTATCTCTCTCTCTCTCTCTCTCTCTCTCTCTCTCTCTCCGTCTCTGTCTCTCTCTGTCTTTCTCTCTCTCTCTTTCGAACACTCTTTCCCTCTGCTTCTCAAACCTATCTTTCTTACTCTTTTGACTCCATATATATATATATATATATATATATATATTTGAGTGTGTATTTACTCAACTCCTCGGCATGAGCAGGAGGCTTCTCCACATGCAACGCCTAGGTGGTAGACCTGAAGTATGACCATGAGAATTTGCATGGGTATCTGGAATATTATATAACTAACAGAGACGAGCAGATAAGAGAAGACCGAGGAAGGCGGCTACTTGACGTCACATCGTTCTGTACTCTAGCCTTGTACCAGATTGCTCAGTAAATAAAAACTAAGATGATTCGATGCCTTTAAGTGGTCAGGAACGAGATTCGTGAAAGAAGAGAACGAAGAAGAAAACGTAGAAGAGATATCACCATAAACTCGTACATCAGCCGCTGAGTTTGTGCAAGCTTATTCTACACATAGATATATTTCGAGTAATAAAAGGAAAATAAAAAGAAGTAGATTATATTTTTGCCCGTCAACTTAATTGTCTTTCTTTTTTGTTGAAGAAATCCTGAACGAGGATATTTGCTATTCCTTTCGTGCTAATGCACTTGGGAAAAGGCATAAATCTAACTGTTCTCTCCACAGCTATGTATAAATAGAAGAAGAGTCTAGGCTTGTTAATCTTGGTTAGGCAACGCGTACCGGAGAAGGAAAACTCTGAATTCAACCCACCTATTATCCACTTAAAAGTATTGACCAACATGCGGAGGAGTTGGGTGAATATGTACAAGAATAGCTGGTATATTACCAAAGTTATCCTTATATATATATGTATACATGTATATATATAAGTGTGTGTGTATGTGTGTGTGTGAAGGAGTTAGGGACCGTAATCGAGGGCGACCCAAAGGTGTAGGAGAGGGTGCAACTCCTATCCCTGGATTGCTCAAGGTTACCCTTGATACATACTTAATAATGCAGAGTGTTAAGCAAGGAGGTATCAAGTACCATTTTTGGAGTTTTTGTTACGACTCGACCTGAGATTGAACCCCAGGATCCCGGGCCATTGACGAACACTCTACCCACTCGACAAATGATATTGAATATGTGCATTGAATACATATCAATACTCTCTCATATACATTCACCTTCAAGGCAAAGAAAGATAAAGGAAAAACGACAATCGGAGATACATGTATACGAATATACGTACACAAACACACAAAGTATATACGTGTTAATACGGGGAAAATATTAATGAATAGATCCATGAATTTTAATAAAAAAGAAATACAACCCAGTCAAAACAAACACATTATTAATCTCTTGAAAAGGGCTACGAAGTCTGAAACACGAATGGAGCAAAATTATATAAAATAAAACCCTAAAGTCGCACGTTGAAATTCATTTACTGACATATATTTCGATCCCGGCTTCGAACGCCCTGCGGGTCTAGCCACACTGAAGAGTTCTGATAGAACGAAACAGTCTGTCTGTGGATGACAATATATACGCTCCCCCATGGGGGTTGAGCACTCTGGCGAAGGAATTGTCGGCCGCCCCTAGCGTAATGCAAAGCTCTTCGTAAGAATTGAGCACTCTGGTAGCCGATAGGGTATTAAAAAATGTTAACAAAGGCTGCTGCTGCTGTTGCTAAAAATAAAATACCTTAAAATTCCCTTAGCCAACGTAGTTCGCTTGTAGCCGTGTGGTCTGAAACCTTAGTCTATCGTAAAGTTGGACGGGTTTCGATCCCGGCTTCGAACGCCCTGCGGGTCTAGCCACACTGAAGAGTTCTGATAGAACGAAACAGTCTGTCTGTGGATGACTATATATATATATATATATATATATATATATACGAGAATCGTTAAAAAAAATCCTTTTGTCCTACGTCTCTCACCTTTATAAGTGTGTCTCACTGGCACAAAAATTTAGACAGAAAATCAAATTAAGGTTTTCTAGTTTTCTTTATAGAATTGTGCACTGCCATTATAAAAATGTTTAGCAATGGTTCTTCTTTATGGGCGAGGCTTGTAACTTTTTGAACAGCCCTTATATATAAGTAAAGTAGGTGACCGTAGTTGAGGACGAGGGAAGGGTCCCTTTTCAATATCTACTACACTGTAAGGGAGGACGCTACTCCTTTCCCTGGATTTCTCCACTTTACCTTTTATACGTACCTTATTACGCTGAGTGTTAAGCCAGGAGGTATCAAATACCATTTTTAAAGTCTTTGGTATGACGCGACCTGGGATTGAACACAGGTCTCCCAGACCACTGGCGAACACAACGCAAGTGTGCGAGTGAGAGACAGAAACAGAAAGACAGACAGAAAGACAGAGACATACAAAAGTATGTGTCTATAGCCATGACCCAGTAAAAACTTGACATCACAATGAAATTAGACGCAACATTACACCAACAAATGCTCAATAACATTACGTAGCTTTTATCAGTAATATTCTTAAAACCCCTCCATAGAATGAAGTAGTTTCTAGTCTGTTATATACCCTACCTATAAACATTAATGGATATGTCCTCATAAATACGTAGGACACTATTGTGAGGAGATGTAAAATACGCTAACTGCCTCTGGCGGCGGCCTTTTTTAGTCGGTCGAGGCTGCCTTACGTGAGTGCCGGATAACCCCAGCATTCACATCACGCGGCCAACCCTCCTTGAGCCTTAGAGAGCTGTCCGTCTCCCCCAGGCTCTAACCCTCCTTGGAGCAGCTAGTTTTATCGCCTGGCATCTGAAGCGTTCCTTTTTAGGGGAATGTCGACGGGGCCCAAGGCACTTTTGGAGCAGGCGGGCGTGTCTACGCTAAAGCCCTACGCCTGGACCCACCTGAAAAAGGCCTTGTGCAGTACTCTGTCGTTTGAGGGGGGCGTCAAATAGCGTAAAATATGCTAAGTAATCACAACAACATTGGTTTACCTTCTTCACGCCACTGGCGAGTATTGTATTTTGTTATCATTTTGAAGATTTCCATTTCATTTCCAATCTCCATTTTGGTTATTTCTCATTGAGTAACCTTTTGTTAGGTTACAACTCAGTCAAAGTCAACGATAATTTTCTGAGGTCTGCACACGCGCTGAAAATCATTTATCAACTATCCAAATAATAAAAAAAGCAAAAAATAAAAAAGCGGAGATAAGTATAAAATGCAAATCAGAATCGTTCTCTTCCCAAATTGAAGCATAAATATCATCACGGACCACTGTAACACGAGGAGCTCAATGGATTCACGGGTCGTCTAGTCACGATTTTTTTAAAGTGACTAAAATAGAAAATAGAAATGTTGTTTATATTTGGCCGTCAACGGTAGCCAGTTTTTTAATAAAAATAAAATAAGATTTTAAAAAAACGACCAAAGATGTTTAATCATCTGTTTGCATATTTAGTCTGTTTTCTGTTATTTACGGCTCACAAAAAATGGTTTGGGCGAGGGGTATGTGTTTCAAATTTCTAGTTTACCGTGGAAACGGGCCAGAAATCTTGACATTTCAACTTTGCTGTGAACAAAATTTAGTTTAATCAATATATCGATTAGAATTAAAACAAGTTGATAGCCAATAATCTTTGCTTCTATTTCTAATGTTCACAAGTGATGGAGGCGCGTTTGGACGTAGCAAGTGCCCTGTCTCCCCGCCAGTCATTTTAACCATAGTCTTATCAAAATGGCATCATAACAGAAGTGCTGGTATCATCATCAAAGTGTGGCGACAGCAGGGATTCTTTCGACCCTCTCTCTGTCTTTCTCTTTCCCTTGCCATCCGTCACTATCGGCCATCGCTCATGAAATGGTTCTCTAGACAGGGTCTAGTGTTCACACAGAACGGATAAATAAATTTTTTACTGGTTACTCAACACTGGAGTTCCTGTGTGCAGTAATCCATAGAAGAACGCTACTAAGGAGATCGTTCTTACTTCCCCAACATCATCTTGCATGTCTTGTTTGTCTTACTTGGTTGGTTGGTGTGATGGGAGGTAAATGGCCATACAACTGCTCTTTTGTTGGGTGCAGCATCCTTGTATAGTTAGCATCTAGCTTTATTGCCAAGCGTTTCGTTAAAGTTTACGTAGTGCAGCTATACAGCAGTACTTACATGGCTACAGCTAGTAAAAATTCCCCTTTTTCATTATTTATCAGAAAGATCTGAGTGAACCTCAAATTGTTGGCGAAAGAATATACTTTAATTATGTATGATTTTAAAAAAGTGTTTTATAATATTTTCCTACATGTCTTTTTTTCTTTCTTTCTTTCTTTCTCATTCTAGCCTGACTCATTTTAGTTCGTTTTGTTAGTCAATTTTGTATGTGTCAGTGCATAATTTGCATATATTAGTGCCATTCTGTCAGTAGTTGCATATATATATATATATATATATATATATATATATATATATATATATTGTGAAGATAAATCAATTCGAAATTCGTGAGAAATTTTTCGTAGGTCAATCTTGTTCCAGACTGCAATGTGGTTGTATAATTATGCTGACTGTCTTGTCACTGGCATGTCAAGAAGTGTTGTCAGAGAAGAAAGCGTCACTAAGACACGTTAGCAAATGACACTTTCAAACAATATCCCATCGTATTTCATGATCTTTTTCATCATATCCTCTTCAACACTCAGGTTTTTCACAGGATCGGTTAAAAATTGGTTTAGTTTTGTTGGGTTCGGTTTTATGGCATATCAACAATTGAAGATTATCTAATGACAAATCCTCTTTATACATATATATTAAATCTATAAGATTTGTAAACACATTTTGTAGATAACATACTTAAACGAGCCTGAGCTTTTTTTGGGGGGGGTTGCTCACACTTAAATGGTTTCTAGTATTGCGATATCATCATCATCATCATCATCATCATCATCATCATCATGTCACGCCGCCAGCACGGATATCCCTCTCTCTCTCTCTCGCCACTTCTCCTTATCGTTCATCGCCTCTGGCAGGTCCTCACGGCTACATCCCATATACCCACATAGCTGCTGTATGTATGCTCGAGCTGGTCGTCCTGCTTCAATTTAACATCAATCATTTGTTTGCACACAGTTTGTTCTACTTGACCCATAGATAGGACCCTATCAGCTGCTACCACTCCGAATCTGAGTGCACTTGGGAGCAATAAAGGGGTACTTCACATTCCCCGAATCCTCTGGGCTGGAGCCTTGCCATCAAATAGTTTAATGTCATATTTAGGACACTCCATAGGGTGGGGTCATACTCCTCTGCAGAGAAGCAGTCGGTGTATTCAACTGCACGAGCCGACAGGACTGAATAAAACTTGGAAGTAATGGAAATTAGTCAACTACGCCGGCTTATATCTTATAAGTATTGATTGATTTTAACGGCAAGTCAAACTAGTCTTGGGTTATTTTATGTCTAGAGGTTTGGGAATGTATTTACTCTACTTTCATTTTTACAATTGCTGGTTTATTGGTTCCGTAAGATGTTGTTGTTTTTTTCTTTAGAGGTTGCCCACAGTTCTAAAGAATAGAAATTATTTCTAAAGAAAATAAATAGGACCCTAATTTACCCCATAATTAGGACCCTAACATGTCTATTATATACTGAACCTGGGATTGCCCAGTCGGCTGGGGCTGTAGAATACACCGACTGCTTCTCTGCAGAGGGGTAAGAACCCTCCAACGAGTGTCCTGGATATGACACTAAACAATCTGATGGTGAGGTTCCAGCAGTGCTGGAGCTTTGGGGAATGCGGAGTACCCCTTCATTGCCATCGCTCCCAGGTCCACTCTGGCCCGGAGTGGTAGCACCTGATAGGGCCCTATCTATGGGTTAAATAGAACTAACAGCATACTTATGCTAAAATGAATTGAGTAAACTGAATAGCTTGAACTAGAAACGTTTTTGACTATTAAACCGTACTTACGCTTAAATTGCGTGCTTATGCTTAACTGAATTATTTCAAATAGAACTGTTTTTCGACATTAAAACTATATTTACACTTAACTGAATTCTTACATATAACTGCTTGAATAGTTTGAAATGGAAATGTTTTTGACAATTAAACTGTATACTTATGCTAAACTGAACTGTTTTCAATAGAACAGATTATTTACATAAAAATGGATTTGGCGTTAAATAACCTACAAAGGTTGATATGTCATAAAACCAAACAAACAAACAATTGAATCTGGGAGTGATAGCAATGAAGAGCTATTCTACACTCCCCAGAATCGAAGACTCACTAACAAATGCTATTTCACATCATATCAACAACATCACTCTTTAGGAAGGGTCTTACCCATCTGCAGAGGATACAGTCCGCATATTTAAGTCACGCCTCCGATAAAGTGGTAACCATAGCTGAACTGTTATATATATTGTTTGTAGTTAAATAGAAAGCTTGCTTGATTGTTTGCAAGAAATATAATGGTCAAACGTTTCTCCGTCAAAAATTGATTATTGGTTGTCTTTTGTTTTGTTTTTGCTCGTGTGCATGTGCGCGTACGTGTGTATGTGTGTATGTGTTTACATGTATGTACATGTCACACGTATTTTCAGATGCCCGCTTGCAGGTGACAATAGAAAATGACAGGCCATAAAACAGCAATTGAGAACGGACTTCTTTCGAGCGACACTTAAATCAAAGGGAAAAGTTTATCGATACCCGTGATCGAAACTAGATCAAAATAGAAATGATAAAAGAGAGAGAGAGAGAGAGAGAGAGAGAGAGAGAGAGAGAGAGATGACCAAAGTGAAAGGGTTTCGAGTAAAAACAAAAACTAGGTTACTGCAAATAGATCGGCTATGGCTGGATGAAAGGATTTTGCTGAAAGGTTAACACACATTGTTTTGCTGAAAGAAACAAAACCAGTATCCGTTTACGTTAATCTTTTCTTTTTGTGTTGTTATGTCAATAAAGAAACAAGCAAAAACAAGTCTAATGATCAAGTGACAGCAAGATTTGTGGTTACTTCACCGTATCGATGTTACTTAGAATGCGCTGACCGTCTCTCTAACAGAATGGTTATATGCCCCTCCCCCAAGAAAAGAAAGTTGGGTATTTTACCCTTCTGCAGTATGACACGAAACTGAAATTCAGGAGATCTGAGGATCGTAAGTTACCTTTTCATTGCCATTACTCCCAGTTCTACTCTTACTCGAGGTGGTAGTATGTGTTTGGTCACATTTCAGTTCAAATAGATCTGTTTAAAAATATTCTTATTCGGGTATATATCTAAATATAAACTTATGATGAACGCGATTCCTTAACTTCTTGGCATAAACACTCCGCATGAGTTGATACGCCTTTAAAATCAATAAAATCAATTTATAACGTTTTAATAAACTTTCACCGTGACATAGAAAAGATGTTATCGAGTGTCGTTAGATCACCGATGAATGTTTAATTAAATACTTGTTTAATGAAATGTTTGATGAAATAATGTTTAATAATGTTTTATGAAATAATGTTTAATGAAACAAGGGTGGAGATTATATACACAGAAAAAGGAAGGTCATCAAACGTTTACTCAATAAATCACCATTCATATCTCCAAAAGTATCACATGACTGTGTAAGGCAATGATTTCAAACAAATGAAACCATCAAAAAATATGAGTTGAAAAAAACGAAACTTTATAACGTCGACTTTCTTTCATATTAAATTCTTCCCCTTGGATTACGTTGTTTTTTTTTATTTTTCTCTACTATATCGGATTCTTTTCCATTACTTACTTCCATATGTATTTACAGGGGTTGGTTTGTTTTGTTATTTAATGGCATATCAACCTTCTTGGATTATTTAATGCCAAATCCATCTTTCTAGAAAAACAGTTGTGGTACTATATAACCCATATGAGTGAGGATAAGAGGTTTCATACCTTTCCCACGTGTATTTGTCCGAAAGAGAACATAAAAGCGCGACTGGAGTTCGAACTCGTTTACTAGGATTCCACAATCAAGCGCTTTAACCATTACACCAGGAGGAGAGCCCCATAGGGGTTGTACAAAATAATAGAAACACTAGAAGCTTAGCATCATAATTTTGAAACTCCTATAAAATCATCAAACGTTTGTTATTCTTATGCTTCTTGATTTATTAGTAATTTTTCTCATCTTATTTTGATAAATTGTTTTATTTTTTTTCGATTTATCTTCAGAAGAAATTAATCAAAATTCACTAAACTAAAAAAGAAACTTTTTTACATATAATGATCAATAGAAGATTTGGTGCAAGAAAGCTAAGACTTTCCTCCCAAAGAACACAGTGCTGACATTAAAACATGGAGGCAGCTCAATTAGGTTTTATAATTTTTCTCGTCTGATTTTGCAAAAATTGTTTTTTTTTTTTTCGAGATATCATCAGAAGAAATTAATCAAAATTCACTAAACTAAAAATTGAGCTTTTTTTTACATATAATGATCTATAGAAGATTTGCTGCAAGAAAGCTAAGACTTTCCTCCCAAAGAACACAGTGCTGACATTAAAACATGGAGGCAGCTCAATTGGGTTTTATAATTTTTCTCGTCTGATTTTGCAAAAATTGTTTTTTTTTTCGAGATATCATCAGAAGAAATTAATCAAAATTCACTTAACTGGTATATATATATATTGTTGGTGCTCGTATTGCAGACGATAGTGTAACAAAAACCACTGAAATATTTTGTGTAGAAATGAGTACTGCCTCGAAAGTAATGACAGCATTAGAGAAAGATGGAGAAAGCTACTCCCTAAAACAAAACTCTGGAAGAAAGTGAAAGCTGTCTAATAGGGACTAATGGACTCTTACGCTGATTGTTAGGAAGGATCACAAGAATACAGCTCCGAAAATTATTGCAGAGCTTAATGACCATCTTTAAAACTGTTGCGTATCACCCACCTTTTTCCACACAATGAACTAGTCCATCTGCCATATATAGCAGTAGCTACTAATACCAAGGCAGACTAGAAGGTGAAGAGCAGCTTCTTATAGGAATAGTATTAGAACGTTGGAGACTGGAGATCGCACTATATCACCTTACTTGCTACCGTAATAACGGAAGCCAATACTATCGTTGGGCTATATCTTTATTCTGTATTCACTAATCCTAGGTTCTTGTCTACTAATAGTCTCTCTATTGTATATACTTTTTCCCGAGAATATATCTTTATTTCCTCTCATATCGTGGTTTGTCTTTTGTTACAAGCGTTCACTAACCAGAACGCTATAAAAACCCAATTTCCTCAAAAACTGTAAGAAGGGAGCAGCATAGTGACAAATCCATGAGGCAACATCCGACGAAACAACAACTGTACGGCCACCTACCATCCAACTCAAAAACCACTCAGATTAGACGAACAATGCATGCGTTTTACTGCTGGAGAAATAAGGGTGAACTCATAAGTAATGTTTTCCAATGGACTCCTTCAAATGGACGAGTAAGTGTTGGAAGACCAGCTTGAACTCATCAACAACATCTATGTACGGATGTTGTCTGGAAGACCTACCGGATTCGATAGACGATAAAGACGAATGGTGAAAGAGCATCAGACAAATCTGTGCTAGCGGCACGACATGATGGTTATGATATATATATATATATATATATAATGGACTATCCCGTCGATATTGACAAATGAGGCGGCAAGAATACACAGACAAATCAAAGTGGAGTGACAACACATGGCTGGCCGGTCCCCACTATCTCAACCTCCTAAACCACTCATGGCCATCATATTGTCAAGTGGTTTCACTCATCTCCGGCAAGGGGTATTTCACATTTCTTTAAAAACACTCAAAACACAACAGAGTGAGTGGAAGAAAAGAGAACAAGCAAACACGGACATGAGTTAGCTCCCAGCCTAAGAAGGGAAAAGTTTGTGACACTTTTGCATAGCTTTCTGTGCATCTGTGAGCTATCGCGAGCTTGTATTCGAGCGAAATTCCCACAAAGTCACCAGGAACGCTAACTCATGCTCTCACGTAGGCTTCACCCGACTTCTGTTGAGTGCTTTCTCCTGTTGACTGCCCTGGTCTGTCCAGCTCTGTTGACTGGTCTCTCCTGCTGACTGCCCTGTTCTGTCGATTGCCCTGGTCTGTGCTTTCTTCTGTTCTTTCTGGGACCTTCCTTTCCTCGTCCTCTTCGTGTCTCCTTGGAAATTTCGAGCGAAAGCCATTTGTAGGGGTTTCGCGCCAAAATGGACAAAGGGATACTTTGATTGGCACACACCCACACCCACAGAAACGAATGCCCAACATCGTGCTACAGTGATGACAGAAAAACGAAGCATGGAGCTAGACGATAAACGGCGTAGCAGTTACGACAACGTAACATACATGCTGTTTCACAATTGTTTCCTGCCCGGTCGGCTAATGCTTTAGAATACACCGACTGCATCTCTTCCGGTGGGTTAGATCCCCACACTAAACAAGTGTCCTGATCTATGTGTCAAAGAGAATAAACTGTGTGCAAACAAATGACTCTATTTAAAATTGTGACAGTTATATAGCAATACTTGAAACTTTTTTACATTTAGAATGATTGCAAACAAATGACTAATGCTAAATTGAATTGGTTGAAATAGAACTGCTTGATTATTTAACTGTGTGGATTTTAGTAACTGCTGTTAATTGAATTGTTAGTGATAGATAGCAATACTTGGAACTATTTAAGAAAGATTATGCCTTGAACGATGGAGTAGAAGATCTTTTATGTGAAAACATTTTTCGAAATTAATTTTTTCAAGACTGTTCAGTCAACATTCAGAATGAAGTTCAATTTCAATATATTTCCCCCAAAGAGGTTGAATTTTTAATTTGGTCAAAAACATTGAAGCCTCGTGGAACTTGTAAAGATCGTACGGCAAAGGTTCTTCACCATTCGGACCAGGAAGAATCCACACGCGCTATAAACAAACTTGCAAGCAGCATTCAACGGCAGACATCTGGAACCTGCACTCGTGGGCTTCTCCTGACATTTAGTGTTCATGTTTGATTTTAGACCGTACATTGGCATAATGATTATAGTGTTTGCCAATGGCCCGGTAGACCTAGGTTTAATCCCAGGTCGAGCCATGCCAAAAACTAAAAAAATGCTACTTGATGGCTCCTTGCTTAAAACTCAGCATTATAAAGCACGGATCAAAGGTGCAGTGGAGCACTCCAGGGAAAGGAGTAGAACCCTCCCCTACACTTTGGTGTACTAGTTATCGAAAAGGAGACTTTGGGTCACCCTCGACTAAAGGGAGACAACTTTACTTACTTTAATTTTATTCCCAAATCATTTTATTCATATATATTAAACATATATTATTTGTAAACACATGTAGAAGATTACTTTTTTAAACTTAAGCTCCTTCTTTTGGACATAGTTGAATAGTTCCATGTATTGCTATGTATCACGAACAATTCAAGTAAACACCCGTGATTTGTTTACACACAGTTAAATAGTCAAACAGTTTTATTTCAAGCAATTCAATTTAGCATAAGTCAGCAAAATTAAATGGTTCCATATATTGCAATGTATCTCTAACACAGCTCTATTTAACCCACAGATAGAACACTATCAGGTGTTATCATTCTGGGCCAGAATGGACCTAGGAGCGATGGCAATGAAGGAGTACTCTCCATTCCACAAAGTCCCAACATTACATTGTCTCTCCATCAGATTGTTTAGTCTAATATCCAGAAAACTCTTTGTGGGCTCTTACCTCTCTGTAGAGATGTAGTCGGGGTATTCTACAGCCCCAGCCGACAGTGTTCGATAAGGGTTGGGAATTTCAAAATACGGTGGGGATGAAACATGTAGATGCTAGAGATTGACACAAGCAACCCATGATCGAATTCAGGCTGTCCAGCCACCCGACCTGTCAAGTAAGAGCAAAACGGGTGTGTTGCAAGTGACTTGACCTCTTTGTTGCCGGACCACGAACTAGTTAACCACCAGGATCCCGTCCTTAAGCATGACGGGTCGCTACCCTCGGCCAACAGATTGTCTCGTTAGGAGGGAAGGGGTCTTACTCCTCTGTAGAGGTGCAGTCGGTGTAGGGCGTTCAAGTTTGAGACAAAATACTTGCGGATCTTAAAATGCTATTATTTTATGTTTCAATAAATGTAATTTTCATTGCTCTATTTTTTATGGCTTTTAATTTTGCTCAAAACACAGAAAGAATAGAACAATAATGGATAAAACTTCACGTTCCGATTCTAATTTTTTTTTTCTTTTTTTTTGTGGGGTTGCTTTTGTGTATAAGCATTTAGTAATTATTTAAACCCTATACAAATATTACCATGTCAGCTGGATTTCTAAAATACACAAATTGCATCTCGGCACAGGGGTAAGACCCCACCCCATCGAGTATCATGGATATGACACTAAACAATCTGATGGTGAAGTTCCAGTATTGCTGGAGCTTTGGAGAATGCGGAGTACCTATTCATTGCCATCGCTCCCTAGTCCACTATGGCTCGGAGTGGTAGCACCTGATAAGGACCCAATCTATGAATCAAATAGAATTTAACTGTAGTTTTGAGAGTTTACTGTTTTAACATTTAAACTGCGTATTTATGCTTAACTGAGTTGATCGAAATAGAATTGTTTTTGACATTGAAACTGTACTTACGCTAAACTGAATCGTTTGAATTAGAATTGTTTGACTAAACTGAAAAGCTTGAAATAGAAAAGTTTTTACAATTAAATTGTGTACTCATGCTAAACTGAATTATTTCAAAAAGAAATAATTATTTGTTTAAAAATTGATTTGGTGTTAAATAACCTACGATGTTTGATATGCCATAAAACCCAAACACCCAACCAACTTACAAAAACTTTTCATTGCAGCTCTTTCAATGAAGTCTAAATAAAAAAAGAAAGGAACCAAGGAATGTTTTCCATTTGATAGTTTCAATTCTTCCTTGATCTTGAATCTTTTTTAAAAACATTCGAGATTGTTCCAAAAACCTTTTCTTATTATCACTTGAAAAATAAATAAAAACAGACGCAACATAAACGAGTAACAACTAATTCGAAAAGCTTATCGTAATGTAAAAATCATATATAATACAAAGATATCCGCTCCCAGACAAACACTGTAAACACCGACAATCCCTGAAAGTAGACTTCCTAATATCTATGAATATTCAGACAAAGGTGTAAAAGAAACACCAACAAAAAACTATTTGTCAATAGGAGAATGCAAAGAGTCACCGGAAAAGTAGGTTAAGATATGACTGTTCGAATTTCTCTTCTGCGAATTGGGTTCGTTTTAATCTGCGTTTCCTTCTGCTTTACGTTTTTTAAAACTTACTTTGTAGCCTCCTACTCTCACAGTGATCCTCTTGTGTCGGGCTTCTCAAAGTTTTAACTTCAAAAATCTCCATTCAACCATCAATAAATCAACTGAATATTAGCAAGGTAAGTCAAAAGTTTTGCTACGTGCTGATTTACGGCGCCATCAACCGGAAAAGCTCAAGCCGTCGTAGATAACCAATGTGTTTGTTAGTGTCGTGCTATTTGGTGTGCTAACATGATGTGCATTGCTTCATCCCGTGTGTGAGATAAAACCAGCACAGATGAACATGCAGCGGACTCTAATGCGAAAACTTATGATTTACGTGTTGGAATTGGGCAAAAGGAATTGATCCTAGTACATTAACTTGACGGTTTCAAACATTTCCCTCGGGTTGCAAGAACCTCGACGATCAGGCAACGTCAGCGTAGATTCCAAGGTCCTGCTCCAAGCCATAGAGATAAATCGGTCAAAAGTATCAGGCTAGATCGGTATTACAGAGTCTGTGGCCCAGTTGGCTTGGACAGTAGAATACACTGACTGCATCTCTGCAGGTGGGTAAGACTTCCCCATTCAGTTCAGGGTCTACAATGGTTTAGTGTCAATTGTTTTGCACCTTATTTTGAATCTTTCACATATTTTTCAAAAAAATTAATTCCTCCTTTCCTTTCGGGAATAGAAGCACCTATGTGATAATCTCCATTTTCCATACCAGTGGCTTTCACTAAGAATCAGCAAGCTCTGAGGAGTGAGGAATTACCACGTCATTGCACTCCCAGGTCCACTCAAAGTCATAGTATCACTTATCGTCTCATAAGAGATCTTTGAGCGAAGTATTTGTATTAGGTGGGGATATTTGATACCTTCCATCATCAGACCAATAATTATTTTCATCTTAATCCTTGTGAGTTTTTCGCAGGAGTCTGAGTGACAAAATCTCCTCAGGTTTTCAACTGGTTTTATCGACCTTTGGATCTAAATGGTCTCGATTCTTTCTTCGATCTAGTATTCTCTAAACCTCTTTGACAGGTTTTTGCGGGCCGTGAAAGGCTCCAACTCCAATACCGCCATCTTCATGTCCTCCAGCGTTTTCAACTCTCGGACAAGATCCGGGTATTTGTCTATCTTTTCGTTTTCTTTAATTTGAGTTTCATGGTTCGGTTGAACAGCAAAATCCACAAGTTGACGAGTTTTATGGTAGGGATTGCGTTATTTGTTTGAATCTCAAATTCCCAGAGAATTTTTGGCGTCTCATTTTCTACGATAGATTCTGATTAGTGCATATACTATTTCTCAGAATGGCTAAACTTAATCTCTTGCACAATTGCCAGTTGATCATTTTACCTACCCAGCAATTCCTAATCTTGTATTCATTTGCTATGATTTTCTATAAGCTCTTATTATGTGGTCAAGTGTTTTATCTCTCTCACCTCAACAGAACATACTCTTGCTATTCTTCAACGTATAATTAATTTTTACTTTGACATAATTTCTTCTTCTTTTCTGCTGCTATTAAAGAAGACTCAGCTTCAGTTTAAGTTTCTTAACTTTTTCAGCTCTCTGGCAAGGTCTAGGTATTTATCTAGTTTTCTACTTTTTTCCATTTTATTCTGTCATCCACTGTATCAGTGGATTCTTCCATGATAAATCCTTTCCTATTTGGGAAACTTCTTAACCTCCTTATGGCTTAGCTATGAGTTAAATAGTTCCATATCTTCTCTTCCACACGGAAGGATTTGGCATTAAATGACCCACGAAGGTTGATATGTCACTGAAACACAGAAACCACTCTAGTGCAAGATTGAGATAGTGTTTTCTAATCCCCACAGACCAATCATATTTACGGTGATTGAATGAACAATTCAGTTTGAAATTCCCTGAAAGTCACCTGCTATGAGAAAAGACATCTGAAAAACCTCTGACTGTCTTATGAAAAAAATCACGTGACAAAAATGAAAAAGTGTATATTATTTTACTTTCATATTAGAGATGAAGAGTTGTTTTACTCTTGTAGTATTATTTCAGTCTGTTCATATCTCTCTATGGCAACCGCTCTAGGAAAAGAAAAACTCCGAATTCAAACCAATATTCCAATTGGACTCTTGAAACTTGTCAGCAGTCAGTCATCCTCTGATTCGCAAAATTCAATTTGCAATCTTTTCCCGATAAAATGTCAGAGCTCTTCATGAGGAAACCTGAGGTAATTCTTTGTTTATATAATTGTCAGAAATAAGCAGTGTGCCCATAATCGTCATCAGCGAAATTTAAGAAATTGTTTAGTTTCTTTGGTTTCTGTGTTTCAGTGACATATCAACCTTCGTGGGTCATTTAATGCCAAATCCTTCCGTGTGGAAGAGAAGATATGGAACTATTTAACTCATAGCTAAGCCATAAGGAGGTTAAGAACTTTCCCAAATAGGACATCAATTTCAAAGAAAAGATATTGCAACCATGATTTATGAACTTGTCTACAACTTTCAGAGGCGTGCCATTTAATGAGATGGCATCATTTTGATTAAAATAAAATAAATACTTTTTTATCTGAGTTCAGATTGAGACTAATGCATCTCGTCATGAAAATCTGATCTCTCTCGGATATAATAAATCAAGAATTCTTCTTGGGCAGTAGCCGTGCAGTATTACTATATGGCTGAATCACCCGCACTCTAACGAAGCGACAAGCTCTTAAGACAGCTTTTGTACGGCCACTTGCCTCTCATCTCACAAGCTATCCAAGTAAGACGGACAAGATATGCTAGGCGCTGCTGGAGAGGGGAGAACGAACTCATATGCGACGTTCTTCAATGGACTACTACACAGGGACACACCAGTGTTGGCTGAACAGCAAAAACGTTTCATTTATCTGCTCTGTGCAGATACTGGATGCCGTCAGGTGAACTTGCTAAGAACCATAACCAATAGGAAAGGTATGAATCCAGTTATTCTCCCTCCAGCTATAGGTAAAATAGTAGGGCAGACTAGGTTCTTCAGCCTTCGTGAGGCAACTAGTCTAGGAGAACGAAAACTCTGAATTCAAACCTGTTAAACTCCGCTTGAAAAATTGACCTTGTGTCATATCCAGCCCTAGCGGAGGGGTTGGGTAAATATGATAACCAATAGGGACAGATGGCGAAAGAGAGTCAAGTAAACCAGTACTATTGGCACTCCTTAACGATGATGATGATGATTTAATATATACCTTATTAGACATACACCACACGAGTATATATATATATATATATATATATATATATATATATATATATATATATATATATAAGAGACGTGATAGAGTGTATATATATATATATATAATCATGTGTCTTTTTTTCTCTTTTTCTTTTATCTTTCCCATTCATATTTACGGTTATAATTATTATCTACTTTCTTCCTTTTTACTAACTTCAATACAATCCTGACTATTCTTGTTTATGGTCACGCCTGAACCCCACATGAGTGAAGAGAAGACCCGGGGCCCACACACAGCGCAAGATTTCAGATAAATGTTTATTTCGGCTTCACCTGAATTATAAGAAAGTATTTGATAATGATATATATATATATATATATATATATATGAGGGCGTGCTGAAAACCTCTTGGCTCTATAAAGGGCTTACAGTTATGACTGGCACATTCTACATATTCGTCGCAGATGTCAACACTCTTAACAACATATTTCTTAATTTTCTTTAACTCTTGTAAAAGCATCATTTTCTTGACTGGACCAAGTATTTTCCCACCCTTCTATCAATCTATATATATATATATATATATATATTCTGTCAGTCTCAATGAACAATTTGTCGAGAACATCAGAGACTTAAAAAAAGGAAATGTTGAATCTTGTATCATTGTACCATAGCCAGATACGGATATGTGTAACGTATATAGAATGGTCATAACATATTTTCATAGAACATAGGAATCTCGAAACACGAAAAACACTTACGACTTCTTAGATCAGGTACGAAACTTTTTATTACCTTTGAGTTTAAAGGTTCTTCCACATAAGGAAAGAGATACACATTCTTTCTAATCTGGCTTTTTCATCTCCCCCCCGCCATCTCGTGCGGCGCCCGTAGTGCGCAAATTCGTCTGGCCTCAGCGAGCCCCGAAAGTCGACCCTTCTCGTTCGGTGTCCAGTTCTCAACTCAACTAACTTTCTTCAAAATTCCCAAAATCCTTCGTGCGCTCCCGGTGCATGACGTCATTTGCACTCTCTAGCCCCGTTTCCCATCTGGGCTATTTGGATATCTCATTGTGACACGTCCGCTCCGCGCACGCGAGTGAACACCTGAGTTAATGTTGCACCTAACTAACCCATGCCCTGAGCCGAAAGGTTCTCAGCTTAACTAAACCCAAAGGCATAAAACGAAATCCTTCGGCCATTATATTACATCATTTCAAACCACAAGTGCATTAAACGGACACCCAGTTTTTCAGTTTGTCTGCTTATTTGGTCAGATTTAAGCCAAAAAGTAACAAAATCCGTTATTTAGAATAATTTGGCAGACAAGATTGATAAGTCAGACAAGGCTGATAAACAGAGGAATTAAACAGAGAGAAATAGAGAGAACGGTTGAATTGCTAAAGGCGAGCTGATATGACATGAAATGGTTATAATTGATAGATATGAAGTAAAACAATACAAATACTAACACAGATAGATAGATAAATAGATAGATGTGATATGGATTTTTTCAAATAAATTTTGGAACGCTGATTACATCATACAAATTTGAAAGAGAACGCTCCCAACGGAAATAGAATGTTTTAAAACTTTCTCATCTTTTTCGTTTCATTTAATAACTCACATGCCCTGATAAAGATCTAAAGACCGAAATATTTAACGTTATATATTATCATATGCAGACAGACTGTTTCGTTGAATCACAATTCTTCGGTGTGGTTAGACACGCAGGACGCTTGAAGCTGGGATCGAAACCCGCCTAACTTTACACTAGACATTGTATCTTACCACTCAGCCATTTCGGTGACATACGTCAGCTTAGGAGTTATAAGGCATTTGTATTAGCTTTCGTTTTGTTTATATTTTTGCGCTATCGGATACCACAGTGCTCAGTTCGTTAGAAGAGTTTTGCATTGAATGTGTGTGTGTGTGTGTGTGTGTGTGTGTGTGTGTGTGTGTGTGTGTGTGTGTGTGTGTGTGTGCGTGCGAGAAAGAGAGAGACAGAGACAGACAGACAGACAGAGACAGAAAGACAGTCAGACAGACAGAGCAGATAAGAGACAGAGACAGAGAAAAGTTTTGGTAAAAGAGAACAGAAAAAGAAGGGTAAATCTTTAAAAGCCATCTTTGTTTGAATCGGGACAGTCTTACCATGTCAACAATCCAATGGTCTATATCAACTTCATTTAGATACTTCAAAAACAAATATGTAAAAAGACATTTAACAGTTTTAGGGGATTGAGTAGTTCTCGTCGCATCATTATGGTAAGATAGCAAGACTGCAGCCTCGAAGTAAGCGAGTTCAAACTCCAGTCATGCTACTACGTTCACTTTCGGCCTAATACCCTTGATAAAGGTATAAACTCCCTTATCCCCCGATTTATGGGTTAAATAGTACCACTGCTGTTCTTTTATAAGAATGACTTTGGCATTAAATAACCCACAATGGTTACTATGCCATTAAAACAAAGATACTATACCATGTATACCATTCTTGAAAATAATATGAGACACCGGGAAAAGTAACCTTATTTATATTCTTTAAAACTTAACAATAACATTCTAGAAAATAGCAGCCCAATCGGTTGGGGCTGTAGAATACACTGAATGCATCTCTACAGACGGGTAAACAATCTGATGGCGAGACTCTAGTAATACTGGAGCTTTGGGGAATGCGGAGTACACCTTCATTGCCATAACTTCCAGGTTTACTGTGGCCCAGAGAGGTAGCACCTGAAAGTCTTTTATCTAAGGGTCAAATAGATCTGTTTGACATTTAAATTTTGGGCAAATGACATGTTAAATAAGATTGCTTGAAATAGAACTGTTTGATCATTTAACTGTGTGTAAACAAATGACTGATGTTTAATTGAATAGCTAGTGATAGTTAGTAATACTTGAAACTATTTAACTTTGTTGACTTATGTTTACAAATTTATATATATACATGTGTGTGTGTGTGTGTGTGTGGATAAACCGGATTTTGCATTAAATAACCTAAAACGGTTGATATGCCGTTAAACCAAACCAAACTAAAATTTAGAAATGACTCTTTTTGCCGCCAAAAGAACACGATGTATTGGTTAATTGGTAGATAAATGGATTTAAATGGCACGTTAATCAATTGATTTTAATAGCAAATTAGAGTTATTTTATGATGAGACGTTAGATAATCTTTCTTCCTTTTATATACCTTTTTATTTGCATATTTGTTTAGTTTCTTCAAAAGAGTTCACTCATAGATGGGACCGAACAGGCACTACGACTCTGGGTAAACTAAACTGGAAATATTTGCAGCGAACAGGTACTTCATACTCACCAGATGTTCTGAACAGGAGCCTCATAATCAGATACAGTTTACTGTCATATCCAGGACACCTCATTTTTATGATATTCTTATCGTTATTTTAAGCTTCGCTGATAGGGATGTAAGGAACTCAAGATTGAAATATTTCTTACGATTTTTAAGTTCAGTCGATCTGTACTCACGTTCCCTCGGTCATAAAGAAGAGCATCTTCCTATTTTAAATTAATAAAATGCAATTTCTTCCAAGCAACGGTTGTGTCAATACTACTGTATGGATGCACCAAATGGACCCTGACAAAGTGTATTGAGAAAAAGCTAGAAGAGAACTGCACAAAAATGCTACGAGCCATATTGAACAAATCCTGGAAAAACATCCCACAAAACAGCAGCTGTACGGCCAACGACCTCCTATCTCAAAAACCATCCCAATAAAATGAACAAGACATGCGGGACACTGTTGGAGAAGCAAGAATGAACTCATTAGTGACGTTCTCCAATGAACACCTTCACATGGATGAGCCAGTCTTGGCCGACCAACCGGAACTTGTCTACAACAGCTCTGCGCGGACACAGGATGTTGTTTAGAAGACTTGCCAGAAGCGATGGATGATAGAGATGAATAACAAGAGAGAGTCAGAGAAATCCGTGCTAGCAGCGGGACATTACGATCATGAGGATTATGATATTATTCATTATTTTATCTTTAAGTTGGTTGGTTGGTTGGTTGGTTGGTGTGTTGGTTTTTGTATATCATATCCAACCGAATTCCCTTGACTCTCTCTCTCTCTCTCTCTCTCTGTATCTCTCTGTACCTCTCTCTCTCTCTCTGTATCTTTCTCTCTCTGTGTATCTCTCTCTCTCTCTGTATCTCTCCCTCCCTCCCTCACTCTCTCTCTCTCTCTCTCTCATCATCCTTCCCTATCGGCCATTGTTCTTGGTAGCCCCATAACACCTTAATTCCTGTTTGCTTGAAGAGTAAAGTCCTGTCGACAGGAATACTCTGCATCTCAACAGAGGGTTAAGACCCCAAAAATGTTATTGAATGCCAAATCGTGTTTACACACACACACACACACACACACACACACACATATATATATATATATATGTGTGTGTGTGTGTGCGTGATTTGTTAACGCATAACATATTTAAACGAGCATGAGCTCATTCGTTTGCACACATTTAAATGAATATACATGATTTCTAGATGAATAGTTTGCAGGTAAGCTCATTTTTAAACGAGGACTAATTTGTTTGCACACAAATATTGCTCCTGTTTGTACACAATTAAATGCTTTCAAGTATTCTTATCAAACACAAATAATTCTATTTAATATTAATCATGACAGAAAATACGGAGCACAAGAGAAAAATAACTAAAATTCTTATTAAGTCTGTTTCACGATCGTCACTTCTTGTCAAGAAGACGGTTGCCTGTCCAATCATGATGTATGTAATCCGCAGCCAGATAAATCAAATAACCAGCTTCTCCCCCATCCACAGATAGGTCCACATATGTGACATTTGAACATTATTTTGAGCAGCAGTATATGACCGAATCTGATGGCTTTTCATGTGTCAAGTTAAACTACTAGAAAACTTGCACACCTTACCACATGTCAGGCTTTCTTTTCTCGTCCTGTAGGTAGGATGTTGTTTATTGGAGCTTATAGTTATCTACGCTCCTAGTCTTATGGATGTTAAACAAAACAAGATTTTCATATGAACATACGATTTCAGACCAGTTCAAGTCACCGATCAATGTTTACATACATACATACATACACACATACATATATATATATATGAAGATAGCAGAAAAAAACATAATCCAAATAGGTGAATATATTATGATGTAAAGTCGACGTTAATATATATAATTGTAAGTGGTGTTTTAGCGTACGCTTCATGGAAATTTAAAGCTTATTGTAAAGAAAAATTTAGGAAATCTATAGATTCACCCAATACCTCTACACATGGTCATTGCGACACAAGGTTTAACAGGTTTCCCTTCTCCTAGACCGGTAGCCATACCAAGGTTAAAGGAACCAGTCTGCTCTACTATTTACAAATACCTTGAAGGATCATAATTCAATTCATACATTTCTCAGGGTTATTAGCGCGATATAAAATCAGACAATTTCATCTAGGATTTGAACTTGTGACTACGTGTCTATTTCCCAAGACGGTAACCCTTACACCAAGAGCGCCTCCAAAATAAAATCTTGATTTTTCTAAGCATGAAAACCAGTGTTATATATCCATTAGAGACTTTTTTTATAATAAATATACACTAAGGGAGAATTTCTTTAAAATAAGATTCTGCTGATGATTCTGTACAATCTACATGTCTCCTTCTTTTTGTACATTTTTTTAAAATTTTATTTTCTATGTACATATCTCTCTTCAACAACCTTACATTTTGATGAAATGTCAAAAATTACTTTTTTGGCCTGTCTTTTAATCTTTCTACCTCCCGACTTTTTTATGTTACCCTTCACCTCTCTCTCTCTCTCTCTCTTTCTCTCTCTCTCTCTCTCTCTCTCTCTCTCTCTCTCTCTCTTAAAGACAGCCACCTCTATAACTAAAACTATATATGAGGTGAGTTACACAAGAAATTTAAAAAACGAAAAAATTAAGTACATTCGTAAAGATGCCAAGGTAGCTGTAAGGGATATAAAACATGGATTTTCATGCTTCTAAAATCAAGAATTTATCCTTTTTCTTCTGTACTATATATATATATATATATATATATATATATATATATATATATATATGTGTGTGTGTGTGTGTGTGTGTGTGTGTGAACTCCAGACGCAATACTTCGTTCCTTTTCGAGCTATTTCATTTGAGAAATGGATTAAACAGTAACTCTACTGTCCTTCTATAAGGGTGAATTTAGCATTTAATAAACCAGGAAGAGTGATATGCCATTACGCCAAAAGTAAACCAATATAATTAATTAATTAATTAGTTAAAGAAAGAAAGAAAGAAAGAAAGAAAGAAAGAAAGAAAGAAAGAAAGAAAGGTGAGGCCATTAATTAAGAAAGAAAGAAAGAAAAGAAGGAAGAAAGGTGAAGCCGATTATAAAGAAAAGATGAAGAAAAGTGGGGCCGATGAGAAAGAAAGAAAGAAAGAAAGAAAGAAAGAAAGAAAGAAAGAAAGAAAGAAAGAAAGATATATCTGATAATTAAGAAAGAGAAAATGCCATAATGAATCGAGAAGCTGAAGAATAAGAAAAGAAAAAAAAAGAATTACCAGGCTGAGGATTAAGAAAGAAAGAAAGAAAGAAAAAAGAAAGAAAGAAAGGTGAGGCCATTTATTAAGAAAGAAAGAAAGAAAGAAAGAAAGAAAGAAAGAAAGGTGAAGCCGATTATAAAGAAAAAATGAAGAAGAGTGGAGCCGATGAGAAAGAAAGAAAGCAAGAGATAAAGAAAGAAAGAATCGCAATTGAGACAAAACTTACTTTATATTGATAACGTAGTTTCCTATACTTATAAATAACGAGTGCTCAGAATCATTAATAAAGCCTATGTATTTAAATTAGGATAAGGTAGACACAGTGTCAACAGTCTTCAGTAACTGTCAGTTTTTTTTACCTATACGTTCATCGGCGAGAAACTGACCGTTGCCAAGTATCACTGACTCTGTGCCAGTGCTATATATATATATATATATATAGTGAAAGTAAAGTTGGCGACCATAGTGGGAGGCGACTCGAAGGCTCCGTTTTCAATAGCTACAACACTGAGGTGTAGAGGAGAGCGCAAATCCTCTCCCTGGATTACTCTACTCTACACTTGATCCATACCTTATAATACTGAATGTTAAATAAGGAAGCATAAGGTACCATTTTTTGAGTCTTTAGTATGACTCGACCTTGTACTGAACCCCGGTCTCTCGGAACATTTATTACAGATATAAATATCTAAAATGATAGCAGTGATACGGTGTTGACGGTTTCAATTCTTATCCTGATCTCCTGTTCCCGTAGTGTCTTATCCAGACTTTTTAAAACGTTTTCAAGAGCGCAAACTACTATTGGAATCACCGACAACTTCATGCTCCATAGATTTTAATAAGGTTCTAAGAGTCACATTCGGTGCTTGCAAAAATGTAAATATTCATTTGCATAGTCATTTTAAACCAAAGCTTTTACCTCCGACATTTTTTAAATGTTTTCCACAGAGGAAAACATAATTGATTCAGCAATCGCTAAATATGCTCAACAGGAAGGCAACTTTTATAAAGAAATCTAAGATTTCCTTCATTTTTACTGAATTACAAAATGTCCTTGTAATCGAAGCAAATGAAAATCTTTAGGCACTAAATCTAACAAATCTAACAATCTTATCTTTTTCTTGGTTGGTTGATTGGTTGGTTGGTTGGTTTTATGGCATATCAACTCTTGTGGGTTATTTTATGCCAAATCCTCTTTATAATTGCATATCAAATATTTAAAATTTGTAAATGAATGGTTTGTAGGTAACATTTTATGAACGAGTTTGAATTCATTTGTTTGCACAGTTAAATGGTTTCACGTATTGCTATCTTATTATGATAGTTTTATTTAAGTTTTGCTATCTAACATTTATCATTCAATTTAGATGCTTTCAATTCTTTTTCTTATCTATCTATCTATCTATCTATCTATCTAGGGACGAACTCATAAGTGATTTACTCTTATGGACCCCCACACATGGCCGTGCAAAAGCAGGACGACCAGCACGAACATACATTCAGCAACTATGTGAGGATACAGGATGTTGTCTTGAAGACCTGCCTGAGGAGATGAACGATAGGGAAAAGTGGCGAGAGAGGTTCAGGGATATCCGTGCTACCAGCTCGACATGATGATGATGATATATATATATATATATATATATATATATATATATATATATATATATATATATATATATATGTATATATATATATATATATATTGCTATTTACATTGTTTAAAGTATTGCTATTTATTTGTTTGCACAAAGTTAAATAGTTTCAAGTTTAGAAAATGATTACATATTTCTGTTTAACCCATGAATGGAACCCTAAAAAGATAACTGCACTCTTCATCACCGTGGACCTGGGATTAATGGCAATAAAGGACTACTCCACATCCGTCTAAGAACCAAGACTGCAGCCTCCACATGAAATGAAGTTAAATGTCATTATAAGGGCACTCGTTGATGGGAGGGGCTCTTACCCCTCAACAAAGGTGCGTTCGAAGTATTCTCTAACCACTACACTGACTTGGCTGTTTGGTTATTTTGGGCTACAGATGTTGAAACTTGGGATTACAATTTCGATTAGACTATTTTGAATTATTCAACTTACATTTGCTTTTATATTTTCTCTAGTAAAACGTAATTACTTTCGGTCAACCCAATATATATATATATATATATATATATATATATATATATATATGATACTGATTTTATGTGCAGTTGACGTATCTGAAGCGGTAATTAAATGACTAAGTGCGAGTTGATGGATGGTCGGACAAGGGGATAGAGTAAAAAGATGAGTGTCCCTACAGGTTAATCGGGTGAACTCGAGAGAGGGTGATGGTGGAGGTTGGCGTGGGAGAATTTTAGAGGAGGCGCAAAATAAGTGGGACAGTTCCGTTGATGATAAGGGAGAGGAATGAATGGTGAATGAAAATGAACAATTAGTTGTATAGAAGAAAGAGAAAAGAAAGAATAGTAGAGAAAGAAATGAAACGAAAGAAATAAAAAAAAAGAAGTAATAAGAAAGAAAGAAAGAAAGATAGAAAGAAAGAAAGAAAGAAAGAAAGAAAGAAAGAAATATCCGATAAGAAAGAAAGAAAGAAAGAAAGAAAGAAAGAAAGAAAGAAAGAAATATCCGATAAGAAAGAAAGAAAGAAAGAAAGAAAGAAATATCTGATAATTAACAAAAAAAAAAGCAAGATGTATCTTGAGGGCGAGAAATAAAAAAAATAAAAAAAGAAGAGTGGTCAGGTTGATAAGAAAGAAAGAAAGAAAGAAAGAAAGAGTGGTGAGTCTGATAAGAAAGAAAGAAAGAAAGAAAGAAAGAAATATCCGATTAGAAAGAAAGAAAGAAAGAAAGAAAGAAAGAAAGAAATATCTGATAATTAACAAAAAAAAAAGCAAGAATGTATCTTGAGGGCGAAAAATAAAAAATAAAAAAGAAAGAGTGGTCAGGCTGATGAGAAAGAAAGAAAGAAAGAAAGAAAGAAAGAAAGAAAGAAAGAAAGGTGAATCTGATGAGAAAGAAAGAAAGAAAGAAAGAAAGAAAGAAAGAAAGAAATATTCGATCAGAAAGAAAGAAAGAAAGAAAGAAAGAAAGAAAGAAAGAAGGACATATCCGATAAGAAAGAAAGAAAGAAAGAAATATATGATAATTAACCAAAAAAGCAAGAATGTATCTTGAGGGTGAAAAAGAAAAAAACGAAAAAAAAAGAGTGATCAGGCTGATAAGAAAGAAAGAAAGAAAGAAAGAAAGAAAAATTGAGACAACACCCAAGGAATATGTATTTATGGTGATCGGAATATAATGACAGATTTTATTTTTGTAAAAACTCTTGAAAAGCGTATTTTTTTATCCTGTTTCACTCCCAATACTTTCCCAAGGGATCCCATATCAAAAACTAAACTAAGATTAGTAAATAACTTGTTTTGTTCTGAGGCTTCGGGAAACTTGTTTTCGTTTCTGACTATCCAAAACGGCTTTGCCTAGAAAAACCTGTTGATTGGATAGGAAGAAACAAAAAACGAAAAGCTGGAAATATTTGTTCATTTGTTTGTAGAAAGCTCACTTAACGTTTGGAAACTTTGTAGATATTTAGGATTTGTTGTCGTACAATTAAGAGCCTCCATGCTGACTGTTTAAGAAAGCACTCAGAAAAAAAGGATAGACAAGATATGTTGCACTAAAAACAACTCAAATATTGTGAGTAAATGTCACACTTCGGTTTAGTCTAGGTTAAAAGCATATTAAGAGAACCTAAATTGATTCTGGTTTTGGTTTGGTTTGGTTTGGTTTTATGGAATATTACCCTTTGTAGGTCATTTAATGCCAAATTCTTTTTATACATATATATTAAATATGATTTTGTTGGTAAAATTTTTAAATGACCCTGAGCTCATTTTTTGCACGCAGTTAAAAGGTTCCACTAATATGAATACACAGTTAAATGTAAAAACTGTTCCGTTTCAAATACTTCAGTTTAGCATGTCAACAAAATTAGATGGTTCCAAGTATTCTATGTATCACCAACAATTCAATTAAACATCATTTTTTTTTATTTACACAGTTAAATGAACAAACAATTCTATTTCAAACAATTTAGTTAAGCATAAGTATAGTTTCTGTTTATCATATTTAAATGCAAAAACAGTTCTCTCACAAATAACTCATTTTAGCATAACTACACTGCTTATGAACAGTTATATTTGATCCATACATGGGAGGACCCTATCAGGTGTTTCCACTCCGGGAGCGATGGCAGTGAAGGAGTAATCAGTATTCCCCAAAGCTCCAGCATAACTGAAGCCTCACCATCAGATGTTTAGTGTCATATCCAGGATACTCGTTGAGGGAATCTGACCCCTCTGCAGATATGCAGTTGGTATATTCTTCCACCCCAGCCGACTTTGCCCAAGAGAACCCGAATGTGAAGGTTTTAGGTCTGGTTTTCCCCGTGATACCCGCAGTGGGAAAGAGAGGTTCAAAATCTTGAGCTTTGAGTCATCCTTGTTATGCTTTTACCTGGATTTTAAGCGGGTTTCCGTTACTTTCTAAAAATCGTCATGCAGAGCAACTTACGTGTCTCTCTTTTGTGAAAAACGTTTTATTCGATTTTCTATTTCAACGACATGACCTCTACAAAGCTTCCAGCCACTCAAATACAGTAAAAATAAATCTCGGACAGTGGGTTCAGTTGAACGCAAGGCTGTAACCCGACTAGGAATTTTTTCCCCTTTTTTGTGTTCCGTTTGATTATATCTTTTTTTGTTTTTGTTGGGTTTTTTTTGTTGCTGTTGTTTTCTTAATTTATTAGTCAATGTTTGATGGCTGACAGAACAGTCTTTCCTACCCTACCAATATTCTTTGGATGGGATCCCCGTAGCGTTGTGGCTAACGAGCTGGACGGCAACATTGTTGTAAGTGAATTCGAACTCCATTCACGTTATTACGATCACTTTCAAATACTCTTGAGAAAGGCATGAACCTCCTTATCTCTCCAGCTGTTAGTTAAATTGTATCACTGATGTGTTTCTACAAGGATGACTTTGGAAATAAATAATCCACAAAAGTTAATATGCCTTTAAACCGAACTAATGTTCTACAAATAAGAGTGTGGTATTGGATAGCATGGACGCTGAGTGAGTGTATAGAGAAAACGCTAGACGGCAATTGCACCAGAATGCAACGAGCTATATTGAATAAATGCTGGAAACAACATCCCACAAAACAATAGCTGTACGGCCACCTTCCTCCCATCTCTAAAATCATCCAAATAAGACGGACAAGACATGCAGGACACTGATTGAGGAGCAAGGAGGAACTCACTAGCATAGCGTAAGCACACGGTCCCTCTAATTCTTAAACATATTCATACACATACACACACAGATATATACACACACACACCCATACATATATATATATATATATATATAGAGAGAGAGAGAGAGAGAGAGAAGTACCATTAAAATATATGAATATATATGAATGGATGCAAAAACGCACACACACATATATATATATATATATATATATATGAATATACACACACACACACAAACACACACACACCTAGACAAATATATACACCCACAAAAACACATGGTACCTCGAATTTATATGTATGAATAAATAAATAAATTTAAACACACACATGCATATATATATATATATGTATGTATATATATATATATACGTTCATACGCACACGTAGAAGTACGAATAGTATATATGACTACATATGTACGTATGAAAAAAAACACGTATATGTATTAATACAAACTCACATACACTACATGCACACTCACAATTCCCCCACACACACTCACACACACACACACATATATATATATATATATATATATATTCTCGATCGCCCTTGCTCTCGAAATGTCATCTAAAGAGAAAAGGTTAGCGAAAATTTATTTCCGCATTATTATTCTCGCTTTATCTGATTTTCTTTTCCGCCATTTTTTTCCGAATGGAACTTTCATGACTCCCAGCTGTGTTGTTGTTCTTTCTTCTCGCCAGAAAATACATCCAAAAACACAATCTGCCACAAGAGAAGGAAGTCTAAAACAACCAATTACTTGGACTGTTCCAAAAAGTGACTCAATTTGCTAATTTTAAAATAAGATCAGTAAAAAAAGAACGGCACACGTTCACTGCAAGTATTGAGATCGATTCTTCTCTCATCAAACCAAAATGACTAACACACACGAGAATTGCTGTCATCTCTTTGGTCAAGAATTTCAAATAGAGGTAAGTAATGGCGAGCCAATTTTCTACATGCAATGCCCGATAAATCGGTGAGCTTTTAGCCCGTGGACTACTTGTCATAACAGGGTTATTTTTTGAGCGCAGGAATAGAACCAGATTTCGAAAGCTTATTCTTCCAAGGGTCCAAGCACTGATTTGCTTTGGCATAGTTTTTCTTAAATGGCATGAAACCTTCGTAAGTTATTTCATGCCGAAACCATTCCTGCAGAAAGACAATATATATATATAAGTTGGCGACCAAAGTCGAGGGTGACCCGAAGGCTCCCTTTTCGATAGCTACTACACCAAGGGGTAGGGGAGGGCGCTACTCCTTAAAGACAATAATGGTACTTTCTTAGTTGCAATATCAATATTTTAAGTACCAATATATCAATAACGTTGTCAACCATTGTAAACAGATAACCACTTCAAGTTGCAATATAGAACATTTGAAAACCAATACATAAATGCAGTGATATCGTTTTGAGCATTATTTCCGACCGATTTATTTGACCGATAGATGTGACTGTAAAAAGTGCTTTCCCAGCCAGTCTAAGTGGACTTGGGAATAATGACAATAAACGAGTGACTCTACACTCCGCAGAGCTCCAAAATTGGAGCTAGATGTGATTTAGTGTCATATCCAGGATTCTATTTTTGAAACACAGGGCTTTATAAACAAATGACTGGTTAAGATTGTATATATATATATATATATATATATATATATATATATATAGATAGATAGATAGATAGATAGATAGATATTTTTGAAATGGATTAGAGGATCAGATGGGTTACGGGGGCCAATGACATGTTTTGTGAGGATGCCTAGATCACTCTTAACCCACCCCTGGGCCGTGTTGACAAAACGATTCGCGAGAGTGGCTTATATTTATGGCTGCTTACCACAGTGTTGCATAGAAATAGCAGTGATGTTAACAAAGTTGATAAGATTTTTGTGAGGAGAGAGTAAAGAGCAGCGAGCTTGAGAAGGAAGGGGGGGTGTAAAAGAGTAAACGATAAAAAAGAAGTGAAGACGGAAGAAGCATGTATGATGAATGGCTGTTATAGACTAAACAAACACACACACACACACATACACACACAGAGATGTAGACACACAGTCAAACACAGAGACGAATCCACACAAAAACACGCACTCACAGTCACAGAGAGAGAGAGAGAGGGGAGAGAGAGAGGAGAGAGAGAGGGGAGAGAGGAGAGAGAGAGGAGAGGGAGAGAGAGGAGAGAGAGAGAGGAGAGAGAGGAGACGAATCCACACAAAAACACGCACTCACAGTCACAGAGAGAGAGAGAGAGAGGAGAGAGAGAGAGGAAAGAGTGAGAGAGAGGAGAGAGAGAGGAGAGAGAGGAGAGAGGAGAGAGAGGAGAGAGAGAGAGGAGAGAGAGGAGACGAATCCACACAAAAACACGCACTCACAGTCACAGAGAGAGAGAGAGAGGAGAGGAGAGAGAGAGGAGAGAGAGAGAGAGGAGAGAGAGAGAGAGGGGAAGAGAGAGAAACACAGACTCACACAGAATCATACACACACTGACACAGAGACACATGAAGAGACACAGGTATACACGCAGCACACAAGACACACACACACACACACAGATACTTAGACTCACACACACAGATACACACATAGACACCGTGACAGATGTAGACACACAGATACGCACAGGCACGCATACACTGACAAATACACTCACACACACATAAACGCTCAAAGACTCTTGCATACACACACAGACACACAAACACACAGGCAAATATATACGCAGGCACAGAGAGAGGCACATACACACGTACACACAGGGACACACACAGAGATCACTCACACTTATAGACACACACATATATAAACACACTCCCCCGAACACTAAAACACACCATAACACAGAGGCACATTGAGACACACAACCACTGTCCCTGGAATACGGTGACTGCATCCAATACTGATGGGTAAGACCCTCCAAAAAATAGAAACAAAGACAAAAATTAAACAAAAAAAAAATGGTGTCGTGAGGATAATACAAAACTGCTTCCGGTGGTAAGGTTTCACTTCCGGAGTTCTGGTGGGTGTAAATTCATCTCTTTGTTGTCATTAATCCTAGGTTTGCTTTGACTAGGAGTTATAGTCATAGGAAAGGAACTCGGTGACCCGAGTTCAAATCCCAGATTGTCCGTTTCAAATAGAACTTATAACCTCGAGAAAGGCACGAATCCACCTATTCTCTCTCCTTCAGCAACGAATAAACCGGAAACCACTCTGCTGAATTAGTGTTTATAACTCATAAGCGATATATTCCTGTGGACCCCTACACATGGACGAGCAAAAGGCAGGACGACCAACTAGAACCTATATACAACCTATATACTAGAACCTATATACAATAGCTCTGTGCCGATATTTGGATATAGCCTCGAAGACCTCCCGGGAGCGATGGACGATAGTGACGAGTGGCGAGAGAGTGTCAGGGAGATCCGTGCTGGCAGTGCGACATGATATATATATATATATATATATATATATATATATATATATATATATACTCAAATCCTCCGTACATGCTGGATATGACACAAGGCCAATTTTTACCTAGAGAATAAGTGGTTTGAATTCAAACTTTTCCTTCTCCTAAACCAGTTGCCATAACAATGTTAAAGACCACAGTCTCCCCTACTATTTACTCATAACTGGAGGGAGAATAGTTGGCTTCATGCCTTTCCCAGGGGTATTAGCGCTTTTTGAAAATGCAAACAGCTTTGTCTAACATTTTAACCATGTCCATTTTCAACGACAGTCTACGAGTATATATGTTGTGAATTTACTTTTCATAAAACATTTTTTCAGAGTTGCAAAAAACCTCTTATCCCAAAATGACATTTTTTGTCCCACGTTTTTGCAAGCAAATGAAATTCTCATAAAAGTGTTATGTCTGTTTTGGGTGGGTTTTTCGTTGTTATTTTTTTTATCATAACTTGTTTATTAGTGATACTGGCACTAAAGGAATGAAAAGAATAATCCATGTGTTTATTTTTCTTATCTTGTTAGTACTAGTAGGGCAGACTGTCACTTTAACAATCGTATAGCAACCGTATTTGGCAAAGAAAACCTTGAATTCAAACTAGATATACTGCGCTTAGGAATTGACCTCGTGTCATACCATGCTCATTGTTGGAGGCCTGGATGATTATACTCTGACCCAGAGTGGTAATACATGCTAGGGTCCTATCAATTGTTCGAATATACTTATTTGAAATAATGTTTTAAATGATTTTGTATTGTATTAATGTGTAATGTTTTTAAAATTTTCAGATTTAATCGAAAACAGATAATTTTTTTCTAAAGATATCCTCCCCAGCCAAAAAAAAAAAATGCATTTCATCAATTTAAAAAGAAATAGGCCTAAGTCAGACTAACCTATGCCGCGCTCTGATTTTAAAAAATAGATTCCACTGTTAACGGCCTCCTTAGAAATAGGAATTAACCAATAGAATTAGAGAAAACTAAATTCAACTTCAGCAATAACTAAGAATTCTAAGGATATATATTAAAGAACCGATAGCTTGAAGGGAATCAGAAGAAAAAAAGAGAAGGAAGAGGATACTAAATAGAAAGAATTCATCCGACTAATAGACCCCAATTCCACAAAAAAGACAAAATGATCAAATGAGTACTTTCCTTTTCTTCACCTTATTGTTTGCTAAAATTCTTTTGTCATTTTCATTCCTCGAAGCCAACTTTACAACTACCCAACCCATACAAGCAACAAATACATTGACTTTGCAAACACTGATATTACAAGTATGTGGTGTAATGGTTATTGTCATGGGAAATGGATACGACGATACGAGTTCAAATCCTGAACTAGACTGATTGCATTTCACGTCGCACTAATACCGTTGGGAAAGGTATGAATCCAATTATTCTCCATCCAGCTATGGGTAAATAGTAGGGTACACGAGGTTCTTCAGCCTTGGTTAGGCAACTAGTCTAGAAGAAGGAAAACTCTGAATAAAAACCTGTTAAACTCCGCTAAAAATTGACCTTGTGTCATATCCTGCCCGAGCGGAGGGGTTGGTAAATATAGATATTACAAATAAGTATAAAGTGTTTACCCGTTTAAAATGATTGGGAACTTCGTTTGCTCGTAAATTATTAGTAATAGATATGAAAACATTAAACCATATGAGAGTGTATAAATTATTAGATTTAGATTAGAATAGTGGAAACCATTTAATTGTGCTATAATTTCATACAAATACTTGGGTGAGTAAAATGTTTTGCAATATTATGGTAACATGCTTTATTCTTCAAGATACAACAAATGCAGCCTATCATTCAAGATTGAGTCCATTGTGCTGCACTGTCTGAAGACACCTCTCTGCCAGTTCTTTGATCCCATGCTGACACCAGTTCTTGCTCTTCGAGGTGAAGAACTCCTTCCCTAAAGCTTCCATCTTCTCTTGGTTGTTGAAGTGTCGTGAGCGCATGAAACGAGTTCTGAATCGGGACTCGTCATAATCTGAAAAACTTAAGTCTATGCCAAATACTGGATTAAGCCTCCTTTTTGCCAGTTCTTTGATCCCACACTTATACCAGTTCTTGTCCTTCGAGACAAAGAACTCCTTTCTTAAAGATTCTATCTCCTCAGGATTATTGAAGTGCAAATATTTAAAAAAAAAAAAACTTTGGACTAATTATGCGTAATTATCTTTACTTATTTGAAAAAATATAATAGCTTGCAAAAAGAAAAAAAAACAACAAAAAAAAATACGACTTCGGTATTGAAAAAAACAAACAAAAAAAAATATGTGTTAAAACCAACCAACCAACCAACCAACCAACCATTTATTTTATACATATATCTAACATTGGTTAAAGGATCCAAGTTAGACGAACCAGACATGCAAGACACTGCAGGAGAAGCAGGGACGAGCTCATAAGTGATGTACTTCTATGGACCCCCACATACGGCCGGCCAAAAGCAGGACGACAAGCTCGAACATACATTCAGCCGCTACGTGAGGATACGGGATGTAGCCCTGAAGACATGATGATGATGATGATGATGATGACGAATGAGTCTTAAAATAGTGCTTGACACTTTTAAATTCAACTGAATAATCTGGTTGTAAACAAAATACCAAAAAATAAAAACCGGAGGCACGAAAGAGGCTAAGCGTTTAGTAGGTCAAGGCATTACAAGAGTTAAATTATGTGACAATGTAAATTGGTTGCTTGTGTGACCTTCGATATGGCTGGGTGGGAGAAAAAAAAAAGCATCGAAGGTGTCATTTGGTGTAACTGACATTTCGACACCGGACAATCAGCCTGTCAATTGCCTGTGAATGTGTGCATTTACCAAACCCCTCCACCACGAATAGGATGTGACACACGGTCAATTTTTAAAGCGAGGTTTGAGTGGTTTGAATTTGAAGAATTCTTTCTCCTAGACCAGTTGCCATTCTAACCTGAAAGAGCATAGTCTGCCCAACTATCTACTCATTACTGGAGGGAGATTTGTTGGATCCATACCTTACCCAAGTATATTAGTGCTATGTGAAATGCAAACAGGCACGTGCAGGATTTGAACTCGGATCTTTATACTCATTTACTACGACTGAAAGAATTTTACAAAGAGCGCTGGTGAAAGTAATTACCTCAGATAAAGACGCAAAGCATATTGTTCTTTCTTTTTTTTTTTCCTTCTTTATGATTGATATCATATCAACCTTCATGGGGTATTTAATGCCAGAACCATCCTTGTAGAGAACAGTAGTGGTACTTTTTAACCCATAACTGCGAGGATAAGGGGGTTCATACATTTTCCAAGGAAGGGTCCAAAATTAAACGTAATTGCGTGACTGGAGTTCGGACCCGTTTAACACAATAAGCAGTGTAGCTCGTTAGCTAATAGGCCGCAGTGACCGCCCCCTACAGGGCTTATTTTAATCATCTCATCGTCTTCTGAGAGATACATCCGATGGTATTACCCACATTACACAAAATTATTAAATAATATCCAATTGGAATGAAAACAAAATAAGACAAACAACTTTTTTTACTCAAACTATTTGTACTAAATTTGGGGTACAGTAATTTACCATAAAGAATTATCATCGTCATCATCATCATCATTAACTAGGCGTGCCAACAGCACGGATTCTCCTGACTCTCTCTCTCTCTCTCTCTCTCTGTCACAATCGGCCATCACTTCTAGCAAGTCTTCTTGACATCATCCAGTGTCCGCACAGGGCTGATGAATGCTTTTTTTTTACTGGTCGGTCAATATTGGACTGTCTATGCATAGAAGTCCATAAGAGAACGTCACAAATAAAATTTCACCTTACTCCAGTAGTTTCCAATACCTTTTTTTTTTTTGTTCCTTTATCTTACTCGGGTGGTTAATATGATGGGAAGTAAGTGACTGTATAAGTATTTTTGTCTTTATAGAAGTTTAAATGCCCTGTTAGATTTATTGGTGATCAGAGGTGAAATTGTGATTAGAGGTAAAATATGTTACTTCAGATATAAGTAGTGCTCACTTTCTCTCTCTCTGTCTCAGTCTCTCTCTCTCCCTATATATATATATATATATATATATAGCGTTTAATAGAGACGCCATGTGGTGTTGACTGTGTCAGTATAATTCAAACTTAGATGTACATTTTGCCCAGTCGGCTGGGGCTGTAGAATACACCGACTGCACCTCTGCAGAGGGGGTAACTGCCCCAACGAGTGTCCTAGATATGAAACTAAACAATGTGATGGTGAGGTTCCAGTAATGCTGGAGCTTTGGGGAATGCAGAGTACCCCTTTATTGCCATTGCTCCCAGGTCCACTCTGGCCCGGAGTGGTAGCACCTGATAAGGGTCCTATCAATGGGTTAAATAGAACTAACTGCCAACATATGTTAAACTGAATTGTTTGAATTAGAACTGTTTGAGTAAACTGAACAGCTTGAAATGGAAATGTTTTGGACTGTACTTACATTTAAACTGCGTGCTTATGCTTAACTGAATTGTTTGAAATTGAACCGTTTTTGACATTGAAACTGTACTTACACTAAACTGAATTGTTATATATAGAACTGTTTTGACATTTTACTGTGTAAACAAAATCTGTACTTACGCTAAACTGAATTAGCTGAATTAGAAATGTTTGAATATACTGAATAGCTTGAAATAGAAATGTTTTTGACAATTAAACTCTGTACTCATGCTAAACTGAATTATTTGAAATGGAACTGATTTTTTACATAAAAATGGATATGACGTTAAATAAAGGTTGATATGCCATAAAAACCCAACCAACCAATCATCAGATCTACATATGCCCTATTACCGATATTGATCAATCATTTATTATTTTATTTATAAATAAACTAATAAATTAGTGGTACATATAACACTCTGACTGTATCCGTAGCAGAAGAATAAGACCTCCACCCCAAGAAAAAAAGGTGGGGATCTGAGTATGACACTAAACTGCATTTGATGTTAAAACTCCAGTTTCTGAAAATCTGGAGTTTCATTGCCGGAGTAGTAACTCCTGTCCCATCTACGAATCAAACAAATATGTTTGCAAATCATTCATATTAAATAGGACTTGCACATTGGTCTAGTGAGTAGAGTGTTCGTCAATAGTCCGGGAGACCTGGGTTCAATCCCAGGTCGCGTCATACCAAAGACTTTAAAAATGGTACTTGATACCTCCTTGCTTAACACTCAGCATAATAAGGTACGTATCAAGGGTAAAGAAGTTAAGCCCTCCCCTATATCGCAATGTAGTAGCTATTGAAAAGGGAGCCTTCTAGTTGCCCTCGACTACGGTCGCCAACTTTACATGCATAGGAATACTTGGAATCGTATAAGCGTATGCAAAAACTTCAGAAACCACACAAAAAATGTAAAAATGAACGTTCATCATACGTAAGTCACCAATATCAAAGATTAAAATAATCGCAGAGGATATCATTATCATCATCATCATCATGTCGCGCCATCAGGACCCTCTCTCGCCACCCCTCCCTATCGTCCATTGCTTCCGGTAGGTCTTCAGGGCTACATCCTGTATCAGCACTGAGCTGCTGTATGCTGGTTCGGGCTGGTCGTCCTGCCTTTGCTTGTCCACGTGAAGGGGTTCACAGGAGTAAGTCACTTATGAGCTCGCCCCAACTTCTCTAGCAGTGTCAGCGGTCGTGTCGGTACTACTATATGGATGCACTACATGGATGCAATCTAAACGTATGGAGAAGGAGCTTGACGGCAACTACACAAGAATGCTTCGAGTAATATTGAACAAGACCTGGAGGCAGCACCCCACTAAGCAGCAGCTGCACAGCCACCTACCACCCATCACGAAAACTATCTAAATTAGACGAACGGGACACTGAAGAGGATACAATTTGTCAAAATTTCAGAGATGTAGCTTGATAATTTTTATCACTTAAGAATATTCGAACTATCGTCTTCTTTATGATAATATTCAAAACATTTCGGCAGATGTATCCTTCGGCCTTCTTCAGGTGTTTCATGTCTGTTATGACCGATTATTAGGGGTCAATAAATAAATAACTCAACACAGAGATATGAGGTGCCATACAAATGTATCCAAGTCTCTGAGGAGGGTTTCCTTGGTTCGACGTACACTAAGACAGGCAAGGTGCTTACTACAGCTGCTGCTCCCCTCTACCAGCTTAGTTCTTGATTAATATACCCTTTGGGTAAGTCCATTATTCTGGTCATAAATGAGTCACCTACAACAATGTCGAACTTAGAAATTCACACTGAACCTGAACCATCTCGAAATGAACTCTTCATTTAATTCATAGGGGGGAGGGAGGTTGTTTTAATCCTGTTAACCAGGCACAAGTGTTAAGCAATAGTAAGACGTCTATGTTATTTACCTGTAATCGGGATCGAACCTGCAACCAAGATGATTTTACTTAGAAACACATTTGTTTTAACCAAACTTATATATCTTTTGCACCACGAGTCTTGCTGGACAATAATCGATTTGATTTATACCGCTGG
>OY757930.1:45044445-45046945 GCA_963585895.1 Sepioteuthis lessoniana
CGACCCGGGCAAATATGCCATTTCAAAGTCATACACCGGAAGGAAGTGACACATTCCAATGGCCAGTAATCGCAAGAAATCGCGTAGGCAGGATTTGGCTGATGAAATGGGACAAGGCAAAAAATCCCATGATACACTCATAGACTGATGCACCGGAAGAGAGTGACCTCTGAACCGCATGACAGTTATTTCCGCTTGATGACGATCAAACATGCCATTCCAAAGATTGAGTGGGCAATTGAGTGGACGTTGAACTATTATATAACTCTGTCAAGACAGTTAGAGTTGGAGTTGGAATTATAGATAAGATGTGGTAGAGAAAGCCACACAAGGCCGAAGGGGCCCTTGGGGCCCTGATGAGTTGGGTCCAGAAAAGTTGCTGATAAGATGTAGTAGAGAAAGCCAGTAGAGTGAGCCCCCGGGCCTCCGGTTGAGCATCAGGAGAACGAGAAAGACACAACGCTGAGGGCCATAAGAGTGGGGTCAAAATATTGCAGTTTCTGTCCGGTCTCCAACTCTCTCTCACAATAAAACCTTGAGTAACCCTTTTCGAACCATTACAATAAACAGAGAGGTAAATATTTTTATAAAGAAGTCTTCGTTCGTCTGTTTAATTATTGTGTCGTTATGATGCTTCATGTATGTAGATGTATATGCATACGAGTATATAACAATAAGTGTTACATAGCAATACTTGAAATCATTTAACTGTGTGAAAAACAATAGTGGTAACGGCACTTAATTAAGCACAAACAAACGAGCTATTTTTTTAAATAAAATTACATACAAACTATTCACTAACCAATTTTATATGTATATCCATTGAACTGTGTGCAAGCTAACAACTGGTGTTAGATTAAACTGTTAGTGTTATATAGTAATTACTAAGACCATTAAAATGTGTACAAACAAATGAACTCTCGCTCGTTTAAAAATGTTACTTACAAACTATACTTTTAACAATCATATATATCTTATACATATTTACCAACCCCTCCGCTCGGGCAGGATATGACACAAGGTCAATTTTGAAGCGGAGTTTAACAGGTTTGAATTCAGAGTTTTCCTTCTCCTAGACTAGTTGCCTCACCAAGGTTGAAGAACCTAGTCTGCCCTACTATTTACCCATAGCTGGGAGGGAGAATAATTGGATTCATACCTTTCCTAAGAATATTAGTGCTATGTGAAATCCAATCTGTCTCGTTCAAGATTTGAACTCGTGTCGCCGTGTCCATTTCCTATGACGATAACTATTACATCACGGGCACCTCCTAACCTCATATATACCTTATATGTCGTCATCACCAAGTCGCGCTGCAAGCATGGATTTCCTTGACTCTCTCTCTCTCTCTCTCTAAGGTCCGTCGCTCCCGAAGGTCTTCCAAACTACACACTGTCTCCGCGCAGAGCTGTTGTAAGTTTCTTGCTATTTGGCCAATACTGGTACGACCATAAGAAGGGGTCTATAGGAAAACGTCACTTATCAGTTCGTCCTTGCATCCCCAGCAGTATCCCGTATGTCGAGCCTCACCAAATCCTGGACAGAAGAATTTTACTAGAGCTATGCATCTATAAGGGTAGCGTCTATTGAGGAATTAAAAAAAACATCCAACGAAAGATTGACAGGATTTTAAATCAAACCATTTATATATGTATAACCAGGATTTGGCATTAAAGAAACCCCCAAGGGTTGATATGCCATAAAACCCAAGCAAAACATTCATATATGTTTAATGTATATGTATAAAGAGGATTTGGCATTAAAGAACCTCCAAGGGTTGATATGCCATAAAACCCAAAGCAAAACATTCATATATGTTTAATATATATGTATAAAGAGGATTTGGCATTAAAGAACCTCCAGGGGTTGATATGCCATAAAACCCAAGCAAAACATTCATATATGTTTAATATATATATATTATATATATATATATATATATATATATATATATATATAAAGAGGATTTGGCATTAAAGAACCTCCAAGGGTTGATATGCCATAAAACCCAAGCAAAACATTCATATATGTTTAATATATATAAATATATAAAGAGGATTTGGCATTAAAGAACCTCCAAGGGTTGATATGCCATAAAACCCAAGCAAAACATTCATATGTGTTTAATATATATGTATAACGAGGATTTGGCATTAAAGAACCTCCAAGGGTTAATATGCCATAAAGCCCAAGCAAAACATTCATATATGTTTAATATATATGTATATAAAGAGGATTTGGCATTAAAGAACCTCCAAGGGTTGATATGCCATAAAACCCAAGCAACCAACAAATCAAAACAGTCAGATGACGCCCACGTCTGTCATGAGTCATGTCCCCAAAAGAAAACTGAAAGTTCTTTGTGTTGAGACTTTTAAGTTTTGCAAATTATGATCGAACACACTACGTTAACTATCGAACCAAAAGAGGAATCCTTTACAATATCCATGAATAATTCTTTATGGAGACAGTGAGAGACACACATTTTAAGGTATCAAT
>OY757930.1:45049445-45057292 GCA_963585895.1 Sepioteuthis lessoniana
GTGTGCTTTCGTTTCATATTTATCAACATGTATATTTACCCCTTGTAAAAAGAAATATTTATTAATCATGTTTCGAAAAGTTGCTCCCGTCTTTTTAAACTATGAAGAATAAACTAAGCTCAAATTTGAGACAAAATTGGTGTGGGGGGTGCGTGAACCCCTGGGGTGTACTGACAAACGTAATGGACGGCAACATCGTAGAAAGCAAGTTCAAACTCCAGTCGCGCTAATACGTTCACTTTTCCGACAAAGGTATGAACCCCTTTATCCTCCTTGGTTATGGGTTAAACATTATCTCTGCTCATCTTCAATAAAGGTCGATTTGGCATTAAATAACCCTCGAATGTTGATATGCCATCAAACAAAGAAAGCAACCCATCAACTATTTTCATTAATAAGCAAACTTTCCGATTACATAAAAAAATGTCTCGAATTGATTAGGTAATTTATTTTAATTGGTAATCGAGATTTTCTTAATGTAAGGTAGAATGATGAATTATGGAAGAATTAGATTTTTAAGAAGAAGTGGTGGAATCATTAATTTAAAAAAAAATCATCTGTGTTCTCTTGTCGCAACTCAGCACTTTATCGCTGTCTTCATTCTTCGAACATGGACTCAACGAAAAACTTTTTCTTCAGGCTTCTTCCAGCTTTCTTAAATAGCACTTGATAATTTTTTTTCCAGGGCTGCACACACACACACACACACACACACACACACACACACACACACACACACAAACATACACACACACACACACACACACGCAAACGCACACACACACACACACATGTATATATATATATATATATATATATATATGTATCCGAATCAAATGCATTTATCTCGCAAAGTTCGCCAATGGTCCGGGAGACCTGTGTTCAATCCCAAGTCGCGTCATATCAAAGACTTTTAAAATGGTACTTGATACCTCCTTGCTTAATACTCAGCATTATAAGGTACGCATCAAGGGTAAAGTGGAGCAATCCAGGGAAAAGAGTAGCGCCCTCCCCTATACCTGGGTGCAGTAGCTATTGAAAAGGGAACCTTCTGGTCACTCTCGACTACGGTCGCCAACTTTACTTATAGTTACAATCATATAAAACTTTAAATAATAGCAAGCAGTTTAAACTTAAACGCTTTCAATTAGGTTCAGATATTAATATGGCTCTGCGTTTTAGATCTTACACTCTTTTGTCTATTACTAGTAACGACAAAAAACATTAGGAAAGTATATATATATATATATATATACGGGGCTGTAGAATACACCGACTACCTCTCTGCAGAGGGGTACGACTTCCCCAACGAGCGTCCTGGATATATGACACTAAACAATCTCATGGTGAGGGTTCAATAATGTTGGAGCTTTGGCCGATACGGAGTAACCCTTTATTGCCATCGCTCCCAGGTCCACTCAGACCCGGAGTGGTAGCACCTGATAGGGCGCTATCTATGGGTCAAATAGAATTAAACTGTGTAACTATGCTAAACTAAATTGTTTGAAATTAACTGTTTTTACATGTTTAAGCTGTGTATTTATGTTAAACTGAATTCTTGGCAATAGAACTGTTTTGAGATTTAACTGTGTGTCAACAAAACCAATACTTATACCAAACTGAATTGTTTGAAACTTTTATCAAAATGACTTAATTCGCCGTTAAATGACCCGAAAAGAGTTGACATTCCGTAAAACAAACTAACCAACCCACCAACCTCATATATATATATATATATATATATATATATATATATCAAACAACGCTGCAACAGTCTATTGCCAACATAATCATCATATATATTGGTTTTTAAAACTTACACACACACACACACACGCACACATTTATATATGCATTTAAGTTGGCCGACTGAAGTCGAAGTCGACCCGAAGGCTTCTTTTTCATTAGCTACTACACCAAGGTGTACAGGAGTGCATTACTCCTTTCTATGTAATACTCCACTTTACTCTTGATCCGTACCTTTTAATGCTGTCTTAAGGAATCAAATACCATTTTTTGAGTCTTTGGTATGTCTCGACCTGGTTTGAACCCCTGTCTCCTGGACCATTGGCGAACACACTAACCATCAGGCTAATATATATGTGTGGAAGTGTGTGTGTGTGTGTGTGTGTGTGTGTGTGTGTGTGTGTGTGTGTGATTACCAACACCTCAGTATCTGCAGGATGTAACGCAAGCTCAATTTTTCAAGCAGAGTTTAACAGATTTCTATTCAGAATTTTACGTCTCTACTGGTTAGTATCATCATCATCATGTCGTGCCGCTAGCACGGATATCCCTGACCCTCTCTCACCACTTCTCCCTATCATTCATCGCCTCTGGCAGGTCTTCAGGGCTACATCCCGTATCCTCACATAGCTGCTGTATGTATGTTCGAGCTAGTCGTCCTGCTTTTGCTTGGCCATATGCGGGGGTCCATAAGAGTACATCACTTATGAGCTCGTCCTTGCTTCTCCAGCAGTGTCCTGCGTGTCTAGTTCGTCTAACTTGGATAGTTTTCGTGATGGGAGGCAGGTGGCCGTATAGTTGCTGCCTTGTGGGGTGTTGCTGCCAGGACTTGTTCAATATTGCTCGCAACATTCTTGTGTAATTGCCGTCTAGCTCCTTCTTCAGCCGTTTAGTTAGCGTCCAAGTAGTGCATCCATACAGTAGTATCGATACGACCGCTACCTGGAAGAAACTTCGTTTCATTTTATCGGTCAGGTCTGATTTACCTAATCTGCCCAAATACTTACTCATAGAAGGAGGAAGAATAGTTGGATGTATACCCTTCCCAAATATATTATTACTATTTCAAATGCAAATAATAAACTCATCCAGGATTTGAACTCGAGTCACCATATGCATTTCCTATAGCGATAACCATTACACCACACACTTTATATATATAATTTTAAGGAAAAAAAACAATATTTGGTCATATCAGGATAATAAAGTTATTTCAATCTCGCTAGGAGAATTGATATGAATCGAAATTCCAAAAGAATTTTAACAGAACTTCATCAGATCCAGCAAGAAAATAAAATACAACTGGACAGGAGAGAGAAAGGAAAGAGAGGGATGGAGGAAGAGCATTTCATCTATGGCTAGTTCCGGTCTCTTCCCGTTTCAGATTAATACAACAACAACTATATAACAGTTACAGAAACACATATCAAGATTTCAAACAATTATAACAATATATATATATATATATATATATATATATATATATATATATATATATATATATTTCAAAATAGGTCCACTGAGAGATTTCTATTTTTTGATGATTTATGAATTTCATTCTTATTTAAGTGTATGTTTTCAGTTTATTGCTTTCGTCAGAGAATATTTAGTAGTTTACAAGTCTTTTTTGCTAGGATTAACAAATCTACACAATTGAGTTCAAGTCTCATTGGGTACCCCGTTCATATGGCTTTGTGCCACATCCAAGCAAAAAAAAAAAAAAAACTATTAAATTAGTGAATGTTCTCTGACGAAAGCAACAAGCTGAAAACATCCACATGTTAATGAACGAAATAATTCTTTTAAAAAAATACAAATCTCTTAGTGGACCTATTCATTTTGAAATATTTACTTTTTTCTCTCTTTGGACCAAGAAAACGTTTTTACATACATATATATATATATATATATGTGTGTGTGTGTGTGTGTGTGTGTGTGCATTCGTATCTTTTTACATGTATGTACATGATACCGATCGACAATAATAGATGTTTTGTGAACTGCTGACGCCAGTTGTCATGATCGGTGTTGTCTGACAATTGGCCTTCTCTGAACAATACGTTCAATATCCAACAATATATACTGATAAGAACTTACTTCCTTTTAGGGCTCAAACACATGTTCACTATTATTTCTCTCAATTCTCCCTAATTGAAACCAAATGTTATTACATAACAAGAAAAACTAATATATATTCTCAAAGATAAAAAAAACAAATGACCTGCTACTGTATCAAGTTGGGGTCCAGGAAGTCTTTTCTCTTCTGTCTGTATTTGAAAGTATATCAATTATTACACATACAAAAGGCTTGCAAAAGAAATAGACACTTTCAAAATTTACTTCAAAAATGAATTGTACATGTATATTTATAAGTGTGTGTGTGTTTATGGTATATGATTTAATTAGAATCCTTTCAAGTTTCCTGATAAGTGTTTTGGTTTTCAGTTGAAGTTGTTCGATGAATTTATCGAAATTGTCCCGAATGCTTTTTGTCCAGTCGGCTGGAGCTGTAGAATACACCGACTGCTTCTCTGCACAGGGGTAAGAACCCACTTGCAACTAGCGTCCTAGATATGACACTAAACAATCTGATGGTGAGGTTCCAGTAATGCAGGAGCTTTGGGGAATGCGGAGTACCCTTCACTGCCATCGCTCCCAGGTCTACTCTGGCCCGGAGTAGTAGCACCTGATAAGGATCCTATCTATATGTTAAATAGAATTAAACCGTGATTTGAGTTTACTGTTTTTAGCATTTAAACTGCGTATTTATGCTAAATTGGATTGTTTAAAATAGAACTGTTTTGACATTTTAAACTGCGTACTTATAGGGCCCTATCTATGGCTTTAAAAGAATTAAACTGCATACTTATGCTAAACTGAATTGTTTGAATTAGAACTGTTTGACAAAACTGAATAGCTTGAAATAGAAATATTTTGACAATTAAACTGTATACTTATACTAAACTGAACTGCTTGAAATAGAACTATTTTAACCTGATAGGGTCAAATAGAACAGTTTAACTTTAAACTGAGTGTAAACAAATGGCTTATTCTTAATTGAATTGCCAACAATAGAACTGTTTGTTCATTTAACTGTGTGTAAACAAATGACTGATGCTTAAATGAATTGTTAGTGATACATTACAATACTTGAAACGATTTAAGAGAGTGCAAACGAATAAATAATGTTGAATGAAATAATTAGCGTTAAATAGCAACACTTGTACCCAATTCACTGTGTGCAAACAAATGCTTAATATTTAATAAATCTAAATGTATGCCTCATCATAATCATGTCGCGCCATCAGTACAGATTTCCCTGACTCTCTCTCGCCATCCCTCCCTATCATCCATTGCTTCCGGCTGGTCTTCAGGGCTTCATCCCATATCGGCATAGAGCTGCTGTATGTATGTATGTTCGAGCTGGTCGTCCTACCTTTGCTCGGCCATGTGAAGGGGTTCACAAGAGTGCAGCACTTATGAGCTCGTCCCTACTTCTCCAGCAGTGTCTTGCATGTCTGGTAAATCTAATTTTGATAGATTTCGTGATGGATGGTTGGTGGCCGTACAGCTGCTTCTTTGTGGGGTGCTACCTCTAGAACTTGTTCAATATTGCTCGCAGCATTCTTGTGTAATTGCCATCCAGCTTTTTCTCCAAAGGTTTAGTTAGCGTCCATGTAGTGCATCCATACAGCAGTAGCGACACGACCGCTGCTTGGAAGAAACTGCGTTTCAAGCTAATACTATTGGAACGTGAAAGTCTATTTTTAGAATAAGGGTAGGATTGTCTACTGACTCCCAAAAGAGTATTGAGTATTCAGTATAATGAAAGAAAGAAAAGAGAAGAAAAAAACAGGGAGGTTATATGAATTAGATAGCAATAATTGAAACCATTTAACAGTGAAAAAACCATAGCATTACTAATGAGTATACAAATTAGTTCATTTAAAAATGAAATTACCTTCTAATTACAAATCATATACGTATATACATTTAGTAAAGTATAGCTGGGGACCTTAGTCGAGAGTGACCAGAAGGCTCCCTTTTCAATAGCTTTACCCTTGATCATTGCCTTATAATGCTGAGTGTTAAGCAAGAAGGCATCAAGTACTATTTTTTGAGTATTTGCTATGTCTCCCAGACCATTGGCGAACACCCTCCTATTCGGCCATAAGACATATATATACATGTACATACATACACACAAACATATATATAAACACACATGCATAAACATATATTTAAGTTGTAATCGTAGTATCGAAGGGTCACTTTTCAATAGCCACTACACCGATGTGTAGGGCAGGGCGCTACTCCTTTCCCTGGATTGCTTCACTTTACCCTTGAGACATACGCTATAATGCTGAGTGTTTAGCAAGGCGGCATCAAGTACCATTTTTGAGTCTTTGGTATGACTCAACCAAGGATTGAACCCTGGTCTCGCGGGCCATTAGCAATCACTCTACTCATTAGACCAATGTGTGAAAACAAACGATTAAGAGTAAATAGAATTATTTACGTTAGATTGAAATGCTTGAAACAAATTATCTGTAAGCAAAACAAGAGAAAAAAAGAAAAAAAAAAAAAGAAAAAAGTGCTCCGTTTTTTTTTAAATGCTATCGACAAAATGTATTTACAAATCCAATTTTTAATATATTTTTTGATATGATTTAGCATTAAATAACCTACTGTGGTTGATACGCCTTTAAAACCAGCCAAATCAAAAATAAATAAATAAGTTAATTATTTGATTAAAAAGAAAATGTTATTTCATTCCTTCAATTTGACCGGCTTTTTCATTTTTTTTTTTTTTGTCTTGATTTGATTACAAAATGTGAGAGAGGAGAAATTCATAGTATGTGAGTTACTCTCTTGTCTTTTAACTTAATGCTTATAATTTTAAGCGCCAATATTTATATCCAATCGTTAACACGGACACAGAATATCTGGACGTGGTTGTTTGGTGTAAATCGATGGTAGTGCCTTCTCCATTCACACAGAAAATATCACGCATTTTGCAGAAATCTGCAATTCATAATTCTATTGCAGACATCTCACAAAATCAACAGATCTACATTAACAAAAAAAGAATTGAATAAAAAGCAGGATTTTGTTGATACAAACACTATAAAAAAAAAACCTCTCAATTACCACCCAGGACCCCACTCCTCTCCTACATCTTCTCCACCTCTTCACTGCTACATCTTGCCCACCCACGCACCAAGATTCAAAGTGACGGATTCAGGACGGCCGGCATTGAGATATTAAGTTGCGGAGTGGATTAGGTGGGGCGGGGGTGGGTGTAGAGTCGTCGTCCAAGAGAAGTTCTTGTTTTTTTTTTATTATATATATCCTTCTTCTTTTAGGTTTTGTTTTGTTTTGTTGGATTCTTGTTTATCTTGAAAGGTTTGCTTCATCGTGGCGATTCATACTCAGAGAAAAGAAATGTATTTGGGTCGGAAAGTAAGAATTTTTTTTTATTGACGTCACTTTTCCTTTCTTTCTCTTGAATCTCATAGAATGGGGGCGCTTATCGATTCATAGGCCCATTCAACTTATTTAGTCCCCTCCCTATGCACAGACCCCAAACATTTTTGAAATATTCCTTAGATAGACAGAAAAAGAATTATATAGATACATTTACAAACACACACACACACACACATATATATATATATATATATATATATATGTGTGTGTGTGTGTGTGTTTGTAAATGTATCTATATAATTCTTTTTCTGTCTATCTAAGGAATATTTCAAAAAATGTTTGGGGTCTGTGCATAGGGAGGGGACTAAATAAGTTGAATGGGCCTATGAATCGATAAGCGCCCCCATTCTATGAGATTCAAGAGAAAGAAAGGAAAAGTGACGTCAATAAAAAAAAATTCTTACTTTCCGACCCAAATACATTTCTTTTCTCTGAGTATGAATCGCCACGATGAAGCAAACCTTTCAAGATAAACAAGAATCCAACAAAACAAAACAAAACCTAAAAGAAGAAGGATATATATAATAAAAAAAAAACAAGAACTTCTCTTGGACGACGACTCTACACCCACCCACGCACCACCTAATCCACTCCGCAACTTAATATCTCAA
>OY757930.1:45057492-45072492 GCA_963585895.1 Sepioteuthis lessoniana
TATATATAATATATATATATATATATATATATATATATATATATATATATATATATATATATATATATATATATATATATATAAATTATTTTTATATAAAAATAAACATAAAACATTCGCTTCTTTGGTGTCATTATAGATTCATTTCTGGTCGTAATGACCATCATCAGATGTTACAAGAAATAATTAATTGGTGTTCTTATTCCTACCCCTTGGAATTTCTCCTCGGATTATATGTATATATATATATATATATATATATATACACACACACACACACACACATATATATATATATATATATATATATATATATATATATTGAAAGTATTTGATGATAACTTAAGAGTCTTGCATAGTTTTTTATTTGAACCCTCAAGGCATCTTTCTACGCTACGATAAGTTTGGATTATTTCCCGTTCGCTGTCGGCGCCACTTGTAAAATTAATCGAAACCTCGGATGAAGCGGAGAACAAGTGTGTTTAGTGCGAAAGAATCGATCCACAATTTCCGTGCGTTCATTAACAATGTAATAGGCTGTCCGTACGAAAAACGCGGAGTTGTTAAATATAAATGCTGCCGGTAAAACATGTCACTAAACTTTAATAAAGACTATAAAAATGAAGCTAAATTGAAAAGGCTGCTTTTATTACGGGAGAATTAATCTAAATTGGGGAAAATTGTGCCCTGGAATTGAGATATCTGGCGAAACTAGAGGAATTAGTGGATTGGTGTTTTTCAGGAAAAAATAAATAAGGCACCTGGTTTCATAAGGTGATAGTATGCTGTTGTTTTTTTTAGTGGTTTTTTATAGCATATAAATCTTATGAGTTATTTAATATAACATCTTGTTTATAGATTAGTTGGCGACCGCCAACGCTCAACTGTATATATGTACATATGGCTGATATATATATATATATATATATATATATATATATATATATATATATATATATATATAAGGCATAAATTTGTTCTTTGGTTTTTACATATTCTAAAAACCTTGGGGAAGGTCTGAATCCAACTATTCTCCCTCCAACTATGGGTAAATAGTAGGGCAGACTGGGGTTTTTAACCTTGTTAAGGTAACCAATCAATGAGTTGGAAAACTCCGAATTCAAACCGCTTAAACTCCGGTTAAAAACTGACCTTGTGTCACCGACTTCTCAAGCAGAGAAGTTGCATATATATATATATAAGTAAACTTGGCGACAGTAGTCGAGGGTGACCCGAAAGCTCCCTTTTCAATACCTACTACACTGAGTTGTGGAGGAGGGCGCTACCCCATTCCTTGGATTGCTTTACTTTACCATTGATCCTTACCTTATAATGCTGAGCGTTAAGCAATGTGGCATCAAGTACCATTTTTTGAGTGTTTGGTATGACTCGACCTGGGATTAAACTTCGGTCTCCCGGACCTATTAGCAATTTTTTTAACCGATCCAGAGGTCATTTGTTTCACGCAGCTAAAAGTTTTTAAGTATTGCTATTAACACTAATAATTCTATTTAATATTTATCATTTGTTTGCATACAATGAATTGGTTTGGTTTGGTTGGGTTGGGTTATATAGCTTATCAACAGTATTAGTTCGTTTGCATACAGTTAAATGTTTCCAAGTATTGTTAACAATTGCTAACAATGCAATCAAACATCAGTCATTTGTTTACACACATTTAAATGATCAAACAGTTCTATTTTAAACAATTCAATTTAACATAAGTAATTTGTTTGCACTCAGTTTAAATGCCAAGCAGTTCTATTTGACGTATAGATAGGACCATATCAAGCACTACCACTCTGGGGCAGAGTGGACCTGGTTTGGTTTGGTTTGGTTTCATGTTATATCAATCATTCTAGGCCATTTAACGCAAATTCTTATTATACATATATATTTCATATAAATGATTTGTAAACATTTGTTGTCGGTAAAATTTTTAAAGGAGCCTTTGTTCATTTTTTTTGTCGCAGTTTAATGGTTTTCTGCGTTTCTGTCAAACAAATAATTCTATTTACTATTAACCATTTGTTTGCACACAGCTAAATGATTTCAAGTATTACTATGGAGCACTAACAATTTAACATCAGTCATTTGTTTGTATGCGTTTAAATGGATACACACACACACACACACACACACACACATGAATAGTTAGTAGGTATTCCATTTCTAAATGAGTTAGAATTAATTTGTTTGCACACTAGGATTGCTTTATTTCTACATAGCTAAATGGTTTCAATTATTGCTATCTGATACTAATAATTCTATTCAATATTAATCATTTTTTGCACTCAATGAAGTGGTTTTAAGTATTGTTACGTAATACCCATAATTGAATTTACTGTTCAAGAGTTTTGAGTATTGATATTCAACATTGATTAGTCAATTCAACATCACTCATTTATTTGCCTGCCTAGTCGGCTGGGGCTGTAGAATACACCAGCTGCTTCTCTGCAGAGGGGTAAGACGCCCCCCCAAAGTGTCCTGGATATGACACTAAACAATCTGATGGTGAGGTTCTAGTAATGCTGGAGCTTTGGGGAATACGGAGTACCCCTTTACTGCCATTGCTCCCAGGTCCACTCTGGCCCGGAGTGGTAGCACCTGATAGGGCCCTATCAATGGGTTAAACAGAACTAACAGCATACTTATGCTAAAATAAATTGTTTGAGTAAACTGAATAGCTTGAAATAGAAATGTTTTTGACAATTAAACCGTACTTACATTTAAACTGCGTGCTTATGCTTAACTGAATTATATGAAATAGAACTGCTTTTCGACATTAAAACTCTATTTGCACTTAACTGAATTGTTACATATAACTGCTTGAATAGTTTGAAATGGAAATATTTTTGACAAACTGAATTGTTTTAAATAGAACATATTATTTACATAAGAATAGATTTGGCGTTAAAAAACCTACAAAGGTTGATATGCCATAAAACCCAACAAACCAAACCATCATTTATTTGCATTTGTTCTATTTGATCCATAGATAGGACCAATCCATATTTACCAACGCCTCCGCTAGGGCAGGATATGACACAAGGTCAATTTTTAAGCCAAGTTTAACAGTTTTGAATTCAGAGTTTTCCTTCTCCTAGACTAGTTGCCTCCCCAAGGCTGAAGAACCTAGTCTGCCCTACTATATACCCATAGCTGGAGGGAGAATAATTGGATCCATACTTTTCCCAAGGATATTAGTGCTATGTGAAATGCAATCAGTCACGTCTATGATTTGAACTCGTGTCGCCGTATCCATTTCCTACGACGACAACTATTACACCACGGGCACCGCCAATATAGGACCTATCAGGTGCCACAATTCTGAGTCAGTGTGAAACTTGGAACAATGGAAATGAAGAGTACTCCATATTCCCTAAAACTTCAGGACTGGATCCCCACCATCAATCGCAGTTTTATATCATATCCAAGGCACTCATTGGCGGGTCTTACTCCCCTGCAGAGATGCAATCGGCGTATTTTATTACCGCAGCAGTCTCGACTTCAATTAAATGATTTCAAGTATTACTGTTCATCATAAATAATTCTATTTGTTATAATAATCCCTTGTAAGAGATTAAACAGATCCACTGATGTAGAAATGTACGAAGTAAGAAACATGAATATCCATAAAAAAAAAACATATACAACTGAATTATTTTTACTTTTATAGCAGGTTGCCAATCAATTGTTGAGAAGAGAGTTCATAATATAAATAAAACATTACATACATGCTTTGGGAAAAATTTTGAAACATCAAAATAATCTTAGGAAACCAACTAAGAAGGACTTAAATATTTTTGAGTTGGGTTGGGTTGGTTGGGTTTTATGGCATATCAACCTTTGTAGGCTATTTAACGCCAAATCCATTTTTATGTAAATAATCTGTTCTATTTACAACAATTCAGTTTAGCATGAGTACACAGTTTGATTGTCAAAAACATTTCTATTTCTAACTATTCAGTTTAGTCAAGCAGTTCTAATTCAGCTAATTCTGTTAAGTATAAGTACGGATTTGTTTACACCCAGTTAAATGTCAAAGCAGTTGTATGACAAATAATTCAGTTTAGTGTAAATATAGTTTCAATGTCAAAAAACAGTTCTATTTCAAACAATTCAGTTTAGCATAAGCACGCAGCTTAAATGTAAGTACAGTTATAGTTTAGCATAAGTTTGCCGTTAGTTCTATTTACCCCAAAGATAGGGCCCAATCAGGGGCTACCACTCCGGGCCAGAGTGGACCTGGGAGTGAAGGCAATAAAGGGGTATTACTAATTCCCCAAAGCTCCAGCATTACTGGAACCTCACCATCAGATTGTTTAGTGTTATATCCTCGTTGCAGTCGGTATATCCTACAGCCCCAGCCGACTGGGCAATGAATATCTTTACAGCTTACCTATGATTTGTTGTATAGATTTTTATTATGCTCTTAAAAAGTAACACAAAATTGTTTCTGTTAGAATGGAGTATTTGATTTTGTGTAAATAAATGATTATATATTAATAGATAAGTCGAACTAAAAAAGAAGGAAATAACCGAGGATACAATCACGGTTTACCAACGGGTCAAATTTTGGCCTTAGATAATTCATATGGAGTTGATAAGCCGGAAAACAAATAAAGCGAAGGAAACATTTGGCAATCAATCAAATATATGCATTAGATAATCCATAAAAATGGATATGCCGTTAAAGAAATAAACCAAATGAAATATTTGGCAGTTAATCAAATATTGGCCTTAGATTATCCATAAGAAGTTGATATGCCGTTAAAGAAATAAACCAAATGAAACATTCGGCAATTTATCAAATATCGGCCTTAGATAATCCATAAGAAGTTGATATGTCGTTAAAAAAATTAACCAAATGAAATATTTCGACATTATTCAAATCTCGACATTAAATGACTCATAAACCAAACTCGATGTATAACAAACGTAATCATTAATGAATAAATACATGAGAATCGTTAGAGATTTATAACGTAGATTATTGAACGTGGAATTAACATGCATAAATGTACAAAATAAAGGAATAATAACGTATTGACAAATGTTCAAGATAAAGAAATAACTTATCGAGAAATTTTCAAAATAAAGAAATAACGTATTGACAAATGTTCAAAATAAAGAAATAACTTATCGAGAAATTTTCAAAATAAAGCAATAACTTATTGAGAAATATACAAAATAAAGAAATAACTTATTGAAAAATGTTCAAAATAAAGGAATAGGAACGAAAGAAAAAAAAAAGCAGAGATGAGTTCATTTTAGAGAGACTACCATGACATCCAGTTTTCTGAGATGGAAAAGACGACAACGAAATGAAAAATAAAAACTACAGAAGTGCATATCTATGAACTATTTACGACAGTGCATTTCCGAATTTCAGGTGAAAGTGACGATAACGATTATAATTTTCTTTTACTTTTTTCTCCTTTTCTTTTATCTTTTTTTTTCTGACTATTACCAATAATAGTATTTTAATACAATGTTTTAAATGCAGTGTTTCGATATATTCTTCGACCATCCTTGATCGACTTAAAAAAATCTTCATTCTTTACTTTCGTTTTTCCTTCATTATCATCCACAAATATATACGCGCCATTTTTTTATTAAAAAGTTAATTTTCTTCTAAACCAAAAATATTTGGATTTTATTATTTCTATTGGAAAATCATACTATCAAAACGGTTGCTATTAGATATTATTCTATACCAAGAAAGCATTGGATTTCTGTAATCAAAAATAAAATTGTGAATACCCCTGTGACTCATGGCTGCCCCGGTCATCTAGTTTGATCATGAGAGCGCTACCAATATAGTGTACCTTGCGTAGAATAGACCTGCCGAAGCCCATCCCTCTCCAGGTCTGGTTGGAATCCAATTTTTTCCTTCTACGAAACCGGTTGCTATACGAAGGTAAAAGAGCACAGTCTTCCCTATTGGAGAGTGAATTGTTAGAATGAAATTAGCGGTATATGAAATTCGAACAACCTTAGAATTTAAATCTTGGTCGCTAAGTTTAGTTCGAACGATAATAACCGTTGCACCTCTTGTGCTTTAATAATACGATCATAAAGATATGTATAAGGAATCTACTTATTTTCAAATTGTTGCATATTCAGAGTTTCAATGCTGTAAGAAATAATTCGTAATTGTTAAACGCTCTTCTAGAAATAATAAAATCCTGGTGTCTCTGATTTAGAAGAAAACCGATTTTTAATCATAAAATATGTGGAAGGAGATTTTTTTTAAAGAACGAGACCATGTGTAAAAAACACTGGATGCAAGGTATTCCTAAAAATGTTCGAAGAATATATCGGCTGAAACGTTATGGGAGAAACATCAAATACTGATGTGATAGTCTTAAAATAAAATGAAACGTGAAATTGTGAGTCTAGGCTGATTGTAATCTACGGTGAGTGACAACATGTAAGAAGAAGAAGAAGAAGAAGAAGAAGGTAAGGACGTTATAAAGGAACAGACCTGCCATTGTTTCTCAAAGGTACCGATGAAAAGAGGTATTATTCCCAATACATCCACGTTGCATCTGAAAGATAGTTGGCCATGAAAAAAGATGTCGGAAAACATCTTCACTTTACAAATAATAAAAAAAGGAAAACAATATGAACGAGAGCGGAAGAATCGAACAAACGCATCAAAGAAAAGAAATAATCAAAAAGAAAAAAAAATCCAAATTAATAAAAACCTCGAAGAGAAATCAAAATTGACCAAAAAAATCTCAATTTTTTTAAAAGTCATATATATATATATAAAAAAAGAATCAAACAGGAAATAGAAAAAGAATCAGTACAGGCTGTACACATTATAGAGTTCATTTTATATTTTAATTACATTTCATTCAAAGTGAGATTTATACTCATATGTTTTAAGCTCACAACAAATGAAGCAATTTTTGAAAGACATTCATAATTACTATTTGAGTACATTTCTTTCAACTTAATTTTGCAACTACTCGGAACATTAGTCTAGGGCAATTGAGATGAAAGAAAAAAAAATTAAAAGCAAATAATGCTTGACAATGTTTCAGCTAAAAAAAAATCAAAGTTCATGATAAATGATTTAAAAGTTGTTTTTTTTTTATTTTACTTTACTAGTTAAAGAAAGAAAGAATTTAAAAAGAGAAGACAAAGAAAGAAAGAAAGAATTTTAAAAGATAAGACAAAGAAAGAAAGAAAGAATGAAAGAAAGTCTTTTAAAAGAGAAGACAAAGAAAGAAAGAAAGAATGAAAGAAAGTCTTTTAAAAGAGAAGACAAAGAAAGAAAGAAAGAATGAAAGAAAGAAAGAAAAGTATGAAAAATTGGAAACGACAAAGAAATGAAAAATAAAAAGAAAAAACATCAATGATAAAATGAAAAAAAAAAGATAAAAGGATATAAAGATAATTGAATAGAAGAAAGAAAGAAAGAAAGAATAGAAAAGAGAGGACAAAGATGAGTACAAGACAATAAGAAAGAAACTTAAGAGAGAGAGAGAGAGAAAGATAGAGAGAGGGAGAGAGAGAGAGAAAGAGAAAGAGGAAGAGGAAGATAGGATTGAAAAAGTAAGAAAAGATAGAGAACTGAAAAGAAGGAAAAAAAAACGAAACAGAAAGAAAGCGAAAATGAAAACGCAAGAAAAGATATGAAAGAGAAAGTGAAAATGGAATCATTGAACAAACAAAAAACAAACAAACAAACAAGAAAGGAATGAATACAAGAAAGTATTCGAAAGTTCCAGCCTGAAACACGCATGCCTCGGATCGGACTTAAGAGAACAGAATGCTGTTAAAGCTAATTAAACAAAAAAATAAAGCAAAAATAGTTTGGGAATGAGGCCGTGCCTTTTGATCTTGGAATCGCAAGAGATTTTTTTAAAAAATGCGGCTTAAGCCGGCAACCAAATGTGTTGCGAAAAAGAACTTTACCGAATCCACCAGGGGCAGATGAATATGCGATACGGCTAAGTCCAGCAGTAGCACAGAAAAGGCTCATTTAACACTCAGCCTATTCTAGGGTGGTTGTTCGGGTTTTATGGCATATCAAACTTTGTAAGTTATTTAACGCCAAATCCATTTTTATACAAATAATCAGTTCTATTACAAAAAATTCAGTTTAGCACGAGTACCCACTTTAATTGTCAAAAGCATTCCTATTTCCAGCTATTCAGTTTAGTCAAACAGTTCTAATTAAAACAACTCAGTTTAGCGTAAGTACAGTTTCAATTCAGTTCTATTTTAAACAATTCATATTTGCATCAGTGGGCAATTTAGTTCTATTCGTCCCATAGATAGGACCCTATCAGGTGCTTCTACTCCGGGCCAGAGTGATCCTGGGAGCGATGGCAATGAAAGGGTAATCTGCATTTCCAAAAGCTCCAGGATTACTGGAATCTCACCATCAGATTGTTTAGAGTCATATATCAGGACAATTGTTGGGGAGGTGTCTTACCCCTCTGCAGAGATACAGTCGCCGACAGCAGAGATACCCGCTGACTGGGATGACTGAGTTAAATGTAAAACAGTTCGATTTCAAGCAACTCATTTTTGCATAAGTACGCGTTTTCGTTCTTTTTTACCCATACATAGGACCCTATCATGTGCTACTAGTCTGGGCTACAGTGAATCTGGGAGCGATGGCAATATTGGGGAACGGTTTAAATATTAATAATATGACCAAGATACATACATGGATTATAACCAAATTGAGGTTTATTTTTCCCATAGTCACCCTTAGATCCATACACTTCTCACATCGGTGTTACCATTAGTAAAAAATCCTCTCCAGTAGATATGTGGTTATCATATAAACTTTTCAGCTCCCCTGCCATATATATATATATATATATATTGTGTGTGTGTGTGTCCGTGTGTGTGTGTGCGTGCGTGTTTGGCAGCAAATTTACTTCTAGGCATTTACATATATAATTAAAAATGTCAGACATGGATAAACAACTAAGTTTTTTTATTAGGCTAATAGTAATAATATTGATGATAATATATATATATATATATATATATATATATATATATATATATATATGAAAGACAAGGATTTTTTTATCATCCCAATAAAAAACACTAAACTTCACATCCTTGCCAGGCATCTTTAATAAAATGTGTCGACAAGAAAATCCGCTTTCTAAATTCGCACACTTATATAAGGCGCTCGTGGTGAAATAGATATTGTCATAGATAATGAACAATGCGTCACGAGTTCAAATCCTAAAGGATGTAGATTACATTTTACATAGGACTAAAATACTTGGGAAATATAGGCATCCAACTATTTTATCTCCAGCGATAGGTAAATTGTCGGGAAGCCCAGGCTCTTTAACCTCGGTATAGCATGCTATCTTGTAGAATGAAAGCAGTTAAACTTCGCTTAAACATGACGTTGTGTCACACCCTACTCGACCCTCACAAACACACACACAATATATATATTTATATATATATATATATATATATATATATATATATATATATATATATCGATACAGCTTTGCATATCTAGCTTTGCCCAGTCGGCTGGGACTATAGAATGCACTGACTGCATCTCTGCAGAGGGTTAAACTCCACCCGAACGAATGTCCTGAATTGACACTAAACAATCTGATAGCTAAGTTCCAGTAATGCTGGAGCTTTAGGGAATGCAGAGTACCCCTTCATTTCCACCGCACCCAGGTCCACTATGGCTCGGAGTGGTAGCACTTGATAGGGCCCTATCTATGGCTTAAATAGAAATAAACTGCTAATTGCTTGAAATAGAACTGTTTGGATAAACTGAATTGCTTGAAATAGAAATATTTCTTATAATTAAACTATGTACTTATACTAAACTGAACTGATTGAAATAGAACACTCTTGACATCTAAACTGCGTACTTATTCAAAACTGAATAGATTAAAATAGAAATGTTTTTGACATTAAAACTGTATTTACGCTAAACTGAAATGTTTGAAATAAAACTTATTTTTTGACATTTAACTACGTGTGGACAAAATCTATACTGATTTGTTTGAATTAGAACTGTTTGACTAAATTTAATTGCTTGAAATAGAAATGTTTTTGACAAACTCTGTACTCATGCTAAACTGAATTGTTTGAAATAGACCTGATTATTTGTATAAAAATGGATTTGGCGTTAAATAACCTATAAAGGTTGATATGCAATAAAACCCAAACAACCAACCAACCAGTCAAGACGTGAATTGCTTTCTTCAAAGAAATCAAATAGCTTTACATCCTGGCAGAGTTATAGTCAATATATAATTTATTAACATAGATATGCACTTAAATACATACTAGCAATACGTCTTGACACATATATATATATATATATATATATATATATATATATATATATATATATATATATATATTATACAGTCAATTTCTTTCCATTGGTCTTTGTAATTCTCTCTCAGCTTTTTTATTTCACTGGTTTTCTTTCTTATCTTATTCTTTCTTTCAATCAATTGTACTTCATAATTATCTACTTGTCCTTTTGTTTTATTGGTTTCAAAGAATTTGGTGTAGCAACACCCCCCAACTACCCTATATATATATATATATATATATATATATATATATTTACAATCTTCAAAAATGTGAAGCTATATATAAATTTATTGAAGACAGACAAGAATTTACATTTGATTTTTTTATTTGCATAATAAAAAAGTCAACTCCAAATTCTTGTCTGTCATCTTCAATAAAATATGCCTACAAAAATATCTGCAGTTTAAACTCCTCCCCACAATATATATATATATATATATATATATATATATATATATATATATATATATATATATATTGATAAAGCTAAATGCCAAATTTGAAATTATTTGTAAACTTATTCATTCTAATATATATATATATATATATATATATATAAATTTGGCATTTAGCTTTATCAATATTATCGTTTTATTTCTTTTCAAGTTTTTCACACCTGCATGAGCCGATGTTTTTTAACAGGAGTTTAAGTGATAGCAAGTCTACTCAAATCTCCAGGACTCTTCTTGGTATTCTGGCTGATCTCAATAAGGCTGTAGCTTGGATGGTTTCCAAGTTCTCCAGTCACTGCATCAATCCTTCGGTGACTGTACCAAGAGCACCACTTACTATTACTATCACCGTCACTTTCATGTTCCACATTTTTTCAATCCCCTAGCAAGGTCCAGGAACTCATCTTTCTTTTAGCTTTCTTTCAATTTATTATTATTATTATTATTATTATTATTAATTCATATACTTGTATGCTACATATGTTTTAGACTTTTACTCCCACTTCAGGCAATTTGAATGGTAAGTTAATTTCTTGAGTTTCTTTCTATAGTAAACATTATTTTGATCGGTTATTTTGATTTTGTTTAAGTCCAGTTTTGTGCTTGTAAGTGTCCCACTGAAGTTAAAGTGTCCAAAATAAAACAAAAAAAAAACGAGTGCCTCACCAGTATATGAAATGATAATAATAATAATAATAATAATAATAATAATAATAATATATGATCTTGCAAAAATTGATAAGAGACTTATAAATGATGTCCAAAACATCCGAAGAAGTCATAATATTCATTGAGGAAACCATGAAAATCCAGAAAATGGAGTTGACAGCAGGAGGAAAAATTTAAGCTGAGGTAAAAATCCAGAGAGTTATATTCCAGGGAGATGCGCTATCACCATTACTATTTGTGATAACGATGATGCCACTCAATCACATACTTAGGGAATACACGAGCAGATAGAAATCGCTGGAAAAGATTAACCTCCTAATGTATATGGACGTTATCAAACTATTTGCGAAAACTGAAAAAGAATTGGAAACCTTAATACAGGCAGTGGGGATATACAGGGATTGAATTTGGCATTGAAAAATGTTCCATGCGAATAATGAGAACCAGAAAACAACAAATGACAGAAGGAATAGAACTACAAAATCAGGAAAACATCAGAACGCTCGCAGAAAAGGAAAATTACAAGTACTTCAGAATATTGGAAGTAGACACAAAAAAAAAAAAAAACAAGCGGAGATGAAAGAAAAAATTTAAAAATCGTATCTCAGAAAAAGGAGAAAACTACTTGAATTCAAAATGCATAGCAGAAATCACATCAAAGGGATAAACATGTGCCCCTTGTAAGATGGTCGGGACCATTCTTAACGTGGACGAGGGAAAAACTCCTACAAATGGACAAGAGAACAATAAAACTCATGACGATACGTAAAGCCTTTCAACCCAGATATTACATAGACAGGCTCTATGTGACAAGAAAAGAAAAGGAAGAGGATGACTTGACAGCATTGAAGATAGCGTCAATACATCGATAAGAGGACTCAAAGACTACATAAAAAAGAACAAAGAAAAACTAATTTCGGCAACCAGAAATAATACAAACAATACAAGGATCGACAGAACAACAATTACTCGAAAAAAATAAAAATGAACCTAATTATATTGATATTTCAAGCGATAAACAAGAGAAATCTCACACACGAAGACTTAAACATGGCTAAGGAAAGGAAACTCTAAGAGAGAAACTAAATTTCGTCTAATAACAGTACAAAACAACACCATAACTACAAACTATGTTAAAGCAAAAACAGATAAGACAATAAAATAATAAATGTAGGTTATCTGGTGATAGAAAAGAAATGATCAATCATATAAAAAGTGAATGCCTGGACACGACTGGATGGGAAGAGTGATTCGCTGGGAATTGTGCAATAAATTTTAATTTGACCATACGAACAAGTGGTATGTGCACAACCAAAACTCCGTCTTGGAAAAAAAAAACGTACAAACTTTAGTGGGAATTTGAGATACAAACGGATCAGGTAATCTCGGCCAGACGACCGGATCTAGTTTTGGTCCTCAAAAGAGAAAAAAAAAAAGGAATATCTGCCGAATAGAGGACTTTGTCGGTCCCGGCAGACCACTGAGTAAGATCAAAAGATGAACAGAGAGATAGATATCAGAACTTTGCTTGAGAGCTGAAAAAACACGGCAACAGAAGGTGACGTTGATACCATTTGTAGTGAGTGCACTTGGGATAATCCCTTAAGGATTGGCAAAGGGACTAGAGGACGAGTGGTGACCATCCAAACTATAGCATTATTAAGATAAGCCAGAATGCTGAGAAGGGTCCTGGAGACTTGAGGAGACTTGTCACTCAGACTCTGGTAAAAACCATCAGCTAACTTTGGTGTGAAAAACTCTCAAGGATTAAATAATAAGAAAAGTTAAATGCCAAATATGAAAACATTTGCAGACATTCATTTAAGAATATTTACTTTTCGCTAGTTATGCCAAAAAGAATTTATATATACAAGTATATACCCAACCCACTGTCATGAACGGAAAAAACCTAAAGTTAATTTTAAACAAGATGAATCTGCACTGAATTGATACTTTATCCTTCTCCTAGATTTATTGTTATAAGATTAAAGGGTCAGTCTACTCTGCTATTCACCCATAGCGTGGTTGGTGAATAGTCGGATTCATGCCTTTACCAAGAGTATTAATACTCACAACTACGTCCAAGATGAGAACTCACTTAACCGTATCTGTTTTCTCTGACGATATCCCTTACTCTATGAGCGTAATATATATATATATATATATATATATATATATATATATAATGTGAGAGAGGGATGGCAATAAACAAACCATTAAAAAACTTTCTCTTTAAATTTGAGTTTCTATCTATCAATCTATCTATATATATATGAACAGAGAGGAGGACAGAAGAAAGAAAGAAAGCCATTCGTAAATATACAATTAGAATCAAACGTAACTGGTTCACTGACGACTTCAATTATCAATCTTCTCCCCACAGGAATTATATGGTTTGGTTTGTTTGTTTAATGGCATATCAACTCTTTTTAGGTTATTTAATGCCAAATCTATTCTCCAAGAAGAAAAGTAATGGTACTATTTAACCCATAGCTGGGAGGATAAGGGGGTTCATACCTTTCCCAAGGGTATTTGCCCGAAAGTGAACGTAATAGCGCGACTGGAATACGAACTCGCGTACTACGATTCCGCAGTCCATCGCTTTAACCATTACACCACGAGGACTTCACAGGAATTATTTGATTTTGTCATATTCAATATAAAACACAATTAAATAAATAAAGAATAAAAAAAAAACTTTATCTACGTGTGAGACTGGGGCAATATTTTATCAGAGGTTTTGTATCACATGTCACAATCACCCTGCCTCGCAACAAGACTAAACTTTGACACTTTTTTTTTTCATCTAAACGTCATCGGTAACGATATCCGGGCATTTTTCCTTAATAGCATCAATTTGTCTAGCAAATAGCCGATAGAGTTACAAGTGGTCATCCCACTGGAAACGAAGTGCTAACAGAGAACCCGACAGAGGTGAGAAAAGACTTAACAGAGCTGCAACATATCTATTACACAACAAAGAAGTGAAAGTCACAAGCGCTATAAACTATTTAATAAAACAACAATTGAGCCCTTTCTAAAGGGAGAACTCCGGTATATATATACATATATATATATATATATATATATATATACCGGAGGTCTCCATTTAGAAAGGGCTCAATTGTTGTTATATATATATATATATATATATATATATATATATATATATATATATATATATGTATATTTAGGCAGCATTTCTTCATTAATGCAAATTTCATTAAACATAATAGACATTTTATGTCTACATATTTTCTTCTGGATCCCTTCGAATTCCCGTATTACTTTTATCGTATTCGGGAGGAATTGATTTATGTATTGTCCATAGTTGTATGTATCCCTAGTACTTTCTGCCCGACTTTGGGCCATCATCAGGGGAGGATCTATTACAAAAGTGATGTAACTTTTGTTTTAGCATATTACTACTGTGTAAGGGCGTCTTTGCCGTTGAAGATTATGGCGTTTGCTTATAAATGTAATTCTATAATTAGTGCCAGTTGCTAATTGAGATTCTCGAAGCACTACATAT
>OY757930.1:45074992-45192492 GCA_963585895.1 Sepioteuthis lessoniana
TGATGTTAATTTAGAGTTTTTCCTTCTCCAAGACTGGCTGCCATGCCAATGATAAATGGTCAAACCTGCCCTAAAATGTATCCATAGCTAGGGCGAGAATAGCCGGATTCATACGTTTCACATCGGAATTTGCACGATATGAAATACAAAGTTCTGTTCAGGATTTGAACTCGGATCACTGCGTTCCTTTCCGACCACCTTACGCTATGAGATTGATACATAGATATATACATGTGAATAAACAAATCGTTTAAAATGTCATTCTTAAATCAAGAAAGCGGTTAAACACTGATAAAACCTGTTTTAGCAAATCTCTCTCTCTCTCTCTCTATATATATATATATACACATATACATGCACCCATATATATATATATACTTAATCATTGCAAAGTCAATTTATTAGCGTAGATTAACAGGTTGAATCCAGAGTTTCCCTTCTCCTTAACTGGTTGCCATTCCAAGGTTAAAGGATCCAGTTTACCCTACTATTTACCCATTGCTGGAGGGAGAATAGTTGTATGCATACTTTTCTCAAGGTTATTAGCGCTATGTGGAATGCGAATAGCCATTTGAATTCACGTATATATATATATATATATATATATATATATATATATATATATACGACAGTGTATAGTTGTCTCTGTCTCACTTGGTGTGTTCGTGGCAGACCAAATGCAGTATAATTTGGCGAGTGCTCAATATCTGTGATAGCACTATAATATAATATAGTAATAAATGTACACATATTCGTTTTTATATATATTTGATAACAAGGATTCTTTTTCTGGCTGATGATAGTCGTATAAAAGCGCCATGAAATTAGTGATTGCAGATAATCATCCATGCTATTAGATATATATAAAAACTAATATATATTTATCATTATATTATATTATATATATATATATATATATATATATATATATATATATATATGTAAAAAAATTCTCAAAGTAATGATATTTTCATATCACTCGGTCTGTCTGTCTGTCTGTCCCTCTGCTCTCCATTATTATCCAGTAGTGTTTTTGTCTAACATGTCTGAAAGAATTTGAGCTAGCATCATATATATATATATATATATATATATATATATAATGCTAGCTCAAATTCTTTATGCATATACATATATATGAGGGTTTTTTTAATGCCTGTATGCACATACAGACAGATATGTACCAGACTATGAGTTAGTGTAAGCGTCACTGGCCGACTATCGTTGAAGGAAGCGTATGTATTTGTTAATATTTCCGCCGCCCGACATAAAAAAAATCGTTTGCAAAAATAAGCTTTCAAAAACAGTAAAGACAAAACAGAATGAAGCAAAAAAGGAAAAAAAAAAAGGCGAAGGACATTAATTTTATTCGCTTGTTAACACGTCACAGCCAATGAACGCTACAACTTTCCTGCTGATATCAACACCCCAGCCACCCCCTTATTTCTGCCCCAAATCATCCTGCAATACCAATGAAGGTCTTAAATGCCAGCCAGCTCAGAAAAGCGACTATCAGTGAGCGAGAATGGATGGACAAATAAAGGAATGAATAGAAAGTCATACTGATAGAATCGTACCGTATTTTACTCTCCTAATCTCATTCTCTCTCTCTCTCTCTCTCTCTCTCTCTCTCTCTCTCTCTCTCTCTCTCTCTAAATATATATATATATATATTGTGATGAAATTTATAGCATAAACATTTCACTTCTGTGACTATCTGCTTCATGATGTATCTATCGATTGGCAGTGTTTTTTGTATTCTTTTTAATGTCTTTTTTTTCACTCCTGGGTATGTGAAGAAAACTGCGATTTCTCGTCTGTACATATGCCATTTGTCAATATGGTTGCATTCAATTATCTTACACAATTCTCAGCCGTCCCTGCTTTCTATTTTTGTTTACTCATTTGAGAGTTCTTTACATCATCTTTTCAGTATTCTAGCCGATCTCAACAATGTTGTAGTTTAGATGGTATCCACATAGTTATTTCTAAGTCTTCCAGTTCCTTTTACTAATCCTTTGTTGACAATACCAAGAGCACCAATTACAATTGGTATCACCATCACTCTTATGCTCCACAGTCTTTTTCAGTCCTCTTGCATGGTCCCGGTATATATCCTTTTTGCTTTTTTCAATTTTACTCTGTGGTCAGCCGAGACAGCAAAGTCCACAATTCGGTAAGTTCTCTTTTTATTAACTGTTTGTTGTTGTTGTTGTTGTTGTTGACAAGGTCTGTTCGTCTAGCCGAGATTTGGTGAACCGCTTGTATCTCGAAACCCCAGAGGATTTTGCGCGTCTTATTCTCCAGGACAGATTCTGGATTGAGCATATATCACTTGCATGTATTATTATTATTATTATTACTAATATTATTATTTTATTTCTTGAGACATTTCACAGGAGTCTGCGTAACAGCAAGTCTCCAGCACTCTTCGAAGTATTCAAGCTGACAATAAGAGTGCTGTAGTCTGGATAGTCACGATTTGAGGTACATTTTACAAAAGCTCTTTTACGGGTGTTCGGGTACCATTCCAAGGGTACAATTCTAGGTGATATCATCTTCACTTTCATGTTCCACAGCTTCTTTAGCTTCATGGCAGGATCCAAGTATTTGTCTCTCTTTTTTGCTTTTTTTTCATTTTCATTCTATGTTCCACTGGAAAAGCAAAATCCACAACGTGACAATTTCTTCTTTTTTTTTTTCTTTATTTATACAAAGTCTTGTCTTCCGTCCGTGATTGGATGATTCGTTTGTGGTATTATTATTTTACTTCTTACGAGTTTTTCTCACCAGTGCTAGCCGATGGTTTTTCATCGGAGATTGAGTGACAGCAAGTCTCTTCATATCTCTTGGACTCTTTTAAATATTCTGACCAACATCAACAATGTTCGTTCTCCAATTTCTGACTCTTCCAGCCCCTTTAGCCTGCCTTTGGGGATCGTTCTAAGCGTGCCAATTACAAAGTTACCCAAAAGTTCCCCAGTTTTCGTTTTTTTTAGTTCTCAGGCAAAGTCCAAGTACTAGCCTTTCTTTTGGGTTTCTTTTTTTTTTTTTCACTCTGTTATCTGTTGGTGCGGAAAAGTCCGCTATATGGTAAGTTCACTTTTGTTTTTTGTTAATCATCACTAGGTCTGGTCTCCTAGCCGAGATTAAATGATCTATTTGTATCTCAAAATCTTGTGGAGTTTTATGCGTCTCATTTTTTTGGACTGACTTTGGTTCGTGCATGTAGCATTTGGTTATACGGTCAAAGTTCAATCTCTTGCCTGTTTCCCAGTTGATCATCTTTACCACGCAATCGTGTCAAGCTTTGGACTCTTTTTGCACTAATTTGCTATGTTCGCTTATCGTGTATAAATCGTTTCATTATTATCATTATTATCATTAAAAAAGATTATAATATTTGGAGTGGGTAGAAGCGTTTGAAAATCGTACTAGTATAATAAAGTGAATACTGTGAGAGAAATAAGGGGTTATGGTGGCTTCATCTACCAGTTAAATTAGTAATTACTCCCAAGTGAACTGTAGTAAAATTTCTTGCCTAAAAGAGTTACTTCCCTTTTCTAATTTCTTTTTGATTCGATGAAAATATTAGACTGAATGAAATAAAAGACTACGGTAGTCTCATGTTCTAATGAAGGCACTTGTTGCTTAAAAGAGTGCTGTAATGTAAATCTTTGGCTAAAATGTCGAAGAGTTACGCCATTTCTCGAATTTATTTTGAATACGATGATAGTGTTGCGCTGAACGAAATAAGAGGTTATAGTGGTTCCATCTTACAGTTAAAGCAGGGATTACTTTTGGCAAAAAACTCCAAGAGTTATATCATTTATATCCTAAGGAAAAGTATTAATCCAGTGATTCTACCTTCAGCTATAGGTAAATTGTGGGACAGACGGGCCTCTTCAATATTGGAATGGCAACCTAAATAGGAGAAGGAAAATTCTGCATTCAAACCAGTTGTAGACCTGGAGAGGGATGGGCTCTAAAAGAAGACATGACTGAAGTAGGTGACGAGACCAATGAGTATGTATTATTACAATGCTGTAGTAAATACCCACAGATCTGAGGTTAAAGAGTTATATGTCTCAATAAATTGCCTTGAATCTAAAACGGAACGAAATAAGTAGATATGGTGGTTCCATCTATTTAGTAGAGGCATGTGGTGTTTCAATGCATTCAACATTTCTCATCCAATGGAACAGTGGTTAGAACTGAAACCCACATTGCGAATTTATTTTTTATTTTTTATTTTTTGTTCTCTTAGTTTATCAAAAAGAAGCGTTCAGGGATTCAAAGATACTAATATGCCATCTCGTAGTGCCTATATTTCCGGTCTGAGGCTTAAATTATGAATTAATAAAATTTACATCATCAATAGTTTGGCGCGTAAACGTCTTTCCTTGGGGGAAACCCGACGCGTTTCACGGTGGAACTCCTGTTTTCAAACGATTCACTAACGCCACTCTATTAAGATTTCTAAAAGAAACACTTGAAATATATTAACATTTGCAAAAAGAAAAAAACCAACATGAAACGTAAATAAAAGATTAAAGATATTTTTTTAAATTGCTAAAAGCTGAAAAACGGACGTGTTTGATGTTCACAGACCTACCAAATATGCACTTAAAAGCACAACTAAATAAAATAAGAAGCCTTACACCTACACCTTATATATATGTATATATATATTGGGGATTTTTTCAAAAATTTCTTTTCAAGTTTTAAAAAATAAATTAAATCCATAGCAAATACGTTATGCTTCAAAATAAATTTCGAACATTAATTAAGTTACATAGATTTGAAATCAAAACCAGTAAAAGAATGCAAAGAACTTTCTTTTTTTCTTTATATTTTCCATTTTATTTCTAAATTTGAAAATATTTCAGAAGATAAAATATCGCATAATAACATTGCTCAGATGATGGTTTAAATAACTAAGAAAAACGTATAACATCCAATCATAAATAAAGATATCATAAGATTAAATTATAAACAGATCCACACAATACTTTGTTTATATATATATATATATATATATGTATATATATATATATATATATATATATATATATATATATATATATATATAGAGAGAGAGAGAGAGAGAGAGAGAGAAATAGTTGATTTTGGTAAATCTGACAAGATGATAAGAATAAGCGGAAAAGTGGATAAACCAAACACTGACAATGGATATCGAATAAGAAAGAAGCGAATGCTAAAGACCCTACGCCAGGCTCGTTTGGGAATATTGTCTCTCTGCAGAGATGCTGTCGGTGTATTCTACATCTCTAGCTGACTGTGGCATATTATCGTTGGTTTTCAAATTGAGTATGGATAAGTTTATACCTTATGCTTTGATAAAATTTGAACAATGATGTGCTGTTTTTCGGAATTCCGGTCACGCAACAATGGTATAAATTTCAAAATAAAATACGAATGCACACTACACACACCCAACTTTATATATATATATATATATATATATATATATATATATATATATATATAATTAACCTATAAGGCTCTGACATAGTGAAAAATAAACATATCATACAATTTGCTAAATAAATTATACAACCTGATATCTGGGAAAAAATTCAATAAAAAAGAAAAGACTAACAGCACCCGTACTATTTGAGAATAATCAAATGGGGGTGCCCATGGTGTAATGGTTATTGTCGTAGGAAATGGATACGACGACACGAGTTCAAATCCTGGACAAGGCTGATTGCATTTCCCATAGCACTAATAACCTTGGAAAAATATGAATCCAATTATTCTCCCTACAGCTTTTGGTAAATAATAGGGCAGACTCGGTTCTTCAGCCTTGGTGAGGCAACTAGTCTACGAGAAGGAAAACTCTGAATTCAAACCTATGAAACCCCGCTAAAAATTGACCTTGTATCATATCCTACCCGAGCGGAGGGGTTGGTAAATAGGATTAAATAGTGGTGTGATGCCCAACCAAAAGAAAAAACCGTGGCAGAATCAATTAAGTTAAACGTAAAAAAACTGCTCGATACACAAAGTAGAGCGAATTTAAAGTAGTAAAGCCTATAGAGTTAGACCAATCCACCTAACCTTCAGCGACTGGATTATCAGGAAGAATCTGACTCAGGACTTGAGACAGACAGACTGAGAAAGAGAGAGGTCACACAAACAGAAAGCGATTTCTAAAGATTATATGCAATACTCGCCTTCTGATCATTGAAAAATATACAGACCCAAATTTTAAGTTAAAAACCAGGCGAACAAACAACGACCGTAATTTGAAATATAAGTAAGTAAAGTTGGCGACCGTAGTCGAGGGCGACCAGAAGGCTCCCTTTTCAGTAGTTACTACACCGAATTGTAGGGAGGGCACTATTTCTTTCCCTGGATTGTTCCATTTTACCCATGATACGTACCTAATGTTGCTGAGTATTAAGCAAAGAGGTATAAACTACCATTTTTAAAGTATGACGCGACTTGGGATTGAAACCAGGCCTTCAGGACCATTGGCGAACACTCTAACCACTAGGCCAACAAGGTAAAATTATATATCTAAAATCAAAAACATGAAGACGATCGGATGAATCAAGATGAAAACTACGTCTCAAGACATCGATCCGTACAACTACTTTGAGCTGTGCTTTGGTTCTATTGATCTGCGATCAAAGGCTGACCTTGTTCAGTGCAAAGCATATCTTCTATCATCTTCCCAGGTCTTACAAAGCGTCCACAACCGAGTTACCTTCTCTGAGTTAAAAGGCAATAGAGCCTGGATAATCTTTCTGAAATAACAGGAGTCTGGTTGTTCATGGCAACAAATTCATGAATAGCAAATATGGCCGTCAATTTTAGTAGAGGTTTGGTTCAAGTGAATTAGGCATATTTATAAACTTATAGTGCGATATAATGATTGAAATTATGACTATTAAGAAATTCAAAAAATCTTTTAATACACATGTCAAGTACACATTTGCGAACAATTATGAATTGAATCAACGTAATCGTGCGATATATTGATTTATTGAACAAAAGAAAAAAATCAAATAGTAGAATAATTAAGATTGGTGCATTCTGTGATAGATAGATAGATAGATAGATTGATAGATTACAAACTGTCATTGATAGGTGGATTGTTTGTTTGTGGGATAAGAAAAGACATTTAGAAGAGTTAATATATATATATATATCATCATCATCATCATATCGTGCTGGCAGCACGGATATCCCTGACCCTCTTTCGCCACTCCTCCCTATCGTTCATCGCCCTAGGTAGGTCTTCAGGACAACAACCTGTATCCTCACATAGCTGCTGAATGTACGTTCGTGCTGGTCGTCCTGCTTTTGCGCGGCCGTGTGTGGGGATCCATAAGAGTACATCTCTTATGAGTTCATCTCTGCTTCTCCAGCAATGTCCTGCATGTCTGGTTCGCCTAACTTGAATAGTTTTCGTGATAGGGGGCAGGTGGCCGTACAGTTGGTGTCTTGTTGGGTGTTGCCGCCAGGACTTGTTGAGGATTGCACGCAGCATTCTTGTGTAATTGCCATCTAGTTTCTTCTCCAGCCGTTTTGTTAGCGTCCATGTAGTGCATCCATATAGCAGTATCGGTGTGACCGCTGCCTGGAAGAAACTGCGTTTCATTTTATCGGTTAGGTTTGATTTCCATATAGTCGATAGCCTATTGATAGCTGTCCATGCTTTCGTTAACCTCGTTTCGATGTCCTTTTCGGTTGATTCGACGCTGCTTCCTAGGTACGTGAATTTGTCTACTAGTTTAAGAGGGGTTCCTTCTAGAGTGGAGATGTCCCCCGTTTGGTTATAGCACATATATTCCGTTTTATGTGCATTAACATGGAGGCCTATGCTTGCTGCTGTTCGTTCCAAACTATGCAGAAGTGTTTCGGCTTGGTCAGGTGTATTTGCCAGTATCGCTATGTCATCGGCGTAGTCGGCGTCGGTAATTGTTGTTGCGGGGTATCTTCTGCTTCTTTTCTTCGTCAGTTCGAAGCCATTCTCTTTGATTTTGTCAATCGATGTTCTAAGTACGTAGTCTAGACAAATGATAAAGAGATACGGAGCCAGCGTGTCTCCTTGTAGTACTCCTGCTACTATGTCGAAGTATTCTGTGTCTCCATCTGGTGATCGTACTTCCCATAACCAACTAAAAACCATTCAACTACAAACACGAGTGAATTCAAGTCTCATTGCATACCCAATTAATAAGGCCTTGTGTCATAAATCAAGCTCGAAACATACACGTATGTAAGAACAAAATAAATAAATAACTCCTAAAAAATACAAATCTCTTGGCTGACCTACTCATTTTAATATATATATATATATATATATATGGAGTAATGGTCCAAGGACTATAGGTGTGGCAGATTCGTATATAGATTATATGAGGGATTCCATATATATCTATGGGAGTGCTCGATGTATGGCTATTATAATATATGTCTTTCCAATGTTAAAAAACTCACATACAAAGCGTATATAATGTAACTGAAAGAGGCGAAGATAATAATTTTCGTCAAAATGAATTTATATGGCTCTTTCACAGTGAGTTTTCTTACAGTTATATATATATATATATATATATATATATGTGTGTGTGTGTGTGTGTGTGTATGTGGAGAGAGAGAGAGACTAATTGATTAAAAGATATGTATAGACTGCTTGATAGAGAGAGACAGACAGATTGACAGACAGAAAGAGATAGAGAGAGATCGGTTGATTACGATAGAGAGATTGATAGATTAAAAACTTTGATAAATAGGTTGATTGACTGTTTGAGAAATATGAACAGACACTTAGATTGATATATACATATATATATATATATATATATATATATATATAGAGAGAGAGAGAGAGAGAGAGAGAAAGAGATAGAGTCAGAGAGAATAACTGACTGAAAGATATGTATAGAATTCTTGATAAAGAGACAGAGAGACAGACAGAGACAGAGAGAGAGAAAAAATAGATAGATAGATAGATAGATAGATAGATAGATAGATAGATAGATAGATAGATAGCAATAGAGTCCTAAAGAATAAGAAAAAAGAAAGAAATATGGTCAGCAAAATGGAGATGAAAACTATAGAAGATTTAAAGAAGGAAAATAAAAAAGTAATAGAATATGAAAATGACAAAAAGAAAACGAAAGAGAGAAATATTCTCTAATTTCTTCTATTGAGCTCGAAGAGAAAGAAAGAAAGAAAGAAAGAAAGAAAGAAAGAAAGAAAGAAAGAAAGAAAGTAAGAAAATATCAATGAATTCTCTCAGAGGAAATAGGGCTCATTTCAAACACGTGCTTTACTCCAACGTGATGTAGATTTCTTCGACTATGCTCATAAAAAAGTCTCTCTTGTTTACAGAACTCTTAAAAGTTATGTGGTCACACGCAGACGATAAAAAGGCGGGAACACAGACAGCCAACGGTGATTGTTGAATGGAAAGCCATTTTCTCTGCTTGTCTTCACAGGCTTATTTGATAGCTAATGTTGAAGCTTGTCATTCATGTCCTTTGCAGTTTATATATTTGTCAGCTCTCAGTTTCTGTATAGCTTTACTAAGTAAACACATCGCCGTCTTTTCTCTATGTACTCAAAATATATCTCGTATTTCCCATTGAAATCCTTACAGGCAACGACCGTCTCCGACTTTGTTAGTTGTTTGATCAGTAAATTTCAAAATAGTGCGCATAGAAGAGAAGGCATTATTTAGTGACTGGTTGGTTGGTTGGTTGGTTGGTTGAGTTTTATGGCATATCAACCCTTGTTGGCTATTTATTTCCAAATCCTGTTTGCACACACAGACATACACAAACATACACATGCGCACAACCCTCCCATTCGTAAAATGGTTATCCTGTTGACCAATGTTCCGGGAGATGGAGCTAGAGTGAAGCTTGGAGCGATGGTAATGAAGGGGTACTCCGAAACTACCAAAAGGTCCAGCATTTTTGGAGCCTCACCATCATATTGTTTATTGTCATGTATCCAGAACACTTGGCGGGTTTTTTTACTCCTCAGTAGAGATGATGTCGATGTATTCTGCAGCCCCAGCCAACTGCGCAGGATGGTTTAATGTCATAATCCAGGACACTCGTCGGGGAGGGGTCTTACCCCTCTGTAGAGCTGCAGTCGGTGTATTCTGCTGCCCCAGCCGACTGGGCCATAATTCTATTGAATATTATTCATTCATTTGCACAGTTAAGTGGTTTCAAGTATTGCAATGTAATACTAATAGTTTAATTCAACAATTATTTTTGTGCACATTTAGATTGTTTCAGATATAGTAAATAAATAAACAATTCAATTTAACCCATTGACAAGTTCTCATCAACCGAGATTGACATCAACACGCGACTAGCAAAGGCATGGATAGCTAACGATAGACTATCGGTCATATGGAAGTCAGACCTGACCGATAAAATAAAACGCAGTTTTTTCCAAGCGGCAGTCGTGTCGATACTGCTGTATGGATGCGCTACATAGACGCTAACTAAACGTATGGAGAAAAGGCATGACGGCAACTACACGAGAATGCTGCGAGCAATACTGAACAAGTACTGGAGGCAACACCTCACAAAGCAGCAGCAGTACGGCCACCTACCACCCATCGCGAAAACTATCAAAGTTAGACGAACTAGACATGGTGGGGAAGTAGGGACAAACTCATAAGTGACGTCGTCCAGTGGATCCTCTCCTATGGACGAGCAAAGGCAAAACGACCAGCTAGAACCTACATACAACAGCTCTGTGCTGATACAGGATGTAGCCTAGAAGACCTACCGGAAGCAGTGGACGATAGGGTAAGATCCGTGCTGATTGCACGACATGATGATGATGATTTAATCCATAGATTTGGCCTCCTAACAGGTACAACCACTCCGGGTTAATAGGCCTGGAAATAGTAGCAATAAAGGGGTTCATCACATTCTCTAAAGCTCAAGGAGTGGAGCCTTACCATCAGATGATTTAGTGTCATAAACAGGACATTCATTCGGGGATGAGGTCTTACTCCTCTGTAGAGATGCAGTCGGCGTACTCTACAGCCCCAGCCGACTTGTCTAGAAAGCATAATCCTGGAGACGAATAAATATTAAGAAATACAAAGATCTAAAATGAATAAATGAAGGAATCTGCGTGAGGTGGAAGATGTCTTTGATTTGGTTGGGTTGATTTAATCGAATATCAACTTTTAATGGGTCATTTAATACTGCTATCCAACCAGTTCATTGGCCTAGTGGGTAGAGTGTTCGCCAATGGTCCGGGAGACATGGGTCCCATCCCAGGTCATTTCACACAAAAGCAATCCAAGGAAAGGAGTAATGCACTCCCCTACATCTCGGTGTAGTAGCTTTTGGAAAGAGCTTTCTGGTCGCCCTCCACTACGGTCGCCAATTTTACTATACTTAATACTGCTATTGGCCTCATGAGTAGAGTGTTCGCTAATGGTCCAGGAAAGCGGGGTTCAATCGCCAGGTCGAGTCATACAAAAGACTCAAAAAACGGTACTTGATGCCACCCTGCTTAACACTCAGCACTATAAGGTTAAAAAGATCAAGGATAAAGTGGAGCAATCAAGGGAATGGAGTAGCGCCGTCTCCTTACACTTCGATGTAGTAGCTATTGAAAAGGGACCCTTCGGGTCACCCTTGACTAAGGTCGCCAACTTTACTTACTCTAATACTGAAATTTGATTCATTCGTAAATCTTTAATCACCATAAACTAGGTTTTAAACATTACAACAGTCATTTTATGATTCTACCCATTATTTGTCTATAATAGTAATTATTTGTTTGCACATAGTTTTTTGGCATCAATTATTCCTATCAAATATAAATAAGTTGATTGATATTTATATGGTTTCAAGTATTTTTTCTTTTTTTGCTTTATTTGGCTACTCATCCTATGTTTTCCACATTATTGAGCATAATGTATTTTGTATTTCATTTTCATTCACAGTGTTGGTTCGAATCGTTTGACATTTCATCTTCCCATTGTCATGGAGGACCTTCAATTAGTTACAATAAAATGATCTCACTTATATATATAAGATCATTTTGTTTGTGTGTACTTATACAACACCTCCACATGGATAGTGAAAGTAAATTGCCGAAATTGTGGAAATGAAAGAAAAGAAAAGATAAACAAATACTCGCATCTTATCAGACAGCAGAAAAGGCTTTAGATTATCATTACGACGGTGATACCTATCGTACTTGGTGCACTTGGAACGGGCACGAAAAGCTTAATAATAATAATAATAATAATAAACTTGGTGCTTAGGATATGTATTAGAGTTACAAAATTTCCACCTCAAAGGAAAACATTAATAGCCTTATAAATGTGGATGACGTAAAGGAATTTATGAAAAATGAAGTTAAAAAATCCTCAGAACCTAGAGACTCTGAAACAAAGAAATATACAACCAGGATAGAGGAATGTAATTTGGAATTGAAAAATCTGCCATGCCCATAATGAAAGGTGAGAAAAGAGAATCAGTGGAAGGAACAGGACTACCAAATCAAAGAATGCATAAAACGCTTGTAGAAAAAGAAAACTTCAAATATTTGGTAATATTGATTCCGGTTGCCATCAAACAAACGATGATAAAGTAAAAAATAATTTTTAAAAAGTGCCTCAGACGAACGATAAAGCTTCCTGAAATCAAACTCAACCGCAGAAATCTCATCAAAGGTATAAACGCCTTATGAAAAGATACTCGAAACGATTCTTTAGAGGGACAAAGGAAGAACTGGACATATGGACCAAAGGACAAGAAATTTAAGGACGATACATCAGGCGTCACATCTGATTGATAAGAGACAGACTATATGTGTCTAGAAAATAAGGAGGAAGAGAATGCATTAATACAAGGACTTGAATACTATATCAAGAAGCGCAAAGAAAGACTAATTACAGCAGCCAATTCCATCCATGTCAACATAAATAAAGATAGGAAAATAACAATGCTCGGAAGATAAATGGGAAGATAAACAAGTGTATGTATATTTCAAGCGACAACCTGGCGAGATTTAACACGGGAAAACCTGGCTATGCTTACGAAATGGAAATCCCTTGAGAGACATTGATGCTCTGCTAAAAGCAGCAAAAAACAATGCTACAAGAACCAAGTTAAAGCGAAAATCCTTAATACCCAAGTGCGAGACTTGATATGACTGGGTGGTAAAGGTAATCCCATGAGATGTGTGCAAGAGATTGAATTTCGACCAAACTCTATGCACAAACTAGAAGCTGTCAAAGAAAATGAAACACGTAAAAGCCCCGGGAATTTTGAGATACAAGTGGATCAATTAATCCTCACAAAAAAATGCTCAACTAGAAACTGTCTAAGAAAATGAAACAAATTATATGCACAAACTAGAAGCTGTCTAAGAAAATGAAACAAATTATATGCACAAACTAGAAGCTGTCTAAGAAAATGAAACAAATTATATGCACAAACTAGAAGCTGTCTAAGAAAATGAAACAAATTATATGCACAAACTAGAAGCTGTCTAAGAAAATGAAACGCGTAAAAGTGAAAAGATAGACAAACACTTGGACCTTGCTCGAGAACTAAAAAGAAACTGTGGAACATATGGGCGACGATGAAACTAATTGTAGTTAGTGCACTTGGAACGGCCCCAAAAGGATTAAAGAGGAGGATGGAAGATTTAGAAATTGGAAGGGCGGGCAAAGACCATTCAGTCTACAGCAGTGTTAAGATCGGCCAGAATAATGAGAAGAGTCCTGTAGACTTGAGGAGACTTGTTGTCACTCAGACTTCAGTGAAAGACTACCAGCTAAAGCTGGTAAGAAAAGCTTGAAAAGAGTATTATAATAATTATAGTAACCTCAACCAGAATACCAGACCTCATAGTAATCAACAACAACAAAAAAAACTTGCAAAATTGTCGACTATGCTGTACCGGCTGACCACAGAATGAAACTTAAAGAAAGTGAAAAGAAGGATAAGTACCTCGACCTTGCAAGGGAATTAAAAAAAACTATGGAAAATGAAGGTGACGATTATACCAATCGTGATTGGTGCATTCGGTATAGTAACTAAAGGACTATTAAAAGGACTGGAGGACTTGGAAGTTGGAAGACAAATGGAGACCATCTAAATTACAACATTGTTGAGAACGGACAGAATACTGAGAAGAGTCCTGGAGACTTGAGGAGACTTGCTGTCACTCAAACTCCCGTGAAAGACCATCGGCTAACGCTGATGTGAAAAACTCTAAAGGAATAGTAATGATAAACAATAATGGATTTTGATCTGCCAGCGACCACAGATAAAAATAAAAGAATGCGAAAAGATAGACAAATATATGGACCTTACCAGAGAACTAAAAATCTGTGGAATATAACGGTAACGGTGATATCAATTGAAGTTGCTATACTAGAAACGGTTCCAAAAGGCTTAGTATAAAAGACCGGAAGAAATGGACATTAGATGAAGGATCAAGACCATCCAGATCACGACATTGACATTGGCAAGAATACTGAGAAGAGTTCTGCTGACCCGAGGAAACTTGCTGTCACTCAGACTGCAGTGAAAAATCAAAAACGAACGTTAGCGTGAAAAACTCGCAAGTCGTAAAATAATAATTTGCAAACCTATTTACAAGAGGAAAGTATTTTTCAGGCGAAATTATAGAATGTCCTTTATCCGAATCTTAATCATTTTTAGAAACAAAAGCGTTGGTGTTTTAAGCCTCAAATCATACGTGTATCATCTGCTGGATGATGAAACTCTTTTTTTTTTCTTTTTTTTTTTTTGTTGCTTTCCTTGCCCTTCAAAATACAAGACCCCAATTTATTTTCACAGCGACACCCAAGGAAACGTGTTCCTTTGAAGATGAACTCATTGACATTTCTTTTAACTTTTGGTTTATGAGTTTCTTGATATTAGGTCTATCTTGTTCGCTGGGTGTGACCCAAAATAAAGGTGGAGTGACTGCATTTTTTTTTGGGGGGGTGTCTTTTCTTTGGTCGGAGTTACAATGGGCTTTTGTCAGATTTCATGCTGTGTGAGCATTACGGAAAATATCGAAATTGATATATTGATAAATAAATAATCTATTTCCCTATTTTTTGTTTTTTATTTCTTTGTTTATTGGGGGATTTTTTCCGGGGCCATGTACTTTTATAATTTTCTTAAAAATAAAGGGGGTGTCCTCGTGGTGTTAATAGTTAAAGCGATGGACTGCGGTATTGTAATAAGTAAGTTCCGCTATTACGTTCACTTTCGGACAAATACCCATGGGAAAGGCATGAACCCCCTTATGCTCCCAGCTATGGATTAAATAATGCCACAACGGATCATTGAAATTGTACTTACACTAAACTGAATTGTTATATATAGAACTGTTTTAACATTTAACTGCGTGTAAATAGAATTAGCTGAGTTAGAACTGTTTGAATAAACTGAATAACTTGAAAAAATATGTTTGCCAACTAAACAGTGTACTCATGCTAAACTGAATTGTTTGAAATAGAACTGACTACTTGCACAAAAATGGATTTGGTGTTAAATAACCTACGAAGGTTGATATGACATAAAATCCAACCAACCATTAAAAATAAAATCTTTTTAAACCGTACAAGTCTCATTTCTTCTAGCTTCGACTCAAAGATTTTTCAACGCTGCAACTGGTGCCATTCATTGTATATCAAATGACAGTAAGATCCTTCAGTACTCCAGCAATTACTCCTATTTCTATTAATTGTAACTAATCTCCTGTGAAAGGTTTTCACACCAACGTTAGTGTTGAATGAATATATATGGAGGAAGAAAAACCATAATACTTGGTTATAAAAATATAACTTTGACCAAATGAATAGTGTTCGCTAATGGTCCGGGAGACCAGGGTTCAATCCCAGGTCAAGTCATACCAAAGACTCAAAAAATGGTACTTGCCACCTTGCTTAACACTCTGCATTACCAGGTAAGGATCAAGAGTAAAGTAGAGCGATCCAGGGAATTGAGTAGCGCCCTCCCCTACACCTAGGTGTAGTAGCTATTAAAAAAGAAACCTTCGAGTTACCCTCGACTAAGATCGTCAACTTTACCTATTCTTCTTGTGAGAGATAGAGATAGGGAGGCAGCGACAGACTGCCATATTGACCCATAAATGATTTATTTTCAAGGCTCCACTTAGAACTTCTACTTCTCAGCCGAGGTGTACTCAACGAGAGGCCTGCTGTATGCCGCTCAGTGGAACGCTGCCCAAGTTGGGCGCCCAAGTACTAGCTGGCGCTCGCCCTGACCAATCGCTCTCTTTTGGCCACATCTCACGTGGGTATCTGCATAAATCATTTAATAACACCCACACATTTCCGTTCAACCACGTGATTACTTCCGCTTATTTTCACAGGTGTGTCCTGTACAGTGTATATCTTATTGACGGTTCAGTCAAGGGTGAATATGCAACATTAGCCGATGGTTTTCACTGGAGTTTGAGTGACAGCAAGTCCCCTCAAGTGTCCTGGACTCTTCTCAGTATTCTCTTTGATTTTAATAATGATATAGTTTGGATGGTCCTTGTTCGTTCTTCGATTTCCAACTCTTCCACACCCCTTATCAAGTCTTTCATGATCGTTCCAAGCCCACAATTACAATTGATATCACCACCTTCATGTTCCACAGCTTTTTCAGTTCTCTTATTATTATCATTATTCGATGCGATTTTTTCTCCACAGTTTTGAATTGTATTTTTTCGCTGAGGTCTGAGTGACAGTAAACCTTCTTTGGGTTCCATGGTGCTTCTAATTATTCCAGCTGATTTTAATAATGCTGTGGTCTTGAGAGTATTGATTCTTCTTCTCGTCTCTAGATCACCCAATTTATTTTCTAGGCCTTTTGAGACTGTTCTAGTGGCACCAACTACCATAGTTTCGCCGTCACTTTCATGTTCAACGGATATTTTTTTCATCTTTTTAGCAGGACGGAAGTACTTCGTCTTTTATTTTATTTTCACTCTATGATGTGCTGAAACTGCAAAATCCACTTCTTGACAGTACTTTTCTTCTGGTTAATCAATATTTGGCCTGGTTTTCTTCTCAGGAGTTGATGATCCGTTTGTTATTATTATTATCACTCCTTTTCCTGTTCTTCACACCAGCATTAGCTGCTGTTTCTCATTGGAGTTTGAGTGTCAGCAAGTCTCGAGTCTCCAACACTCTTCTCAGTATTCTGGCCGATCCCTACAATGCTGTAGTTTGGATGGTCTCCACTCATCCTCTTATTTGCAAGTCCTCCAGTCCCTTTAATAATCCTTTGGTGACTGTACAAAGAGCATCAATTACAATTGGTATAATCGTCATGTTTCACAGTTTCTCAATTCTCTCGCAAGGTCCAGGTACTTATCCTTCTTCTCACTTTCTTTCAGTTTTACCCTGTGGTCAGTCGGGAAAGCAAAGTTCACAATTCGACGAGTTTTCTCTTTTTTTTGTTGATTATTTCAAGGGATGGTCGTCTGGCTAAGATTAGGTGATCCATTTGTATCTCAAAATCCCTGTATTATTATTATTATTATTTTACTTCTCACGAGTTTTTCTCACCCGCATGAGCTGATGGTCGATCAACAAAGTCTGAGAGGCAGCAAGTCTCTAGTTAAATACCACCAACTAAAGCTGAGAAAAACTTGCAGGAAATAATAATAATAATAATAATAATAATAATAATAATAATAATAATAATAATAATAACAAATGATATATGCACAACCCAGCACCTGTCCTAGAAAATGACACGAATAAACTCCTATGGGACTTTAACATACAAACGGATCACCTAATCCCAGCCAGAAGACCAGACTTAATAATAATCAACAAAAAAAAACTTGCAAAATAGTCGACTTAGATGACCACAGAGTAAAACTGAAAGAACGTGAAAAGAAGGATAACTACCTCGACCTTGTTAGGGAATTGAAAAAACTGTGAAACACGCCGGTGACAATTATACCAATTGTAATTAGTGCATTTGGAACAGTAACTAAAGGATTATTAAAGGGACTGGAGGACTTGGAAATTGGCGGACGGGTGGAGACCATCCAAACGACAGCGTTTTTGAGAAAGGCCAGAATAATAAGAAGAGCCCTGGAGACTTGAGGAGACTTGCTGTCACTCAGACTCCAGTGAAAAACCATCGGCTAACGCTGATGTGAAAAGCTCTAATGAGTGAATAATAATAATAATAATAATAGTGTAATGGTTATCGTCGTAGGGAATGGACACGACGACACGAGTTCAAATCCTGGACGAGACTGATTGCATCCTACATAGCACTAATACCCCTGGGAAAGGTATGAATCCAATTATTCTCCCTCCAGCTATGGGTAAATAGTAGGACAGACTGTTCTTCAGCCTTGGTAAGGCAACTAGTCTAGGAGAAGGAAAACTCTGTAATCAAACCTGTAAAACTCCGCTTAAAAATTGACCTTGTGTCACATCCTGCCCGAGTTGGGGGGTTAGTAAATAGGATTATAATGATAATAATAATAATAATAATAATAATTATTATTATTATTATTATTATACTCATTGTGAGTCTTTTTAGAATAATTATTGTTATTTGCGAGTTTTTCACACCACCGCTAGTTGATGGTCTTTCAGTGGAGCCTGAGTGACAGGAAGTCACCTCACGTCCCCAGGACTCTTCTCAGTATTTTGGCCGACCTCAATAATCCTGAAGTTTGGATGGTCTCTACTCGTCCTCTGATTTCCAACTCTTCCAGCCTTGTTATCAAGCCTTTAAGGACTGTTACTAGCGCACTAATTACAATTAGTACCAATGACACCTTTATTATTATTATTATTATTATTATTAGTAGTAGTAGTAGTAGTCAACTCTTTCCGAGTTTTCATCCTAGTAATAACCTTTGCAGATGTTCGAGCGAGAACAAGTCTTCCTCCGCTCTTCTGCACACTTCCAATATTCTAGACGCCTGTAACTGTTATGAGGTTTGAAAGGTCTCAAATCTTCCTTAAATCTCTAGTTTCTTTACTTTCTTTCCCAGATTCTACAGGATTGTTCTGAGTGCTCTTATTATAATTGGGATCACTGTCAGTAATCAGTTGAAACAGCGAGGTTGATTAGCTGACAAGATGTTTTCTCCTTTTTGTCTAAATTTATGTGATGAAGCTTGATATTTTTTATCACTAGAAATATTCAGACTATTGACCTCATCTTTATTGTTATGCCCACAACGTTTCGGCCGATATGTCCTTTAGCATTCTTCAGGTGTTTCATGTTGAACACGGGAGCGCACACAGAACCTCAAACTGAACCCTTTATTTAATCCACTTGGGTAGACCGTATTTTGTAAAAGATGACAGGGTACAAGTGGGAAGTTATAGTAAGTATTGCTTGTTATTCTTACCGGTTGATGGGATTGAACTTGCGACCTCCAGATGATTTCATTCAGAAGCACATATCAACAAAAAGCCTCATCCACTGTGCCATGTGTCCATGCGGAATTAAATAAAAGTATTAAATAATGAGTTGAGTTCAAGGTTCTGTGTAGGCTGCTGAGTTTGATATGAAACACCTGAAGAAGTCCGAAGGATATATCAAGCGAAACGTTAACAATAAAGATGAGGTCCATTGTTTGAATACTCTAAGAGATGAAAATATTTTCTTCTTGTTAAATATAACAAAGTCTAGTCTTCTAGCCTGGATTAGGAGACCAATTATATATACATATATATATATATGATTTGAATTTCGTCGAAAACGAGGAATTATTCGAAATCTCTCGATGAACTAACGGGACGTGTTTTCTGAACAATGTTTCTGATGTCAGGTGACGTTTTTAAAGAAACGAACGCTGATTCATTGATCAAACGGCCAATTTTTCTTGTCATAAACAGCCAACTTTTCTTGTTATACAACTTTTCCAAATTTTTATATATTTTTACACTTTTTATACATCCATCTATACTTAACCTCACTTATATAACCCCTCATAGCCCTGATGATGGTTCAGCAGAACCGAAACGCTATAGTGTCGACTTTGTTTCTCAACCAATCTCCCCTTTCTATTTGGATTATTTGTTGTCAATTTTTCTTCACTAACTGTCGGATTACTATCCATTATTTTCTTCCATATACATCATCATCATCATCATCATGTCGTGCCGCTAGCAGGGATATCCCTGACCCTTTCTCGCCACATCTCCCTATCATTCATCGCTTCTGGCAGGTCTTCAGGGCTACATCCCGTATCCTCACATAGCTGCTGTGTGTATATTCGAGCTGGTCGTCCTGCTTTTGCTCGGCCATATGCGGGGGTCCATTGGAGTACATCACTGATGAGTTCGTCCTTGCTTTTCCAGCAGTGTCCTGCAAGTCTACTTCGTCTAACTTGGATAGTTTTCGTGATGGGAGGCACATATAATCAGCTAGAAAAGGAGATTTGCTCCTAGTCTTAGTTCATAAAAAACAGCCAGTTAAAACTGGTGTGAAAAATTACCATGGGTGAAAATGATAATAATATTAATAATAATAATGATAATAATAATAATAATAATAATCACGTGACTAGATGGAGAAGTGATCCTTTGGGAATTGTACAAGAGATTGAATTTTGACCATACTAACAAATAGTATATGCACAAGCCTGAATCCGTCCTGGAGAATGAGATGCACAAAATACTCTGGAATTATGAGATGCAAACAGATCACCTAATCCCAGCCAGGAGACCATACCAAGTAATAATAAACAAACAACAAAAAAAGAAAACCTGCCGAATAGAGGATTTAGCCGTCCTGATGGACCACAGAGTGAAAACCAAAGAATTTTTATCCTTAAGAATTTTCGGACTATTTTCTTCAACTTTATTGTCATTTACACAACGTTTCGGCCGATACGTCCTCCAGCCTTCTTCAGGTGTTTGTCGAACTCGGGAACCTTCACAGAACTTCAAACTACGTCCTTTATTGAATACACGGGGGTCGCCTGTTCTGATTCCGTAAGCCATAATCGGGTACAAGTGTAAAGTATTCCTGCAATTGTTATTCGCCTGCAGTCAGGATTGAACCTGCAACCTCCAGATGATTATCTCCTTAGAAACTTAGGGAACCAACGCCTATAACCGTTACATTATGTGTCCTGCTGGACAGTTCAAAGTGAATTTTGGGGACTTATGAACTTAATGTTCTTACTTGACTAGAATTACTAATATTATGTATGATTTTTTTACCTGTGCTCATATTCGGCCGAAACGTAAAAATAAAGATGACGACAATAGTCCGAAAACCCTTAATGAAAAAAATCATCAAACTTCGTCTCAGAAATTTAGACAACTAAAATCAAAGAAAATGAAAAGAAAGACAAGAACTTAGATCTTGCCAGAGAACTAAAAGACATGAACATGAGAATGAATGTGACGATGCTACCAAGTGTAATTGGTACGCTCGGAACAATCCCCAAAGGCTCGGTAAAGAATTAGAAATCTGAGGATGAGCAGAGACCATTCAGACTACAGCATTGTCAAAATACTGAGAATAGTCCTGGCAATTTAAGGAGACTTGCTGGTCTGAAAAACTCGTATGATAATCATAATCATAATAATAATTATAATAATCTAGGAACCGTCTCAAAGGGTTTGGAAACGTGACTAGTGGAATAAGAAACCTGAGAAATAACCGATACCATACAATCCACCGAATAATGAGATAGACAAGAATATTGAGAAGGGTCCTGCTGTCCTGAGAAGACTTGCTGTCACTCAGACTCCAGTGAAAGGCTACCTACTGGCGTTGGTATGGAAAAATCCGCAAGGAGAGAAATAGTTATGATCCTTCACCAGGTTCAAGAAATCAGCAGTATACCTGTATTTAAAGATGTGTCGGAGGTTACACGATCAAAATGAGTTTGAAGTCGTATGATCGCAGCCGCTCACATTCACTGTGAAAAACGATGTTACTATCTTTTGCAATGTGCCCAATCGCACTGACAGAAACATGAAAAGATAACAAGCCTGGCATCCTTATCAGTGACGGAACAGAAAAGTGAGTGCACGCTTATAGGCATAGTACACAGCCCCCTGGAAAAAAAACTACAGGGAAGACATCTTAGGATAACGGGTTCAAGATTGAGACCAACCAGAAAAGCGGAATTAGCGTAAATTTCACCGTACAAGCCAGTCTAGCAGATATATATTTACCAACCAGCTCCTAACGGGTCGGATGAGACACAAGGTCAATTTTCAAACATGTTTGAATTCAGAATTTTTCTCTCTCCTTGACATATTGCCTAACCAAGGCTGAAGAACCCAGTCTGCTCTAATGTTTCCCTATTGTTGGAGGAAGGATAATTGGATTAATACCTTTCCCAAGGGTATTAGTGCTATTAGTGCTATCAGCCTCGCCAAGGATTTGAACCCGTGCTGCCGTGTCCATTTCCTACGACAACAACCATTACACCACAGGCACCTCCAATCTAGCATATAAGTCGACCTCTAGATTTTTTTGCACAAAAATCTGGGTTTGACCAACAACAGCTATTTTTGTCAACACCAAAGCATGCAGTAAGCTTCTAGTTGATCAAATTCATTCAGTTGGCCAAAATGACGATTGGTTGTAATAACGTGCAGCAAAAAGATACAATGAATTGACGAGAGATTATCTTTATAAATGTGTATGAGTAAAAACTGTGTGGTATCATGGAATCAATCGTCAATAAAATATCTTTCAAGTAACCTTAATTTAAAACGTGCAATATTTGTACAATAATAATATCAAAGTGTGTATATTCAGTAAAGTAAAGTTGGCAACCGTAGTCGAGGACAACCAGAAGGCTCCTTTTTCAATAGCTACTACACCAAGTTGTAGGAGAGCGAGCTACTCCTTTCCCATGATTGCTCCACTTTACCCTTGATACGTACCTTATATTGCTTAGTGTTAAGCAAGGAGGTATCAAGCATCATTTTTAAAGTCTTTGGTATGACCCGACCTGGGATTGAACCCAGGTCTCCTGGACCATTGGCGAACACTCTACCCAATACCATAATGTCCCATTAAACTGTCAATGCTCTAGTAGTGTGCATAATTTTTCTCTTAAATTAGAAATACAAAAGTCATGTGAAACATGCGAATCTTATACATTAGATTATATATTCATATGAATTCAATATTGCGCTGATAAAAATATCGTAGTTGTGTGACTGCCCGCTTTGGTGCTGTGAAGTTCCAGTTAGAATTTACACTCGTTGAATCAGTTGTTAGAAAAACGTGTTATATACTATGTTAATATATATTTTGATACATGTTGATTTTTCATATATGTTCACCAGAGACTGGTTTAAGTTGTAAATGTTTGTGGCAGTCTGCTGGAGTTACGGTAGGTGGTATATACTGATTGTTAGGAGTGCTGTTCCACTGGTTGACCACTCAGTGGAAAAGGTTTCAATTTTAGACGTACCTGATATGTCTACTCCTAGTTTTGTAAAGACTTTTTTTTCAGGCTTAAAAATCGTCTTCTCCGCAGCAATTTATGGTATATTCCAAATAATAACAGCGGCCATAGGAGATGTAGATGTCGGGCAGTTGCGGATGGAAAAGTTAACTCTTCTATCCCATTGCCCAGTCGGATGGGGCTGCAGAACAGACCGAATGCATCTCTGCAGAGGGGTAAGACTCCACTAACGAGTACCCTGATATGACACTAAACAATCTGATGGTGAGACTTCTGTATTGCTGAATTGTTTAAATAGGCTTAAGTAGACACTATACTATCCTTCCTAAAAGTAGTTGGACTATACGGAAAAATTTCTAAATCGGACATTTCTGAAAATTATCGAAGTGAAACACAACGAAATATACACCACGAATAAGTATCAAAAGATATTTCTAAAAAATCAAAACAAACTTTTTATCAAAATTACTTTAGATGACCCGAAAAGGGTTGATATGCCTTAAAACACAGCAACAAAAACATCAGCTAAGGTCAAACTGTTCGTTTACAAATCACATATCTAAATATATAAAAACAGGCTTTGAATAACCTACAAACCCTAAAACCGACCATCTAATCGTATCCCAGTGATACATCAACATCTATAGCATCAGGAAGTTTGCCCTCTTCGGAACGGGTTACCGTTTTACGAAAGAATTAACACTCTTGAGACAGTTACCTTATAATGTTTGGTGCAGTCTTACAGTTGAACCTCGATACACTTCGACCGGCAGTCTCATGGGATACCTCATCCATATGGCCTTGTGCCGCATATAAGCAAAAAGGCTTAGTAAATTACTGCTTCGGGCTGGCTGTGTTAGTCGGTACGCGGATAAGGTCGGGTGTTTGTTAGATTTTGTAGACAGAAGGCCGAGGCCACCTGACATGAATACCGGGGAAAGTAGGTATTCCTATCTCGTGGATAATACTGACTCTCCTTGGGCAAAAGGGGTCCGTCCCCCAGACTCCTACCAGCTTTGGCAGGGCTTAGTTTATCGCCTGGCGCCTGAGGTGCCTCTTTTTAGGTGAATGCCAATGGGGCTGAAGGTATTTTGGAGCCAACAGGCATGTCTGGGCTACGGACCTACGCCCAGCTCCCATGTTAAAAAAGCATTGTACTACACTTTGGCTTTGTAGGATGCTAAACAAATACTGACTTCAGTCCTACAACGCAACCAGGTAATGATACAGTGGTGACTGTTTTTTCTCTGAACATTATTCTCTACTTGTTCAAAATTTTCATAAATGGATATATATTAAATAATATTAATTAGAATCCTTCGATTCTTCCTACATCGATGTATCAATATTATAATGAAACATAGTGACAACGGAACCACCACTGGTTCACGGTTCGTCAAATATATATATATATATATATATATAATTCTTTATTTCGGTTAATACGAGTTATGTTGTTAAGAAAGAATTTTATGTGAAAACTAAAAATACATTGAAATATTTCGTCACCTACATCTTCATTTACTTATTCACTCGCAGCTGGTGTCCTACTAAAATTGTCACGTAAAACCGTTTCTATTCTCTGTATTATGAATTCAAGAATTTATTTCTAAAAAAGTCTCTGCACTTTCCCATGTCGGCAAGGTAGCGTGAGGCCAAGGTTAAAGAGTGTCTCATATTAAAAGCATTTTGGCGGTGGGGCTTGATGCTTCACTTCAAAAATAGTCGGCATACAATTCTTTTCATTGACTAGATTTGGTTTGGTTTCTTTGTGTATTGGCATATCACTCTTCCTGGGTTATTCAATAGCAATATCATAGTTGAATAAGAGGTGTCCTTTGGTTGTAATGGTTAAAGAGCTGGACTGCGGAAGCGTAGTAAGCGAGTTCGAATTCTAGTCGCGCTGTTACGTTCACTCTCTGACAAATACCCTTGGGAAAGGCATGAACCACACCCTTATCCTCCTAGCTATGGGTTAAATAGTACCACGGCTGTTATTCTAGAAGGACGGATTTGCCATTAAATAACCCAAGAAGGTTGATATGCCATTAAACAAAGAAACCAAACCAAACCAAACCATAGTTGAATAAAAACAGAAGTGATACCCTATTTACCAACCCCTCCGCTCGGGCAGGATATGACACAAAGTTATTTTTTAAGCGAAGTTTGACAGGTTTGAATTCAGAGTTTTCCTTCTCCTAGACTAGTTGCCTCCCCAAGGCTGAAGGACCCAGTCTGCCCTACTATTTTACCCAGAGCTGGAGGGAGAATAATTGGATTCATACCTTTCCCAAGGGTATTAGTGCTATGTGAAATACAATCAGTCTCGTCCAGGATTTGAACTCGTGTCGTCGTGTCCATTTCCTACGACGATAACCATTACACCACGGGCACCTCCATCAAACAGAAGTGATATTATCTGTTGGGTATTACCAACCTTTTTCCACGCAATGAACTAGTCCATCTGCCATATATAGCAGTAGCTACTAATACCAGGGCAGACTAGAAGGTGAAGAGCAGCTTCTTATAGGAATAGTATTAGAGCGTTGGAGACTGGAGATCGCACTTGATCACCTTACTTGCTACTGTAATAACGGAAGCCAATACTATCGTTGGAATATATCTTTATTCTGTATTCACAAATCCTATATTCTTGTCTACTAATAGTCTCTCTATTGAATATACTTTTTCCTGAGAATACATCTCTATTTCCACTCATATTGTGGTTTGTCCTTTATTGAATATTACAAGCGTTCACTAACCAGAACGCAACACTATATAACTCATAGATTGGAGGATAAGAGGTTTATTCTATTTCTAAAAGGTATTAGTCCGAAATTAAACGTGATAGCACGACTGAAGTTCGAACTCACTTACTTCGATGTCGCAGACTAGTACGTCAGCCACCACGTTGCAGGGACACACTTTTGATTAAATTTGGTTTAATTTAGCACGCACTTTATCATCATCATCATTATTAAGTTGTACTGACAACACGATATCTATTGAATCTCTTTTGCTATTCGTCCCTATCAGATAGAGCTCTTTTGACAAATTCTCAACACAACATCCAGTGTCCGTGAAGAACTGACGAATATAAGTTTTGCTGGTCGATTAAAAAAGCAAACAAGAATGAAAAGTTCAAGAAATCAACAATGGGAAGAAAAAAATAACTGTACGTATATACTTCAAGCGACAAACTCGGATAATTGTCCATGATATTACCGGGGCAAGACTAAGAAATGGACAGAAATTGAGAAAAACTGAATTATTTTTAATAGCAGCGCATATAATGTCATAAGGATAAATTATATCAAAGAAAACATTGATAATAAACAGAAAAATAAAAAGTGAAGGTTATATGGTGACAGAGATAAAATGGTTAATCCCTTTATTAATGAATGCAACAAACTGGCCCAAGAAAAATAATAGAGTAGGTATGATTGGGTGGGAAAGGTTATCCACAGGAAACTGTGCAAGAAATTAAAATTTTATCCTACTTCCAAATGGTATATGCACGAACTAAAATCTTTCCTAGAAAAAGAGATGCATAAAATTCTCTGAGATTTTGAGATACAAACGGATCACCAAATCTCGGCCAGACGACCAGACTTAGTGATAGTCAACTGAAAAAAAGAGAACTCGCCAAATTGTTGACTTTGCTCTCCTGACTGACTATAGGGTAAAACTAAAAGAAAAAAAAAGAAGCGAAACGATAGACAAACACCAAAATTTTGTCAGAGAGTTAAAGAAAATTAGTTGATCATGAAGTGACCGTGATGCCAAGTATAATTGTGGTGTTTGGAACGGTAACCGAAGGGTTGGAAAGCTGGCTAGAGAAATTAGAGTTAGAATCGGGGCCATACATACCCCATAATTGTTAAGATCGTGTAAAATGCTTAGAAGAGTTCTGGAGACCAGGAGAGACTTGCTGTTACTCAAACTTCAGAGGAAATTCACTAGTTAAAACTTGCGTAAAAAATTTTTTTTAAATTTAAAAGAAAAAAAAATCGCAAGAAGAAAAAGATTGGCCAAAAGTATCAATACAAGTATTAAAAGTTTACTTTAATATGAAAAATAAAAAGAATCGAGACTTTATCTAACTGGGAAAATGCAGAGAATATGAGACTAACAACTGAAGCCAGTAATAAATGGAATGCTCGGAATAGATCTAAGAAGACTTGCAAATATATTCAAAGAATCGGTTAAACATAAAAAAATTAAGAAGATTATTATAGGCTTCAACTTTCTTAAAATCAGCAAAAATAGTACGGAAAGTCCTGGAGATTGGTGGAGACATGCAATGGACAGGCAGTAATCACCTGAATTTATGATTATAATTAGAAATTATAGTGATAATTGCAGCAATAACAATTAAGATGCAGAATGTACTTCAAGAGATGCAAATATTAAAAACAAAATTAAAACAGAAATATGTAAAGTTTGAGGAATAGATAAATGATAATAATAATGATAATAATAATCGAAAAGCAGGCAAAAGAAGACAAAATAATTTAAAAATCAAATTCAAATCTGGACAAAAATATAATCAAGAAAATTTCACATCGTTAGTAATTTTGAAATTACTCAAGAAAAGTTCAAGAGTTGTTCGGAAAAATTGATTTCGTTTTCTTTTTTATCCCAACATTCCGGTAGATCCTTTCTACAACCTTTTTCCGGTATCCTGCATGAAAACATTTTGTTGTCTGTTTTGTGATGTTTTTTTTACGTTCTTTCTCTTTCAGTTTTGTCCTACAAGAAAGAGAGTGCATTTCCACTTTCCAGAGTGGACATGCTTAAAAATTAAACAACCAACCTTCGTTCCTTTTTCTTCGAGGTTCGCCCTTACATGGAATGCTAGAACCTGTTAACGTGCCAGATTTTATATTTTGTTTCAAATGTTTACGGGATATTTCATTATGTAATGAATTCAATATCATGAGGAACTTTGTACAATAAATTCAGGGCCAAGAGTATTGGGACCTGTTAAATAAATATAAGGTCCAAATTATGAAGTCCCTCTACAATTAGGATAGGGCCCGGACAATGGAGTCCCTGAAAAATAAGTATCGGTCCCGGTGTATGGGCTCTCTGAACAATAAGTATTCAGTCCGGCGTCTGAGGTTTTTGTACAATCACTCTAGGGCTCAGAGTATGGAGTCTCTGTACAATAAGTATATATCCTAGAGTATGGGCTCTCTGAAAAATAAGTAATCGATCCGAAATATGAGGTCCTTGTACAATCAGTTTAGGACCCAGAGTATGGAATCCCTGTACAATGAGTATTCGATCCCAGTGTATGGGGCTTCTGTAAAATAAGGATAAATTCCGGAATATGAGGTCTCTACAATAAGTGTAGGGCTCAGGGTGAGAGTTCCTTAAAGAATAAGTATTGGTACTAGATTATGGGTCCCTGTACAATCAGAATAGGATCTGGAGTAAGGGCTCTTGAAACCCTAAGTATAAGGTCCGGAGTATAAGGTGCCTGTACAATCAATATTGAGCTTAGAGTATGGGGTCCCTATACAATAAGTATAAGTCCTGGAGTATGGGCTACCTGAACAATAAGTGCAGGTCCCAGTGTAAGAGGCTCCTGTGCAATAAGGCCCGAACTATAAGGCCCCTATACAAGAAGTATAGGTCCCGAAGTATGACGTCTTCGAAGAACAATTATTCGGTCAGAAGTATGAAGTCCTAGTACAATCAGTACTGGACCTGGAGCATGGGGTTCCTGTACAGTAAGAATAGGTTCCGGAATATGAGTTCTCTGTATAGTAAATATAGGGCTCGAACTCTGTTATTCCTGAACAATAAGTATATGGTCTGGAATATTGGTAACTGAACCAAAAGTTTAAGTCTAAATGTTTATGGTCCCTGACAATAATTCTATGTCCCCGAGTATGGGGTAATTGTACCATAAGAATAGTGTCCCGAGTATTGGATCCCTGTTCAATAAGTTTAACACCCGGAGTATAGGGTTACTGTATAATAAGTATAGACCCCAGAGTATGGAGTCGCTGAACAAAAAGTATTGCTCCCATTGTATAGACCCGTTGTAGAGTAAATATAGGGCACGGATTATGTGGCTCTGTTCAATTAGTATCGGCCTGCAATAGTCTTCAACATCCTTCTGTTAAAATCTTAAGTTCTAACTCCCACCCAGAGTAACGTGTCTAACACCGCACTGAGCAAGACCATGAGAAAGTAACTGAGTAGTTTCTCCCAAGAGAACCATTTATACAGTCAACTATGATCTAAAAAGGACTTGAAGGAACAAGGTGAATATTCTGAAACATATTTCCAGGCAAATGCATTTCTTTTGTTAAAGATAACAACGATATTATAAGAGAAGTGTACATTACCGACCAATATAAAAAGCATGAAAACGCTCCGTGGAACACATACCTGCAAAGAATGAAAAGAATATTTTAATATGTTGTCATGATAATTCCTGCAAAGAATTCATTATTATTATTATTATTATTATTATCCTTATTATTTATTTATTTGTTTGTTATGCCTCCTCACATATAAATAAAGTAAATAAAGTTGGCGACCGTAGTCAAGGGTGACCTGAAGGCTCCCTTTTCAATAGCTACTACACTGGGGAGTAGTGGAAGGCGCAACTCCATTCTCTGGATTGCTTCACTTCACCCTTGATCCTTACCTTATCATGCTAAGTGTTAAGAATTTTTTTGAGTCTTTGGTATGAGTCGACCTGGGATTGAACTCGGGTCTCACGGACCATTAGCGAACATTAGCGAACACTCTACTCAGAATAATAGTGATACGAAATAGGCATAAAGATTTTTAAAATACGGGTTCTAATGAATAATTGTATAAATACGAGGGTCATTTAATAAATAAGAAGCATCTATTTGAAAAGAGCACAGTGTTTTTACATTCATATAAAGTCTGAGAATTTATTGAAAAAATATTCGAATCTCGTAAAAATATTTGTTTTTAGGCAATTAAAGATGGTGGCAGAGACCTCCTGACAAGAACAGAGGTCTGTCATCAAATCTTAGATGAATGAGAAGTGTAAACCATGTGAAATGTTCTGAGATATGCTTGATGTGTACGGAGGAGTATGTTTTATTAAACAAAAATGTCTACAAATGGGCTAAAAATATATTTGCCACTAAAAGTCCAAGTCGAAAAGAGAATCCATGGAGAGGAACCACACTGACTCTCCGGTGCAACCCCCCAAAAAAAAAACGCCCGGTCGCAGCAGTCATTAAGTAATTCAGGCCAATAGATTTCTGGATATGAAAGGAGCCATTACTTCAGATTTTTTCAAAAAGGTGCAACTATAAACGTTGTTTCCTATAGCCAATGACTCAGGCAAAATTCACCAAGTATATATATATATATATATATATATATATATATATTGTCACTTGGCAGTGTCTCTACACTAAATGGTGGCTCTTTAAAGCTAGTGGACAGGTTCCCCTACCTCGGAAACATTGTCTCATCTATGGAAAATGACATCAATACACAACTAGCGACGGCATGGACAGTTATCGATAGGTAAAATATCATATGGTAGTCAGACGTATCCGATAAAATAAAACGCAATTTTTTACAAGTAGTAGTCGTGTTCATACTACTGTATGGATGCACTACTAAACGTATAGAGAAAAAGATTGACGGCAAGGATGTTACAAGCTATATTAAACGTATCCTGGAAGCATCATTCCACAAAATAGCAGTGTTGAATAGATTTGGTGATCTCAATAATTACAGCACTCCAGCCTCATTTCCTGTCTGGGTGTTTATTATGACAATGGTGATTCTCGTATCCTTTCAGTGCGAGCGTAAAACTGCACCAAATGACTCTGTATCTGGACTAAGAGATCCGAATAGTTCAAAGCCTAACCAAACTGAATGATAAAATAAAATTAACGAAAAATGATTAATATAAAAAAAATCATTCCTTAATTAGATAACAAGCAGTTGTACGGCCATCTCCCACCCATCTCAAAGACTATCCAAATTAGATGAACTAGACATACAGAAACACTGCTTGAGGAGCAAGGACAAATTCATTAGCGACTTTTCCCTAACCTTACAGACAGTTGGACACACACATACATACATACATACATATGAACAGACAAACATAGGGAGATAGATTTTAGCACTTGGAGTATTCGAAATATTCTCTTTATTTTCATTGTTATACTAACAACGTTTCGATCGACACGTCCTTCAGACTTAAGGATGCATCGGCCGAAACTTCGTGAATATAACAAAGAAGATGAAAATAATAGTATGAATACTCTAAGTGATAAAATCAGGCTTATTCTCAGAAATTTGGTCAAATAATAAATAGATAGAAAGTTAAATAGAGGAACACTGCAATATAAGAGAAATTAATCTGGCCCAAATTCCTAATCAACAATTCGCTGACAAAAATCTTAATCTACGATCAAATCAACATTACAATGTTTGTGCGAATTCGCATATGTGTGTGTGAATGTGTGTGTGTGTGTGTGTGTGAGAGAGAGAGAGAGAGAGAGAGAGAGAAAGAGAGAGAGAGAGAAATGAGGTGTCTGCTTGTGTGTATGTGTGAAGAGCAGAGTGAGAGCCAGTTACTTTTTAAAAGAAAGAGGGCGAAATAAGAAGAAAACGTTTTCAGGCACAAATGTCGACCGAAAGAATTCGATACGAGAGTAAAATTTAAAATATTCGGATTAAAATAAAGAGGTCGTCTTTCTAATTTAAGCGGGAAATTGTAAGCTTTTATCAGGTCACATGGAATGGATTATTTTTCGCTTCTTATGTTAATAATAAAAAAGAAAAAGAACTTTTTTTAAAAATTAGAACTACAGTGCGCATGCGTCGTTGTGTAAAGACCGGCTTCAGTTAAATTGTCGTTCTGGGCTTTGGGTGTGGGTGTGACAAAACGATTTCATTAAAACGAGTGTGCTTATGGGTATTTTGATCACGGTATCGATGTCTCCCTGTCCCCACTCTCTCTCTCTCTCTGTATGAACGTGTACGTTTGTATCTGTTCACAACCGTATCCATGTTTATATGTGGATGTATCAGCGTGTGTTTGCATAGTTTTTACTATTGAACGACTATCGCCCAGAAAATGACCAATGCACACATATTCACATATATACATGAAGGTACACGTACACAGAAACACATATACGCATATACACACGTGTACACATATGCATAAGTATTCATGTATGCATGTGCAAACGCATGAAAACTTGGCTATATATATATATATATATATATACATGATGTGCTACAAAAAAATCGATCTTTAACAATCATTATCATCATCATGTCGTGCAACTAGCGCGGATATCCCTGACCCTCTCTCGCCACTTCTCCCTGTCGTTCATCGCCTCTGGCATGTCCTCAGGGCTACATCCCGTATCCTCACTTAGCTCTTGTATGTATGTTCGAGCTGGTCGTCCTGCTTTTGCTCAGCCATATGTGGGGTTCCATAGGAGTACATCACTTATGAGCTCGTCCCTGCTTCTCCAGCAGTGTCCTGTATGTCTGGTTCGTCTAACTTGGATAGTTTTCGGGATGGGAGGCAGGTGGCCGTATAGTAGGTGCCTTGTGAGGTGTTGCCGCCAGGACTTGTTCAATATTGCTCGCAACATTTTTGTGTATCTTTTATAATAGTGCACTTATAAATAGTTCCACACACATATGCATATGCACCGACAGGCACACTAATGTAACCGTACTAGTATGCACACCTACATTCATATATACACACGTGCACAAATACATGTGTACACATATGCACACGTATCAAAATATACACAGGCACATATGCGTGCATGTTCACATAGGTATATGCATACATATGCAATTGCATACACGTAGACATGTGCATGTATGCACATATATTCAAATATGCACATGCACATATGTAAACATGCAAACATATCCACATGCATATAGACGTACGTGTGCACATAGGAATATGTAAATATTTACATATATATTCACATTGTCCCATGTATACATCTGCACATACAGACATATGCACCAGTAGTCTTATATACGCCTGCACTGGCCTAGCGGTTAGAGTGTTCGCCAATGGCCCGGGAGACCTGAGTTCAGTCCCAGGTCGAGTCATACCAAAGACTCAAAAAATGGTACTTGATGCCTCCTTGCTTAATACTCAGCATTGTAAGGTACGGATCAAGGGTAAAGTAGAGCAATCCAGGGAAGGAGTAGCGCCCTCCCGTACACCTTGGTGTAGTAGCTATCGAAAAGGGAGCCTTCGGGTTACCCTCGACTAACAACATATGCGCATATGTAAGAAATATGTATTTGTATTTAGATATGCACATACATACAAGTGCATATACATACATGTGAACGCGTATTCAGATATACACATACATGCATGTGCATATATGCACATATGCATACACATTAAGATACACACATTTACAAGTGTGTACATGAGCATATATATACGTGTACTCATATGCATACCGATTCACTTAGGCACATATACTTGTTTGTACATTTGCACATATGTACGCGTATTCACACATATATGCACATATTTACACACATATTACACGCGCTCATATGCTTGTGTACACTCGTGGACGTGTATAAATATGCACTTGAACAATTATGCATACGTTTTCATGCATGCATAAGCACACATATGTACACTTAGTCATGATGTGCTAAAAAAAAAAGAAATCGATTTTTTACAATACTACACTTACGAGACATTTTAGATCGTTTACGTCTGAAACGTTGCAATGACCTTGACCTCTCGTCTAAGAATTCAACATAGCGTCATCTTAGTTACTATTGAGCAGCACTTGTTTGAGTAAGAGTGTGAGGAGAGAGCTTGTCTTTTTCCCCCAAGATGAATTTTAAAGGAATATGAAAGGCAACGTACTTGCTTGAATATTAGTTTCTAATTGGTTAAAAGAAAAAAAATATGTTTATATGTATAAAAACGGATTTGACATTAAATAATTTTCGATGGTTGATATGCCATAAAACCAAACCAAACCTATGTTGAGCATCTTCATGTCATATTAACAAAGTTTGTTTCTTAATATAATTCCATCACTTTAGACATCACGCCTTTTGGCAGAGGGTTACTCATCTGTAGAAATCTGATCGGCAAATTCTTGGTCCTACCAACAGAATGAGAATTACAAATTCGCAGCATTTCTTTTAACTATGTTGTGGGAGTCCCTCTGGCGTAGTGACAAATGTGCTAAACAGCGAGTAAACGAGTTTAAACTCCAGTCGTACTTGCAAGTTCTTTTTCAGTCTAATACCCTTAGGAAAGGTATGAACCTTCTTATTTCCCTTCTCCAGCTATGAATTAAATAGTATCACTAGTGTTTATCAACAAGGATAACTTTGGCATTAAGTAACTCTCGAAGGTTGATATGCCATTAAACAAAGAAACCAAATCATCAATATAGTCCCATTGTTTTCATTGTTGGTGTCATGTGTTCAAGAAGATACCTGACGTTAGTTCCTATAACTCTCTTCCCAAATATTATCACTTAAGAAGAGATTTTATCGCCTCATAGACAATCCGAAATTATTCTAATTTTTTTAAAAAGATTATTTAATCTTTTAAATCCGAAAATTCATTGTTTAAAGCATAGGTAAATCATGATAGATGATAAAAATTTTAGAATTAGAGATGATATATGGTTTGTTTGTTTGTTTGTTTGGGTTTAGTGACACATCAACCTTTGTAGGTTATTTAATGCCAAATATATTTTTATACAAATGGACACTTCTATTTTAAACAATTCAGTTTAGCATAAGTACACAGTTTAATTGTCAAAAACATTTCTATTTTTAAGCTATTCATTTTAGTCAAACACTTCAAATTAAAACAATTTATTTTAGTATAAGTATAGTTTCTGTTTACACACAGTTAAATGTCAAAACAGTCTTATTTCAAACAATTCAGTTGAGCGTAAGTATAGTTTCAATGTTAAAAACAATTACATTTCAAACAATTTAGTTTTGCCAACGTACACAGTTTATATGTCGAAGCAGTTCTATTTCAAGCAATTCAGTTTAGCATAAGTACGCACTTTAAATGTTAAAACAGTTCCATTTCAAGCAATTCAGTTTAGCCTAAGTACGCAGTTTAGATATCAAAACGGTTACATTTTTAGCAATTCAGTTTAGCATAAGTACAGAGTTTAGTTCTATTTGACCCAAACATAGGACCCTATTAGGTGCTACCACTCTGGGCCCGAGTAGACTTGGGAATGATGGCAAAGGAGTGCTCTACATTCCCCAAAGCCCCAGTATTACTGGAGCCTTACCATCAGATTGTTTAGTGTCATGCAAGACACTCGTTGGGGTATGGTCTTACCTCTCTGCAGAAGTGCAATCAGTGTATTCTATAACCCCACACACGTGGTGTTATGGTTATCGTCGTAGGAAATGGACACGGCGACTCGAGTTCAAATCCTGGATGCTACTGATTGCATTTCACATAGCACTAATACCCTTGGGAAAGGTATGAATCCAATTATTCTCCCTCCAGCTATGGGTAAATAGTATACAGACTGGGTTCTTCAGCCTTGGGGAGGCAACCAGTCTAGGAGAAGGAAAACACTGAATTCAAAACCTGTTAAACTCCACTTAAAAATTGACCTTGTGTCATATCCTGCCCGAGCGGAGGGGTTGGGTAAATAGGATTCTACAACCCCCAAAATAAAATATCCCAATGTATTACTTAAATTCTCATTATGTATATAATGTGTTTCAGTGAATTTTACTTTAAAACAAATACCGTTCGTTTAAAAACCAGAAATAAAAAATTAAGACCTTAAACAGCAGTGGCAATAAAAGTGAATAAAATATCGTAGATGCATCGTGCTGAGTTGGGTTGTTGACACACATACAAAACAGAACCGTGTCAGTATCAAGCAGAAATTAATTTATCGCAGTACCGATCAGCAGCCTGTTCAGTCTTGCCTACAAAACAGACCTTTCCCAACATGGTATCTCTTTTGGAAAATGAAAATCGGCAGCCCTTTTTTGGTTGATATCGTAAAATGCACGGGTCAGGATCACAAAGGAAAAAGATATAACAAACTTTGGAATGGACTATCATCACTCTCTCTTTCTCTCTCTCTCTCTTTCTTTCTCTCTCTCCAAAACAACACTGAAGGCGGTATGATTGATACTTTGCTCTTCAGTCTATGTCAAATAGATCCTAATAATTGCGATATGAATGGTGTATAAAGCTTGGTTGCAGATTACTTCTCGATTACATTCTTTGTCTACCGAGCAGTTGTTCTCTACTGCTTTTGGCGACTCACTTCTCCTTGAATTGCTCGCTATCCTCGGCTAAGCGTTTTTGCTCTCAATCCACAACGGCTAACCTCTAACTGCTGCTCTCTCGGACTGCTCCCTTGAATATATATAGGTCTTGACTTCCAGAAAAGAAAACTGTTCTGCCTGCTTCGACGACCCAAGACTAAAAAGGATATCCTTGTCTACTGGCTTCTGACTCTACTAATTCGGAAGAGATTAGATTATAACAGACATTAAAAAATTACCCTTTCATTCCCATCGAGGAATTTTTCTCTTTCAATTTAACTCTTTTAAAATCTGACGACTACACTAACTTATTTTGCTGCCCTTTTAAACTATTATGCATACACATACATGCATATGCATGCATACACGCCAGGCCTGTGCTTAACTGCAGTAATACAATTAGACACACACCTATATGCATATACCTACATACGTACATGTATACATATATGCATACATGCATTACGCTAACGTGTACACATCCATACAAATGCACTCACACCTACATACATATACCTACCTACATACATACATACATATATGCATACATGTATTACCTAACGTGTACACATCCATACAAATGCACTCACACCTATATGCATATACCTACCCACCTACATACATACATACATATATGCATACATGTATTACCTAACGTGTACACATCCATACAAATGCACTCACACCTACATACATATACCTACCTACCTACATACATACATAAATACATATATGCATACATGTATTACCTAACGTGTACACATCCATACAAATGCACTCACACCTATATGCATATACTTACCCACCTACATACATACATACATATATGCATACATGTATTACCTAACGTGTACACATCCATACAAATGCACTCACATCTACATGTATATACCTACCTACCAACATACATACATACATATATGCATACATGTATTACCTAACGTGTACACATCCATACAAATGCACTCACACCTGCATGTATATACCTACCTACATACATACATACATATATGCATACATGTATTACCTAACGTGTACACATCCATACAAATGCACTCACACCTACATACATATACCTACCTACATACATACATATATGCATACATGTATTACCTAACGTGTACACATCTATACAAATGTACTCACACCTACATACATATACCTACCCACCTACAAACATACATATATGCATACATGTATTACCTAACGTGTACACATCCATACAAATGCACTCACACCTACATACATATACCTACCCACCTACATACATACATACATACATATATGCATACATGTATTACCTAACGTGTACACATACATACAAATGCACTCACACCTACCTACATATACCTACCTACATACATACATACATACATATATGCATACATGTATTACCTAACGTGTACACATCGATACAAAAGCACTCACACCTACATACATATACCTACCAACCTACCTACATACATACATATATGCATACATGTATTACCTAACGTGTACACATCCATACAAATGCACTCACACCTACATGTATATACCTACCTACATGCATACATACATACATATATGCATACATGTATTACCTAACGTGTACACATCCATACAAATGCACTCACACCTACATAATATACCTACCCACCTACATACATACATACATACATATATGCATACATGTATTACCAAACGTGTACACAACTATACAAATGCACTCACACCTACATACATATACCTACCCACCTACATACATACATATATGCATACATGTATTACCTAACGTGTACACATCCATACAAATGCACTCACACCTACATACATATACCTACCCACCTACATACATACATACATACATACATATATGCATACATGTATTACCTAACGTGTACACATCTATACAAATGCACTCACACCTACATGTATATACCTACCTACATACATACATACATACATATATGCATACATGTATTACCTAACGTGTACACATCCATACAAATGCACTCACACCTACATACATATACCTAACCACCTACATACATACATACATACATACATATATGCATACATGTATTACCTAACGGGTACACAGCCATACAAATGCACTCACACCTACATACATATACCTACCCACCTACATACATACATACATACATATATGCATACATGTATTACCTAACGTGTACACATACATACAAATGCACTCACACCTACATACATATACCTACCCACCTACATACATACATATATGCATACGTGTATTACCTAACGTGTACACATCCATACAAATGCACTCACACCTACATACATATACCTACCCACCTACATATATACATACATACATATATGCATACATGTATTACCTAACGTGTACACATCTATACAAATGCACTCACATCTACATGCGTATACATTTATACATACATTACTCCGATGATTATACACCCATACAAATACACTTGCACTCACATGAATTTACTTACACGTACAAACACCCGTGGTGTAAAAGTTACCGTCGTTGGAAATGAACACGGTGACACGAGTTCAAACCCTGGAGGAGACTGTTTGCATTTTACATAGCGCTAATATCCTTGGCAAACGCATGAGTCCATCTGTTCTCATTTCTGCCATGGATAAAATAGCAGGACAGGCTGAGCTCTTTAACCTTTGAATGGTAAACAGTCTGGGAGCAGGAAAACTCTCATTTAAAACCTGTTGAACCATGCATAAAAATTGACTGGGCTATCTTATTCTATTATATTTTATTCATTTATTATTTTTAGAAAATCGTTTATTATAAGTTCGGCCGGAACAAAACAGCTTAATAAAGAGTCTTAGTTGACTATTTTTTTCCTTTAACTAGCGTATATTTACCCAACCACTTAGTCACGTGATACACAAGGTCAATTTTTAAGCAGCATTCAACTGGTTTAATTTCAGAGTTAACATTCTCCAAAACAGGTTGTCTTATCGAGGCTGTAGAACCCAATCTGCCCGACTGTTTACTAATAACTGGTTGATAGGGAGAGAAGAAATGGATTCCTACTCTATCTAAAAAGTTCAATTGTGTCCTTTGCTTTAAAATATCCTTAATAGTCCTTGATTGTTCAAATACTTATGAGAAGTACTCCCTATGAGATAATGTTCATAAATGCAAAAGAACATCCTAGTCGAAAACCAATTTGAACAAATAGGAAATCCTATTTCCCATGATTGTAAAAACAATTAAGGATTTCGAGCAGGGTAGGGAGAGTAGCCAAATTAATTTTCTAGTTTGGCGTTTCTTCCAAATGGCTATATGTGATCGACCTTTCGATTTCTTTGAGAGATTCCAAACAAGATTTTAAAAGGAAATGACTATTTCCTCATTTAACAATTTATTCTCTTACCAGATATTTTGATTGCAATTAAATTGCTCTTCGAGCTTAAAGTTCCTGTTTTTAATTCTTAAAAGGAAAAACCAATTAGAAGTAAATTTCAATTGTTTAATTACTCATGAGTATTACCAATGGGAATATATAAATATAAATGCATAAATATATATATATATATATATATATATATATATATATATATATATATATATACCAGCGTGCACGTATACAAATGTGCATGTGCGCATGAATATAGCCGTATGTATATACATATTTACCCAACCCCTCCGCTCGGGCAGGATATGTCACAAGGTCAATTTTTAAGCGGAGTTTAACAGGTTTTGAATTCAGTGTTTTCCTTCTCCTAGACTAGTTGCCTCACCATGGCACTATTTACCCATAGCTGGAGGGAGAATAATTGGATTCCTACCTTTCCCAAGGGTATTTGTGCTATGTGAAATTCAATCAGTTTCGTCCAGGATTTGAACTCGTGTCGCCGTGTCCATTTCCTACGACGATAACCATTACACCACGTGCACCTCCAGCCGTATGTATATATCTGTGTGTAGGTTCATATATATGCGTGTGTGTATGCATATGTGAGTGTGTGTGAATATATGTGTGTGTATGTATGTATGTACGTATGTATATGTGTGCATCTATATACGTGTATATAAATATATATGTGGGTGTGTGTGTGTGTGTGTGTGTAAAATTTCATGGAAGTAATGCTAATAGCTCAAAGAAAAAAACACATTTCAAAATATGTGTGCGTATGTGTGTATATATATATATATATATATGTGTGTGTGTGTGTGTGTGTGTGTAAGTATATATGTGCGTATATATATAAATATGCGCGTGTCTATATATGTAGAAATATATACATGTGTGAGCGTATATATATATATATATATATATATATGTACATATGTATATATGTGTATATATATGTGTGTGCGTATATATATATATATATATATATATATATATGTATGTGCGAATGTATATATACTTATGTGTTTATATCTGTTAAAATTCCACGAATACAATGTTTATAACGCAAAGAAAAACCTATATATATAATCGTAGTGAGTTCGAATTCCAGTAGCGCTATAACGTTCATTTTCGGACAAATATCCTTTGGACATTTATTAAACCCCTTCAGCTATGGCTATCAAAACAGTTCTTCATCAAGGATGGCTTTGGCATTGAATAAGCCACGAAGGTTGATATGTCATTGAAGAAAAAGACCAATCGATATACATTCATAAGACTACTACAATTCTGCCACGGGCATTTATCATCACACACACACGCACACACACACACAGAGTCGTACATACGCATGCATATAATACCCAAACATAACCTATACAAAAAAAAAAAAAAAAAAAAAAAAAAAAAAAAAAAAAAAAAACTTTGCATGCTGATATGCAATTTTAGCGCAAAATTGTTTTGACTATATCTTTTCAATTTTTTCGATTTCTCTAAAATCTTCCTTTTTCTCTCTGAGGATTGCCGTAGATTGATGTGCACGAAACCAGGAGTCACAGTTTAACATCCCTGTTATTAAATATTTACACATAATGACTAATTGGTTTAGTTTGGTTTCTTTGTTTAATGGTATATCAACTCTTTTTAGGTTATTTAATGCCAAAGCCATTCTCCTAGAAGAACAGTAGTGGTACTATTTAACCCATACCTGGGAGGATAAGGGGGTTCATACCTTTCCCAGGGGTATTTGCCCGAAAGTGAACGTAATAGCGTGACTGGAGTACGAACTCGCGTACTACGATTCCGCAGTCCATCCCTTTAACCATTACACCACGAGGACACCCCCTATAATGACTAATATATATTTATGAATTATTATTATCTAATAGCTCAATAACAGATATTGAGCACTCTCTAAATTCTACTGAATTTGGTCTACCACTATCAGACAAAGAAATAATGAGAAATTTCAAATAAAGATTTAGGGAAAAAAAAAATTCCAGCCTCCCTATGTCCCTAACGCAAATTTCATTTGCTTTTTTAATTTTATTTTTTATGTATTTATCTATCTTTTATTATTTAAGTAAAGACCAGACAATTTGTTTTTCTTGTCTTGTTGACAAATAACATTCAACTTCTGCATCAAGATGTATCAATTTTTAACTTCTCTTTCCTTTCCACCTCTTTTTTTTATGTCATGGCAAACTAATTTTAAACCCAAATGAAAAAGATAAGTAAACAATATAGAATAAAGGAATACATTGATTTGGGGAGAGAAAATTATCTACTGTAAACAACTTACATGGGTATTAATAACCTCTAACAAAAATGAAATCATATCATAAAATGTTATTGTGTATATTAATACTATTTTATTATAAGAAAAAAGAAAATTGTCATATATATATATATATATATATATATTTGTGTGTGTGCGCGCGCGTGTGTGTGTGTGTGTGTGTGTGTTATTGTATTTACCCAACCCATTCGAAGCGAGCAACATGTGAGAGAATGTGGTGTATAGTTAGACTGAATTGAGAGTTTTCCGTCTGGACTGTTTGCCTAAGCAAGGCAAAGTAATCCAGTACCATGTTCTTTTTCGATTTAGTAAGAAACCATATACCCGAGACTATTGAAAAGCGTATGAAAACTTGACCGGACTTCCAAAACTACGATAATGTTGTTTCCTTATTGGCTTCAGCTTGCATGTAAACAGAATAGCATACAGATGATTGGTAGCAAGACGGGACAGTCTGTTTGTTGTAATATGGAGAACAGTCTATTTGGAATAATGAGTGATATAAATAGTCATTCTTCTAAAGTAACTACTCCAAGATTTTATTATTTCTTGTGGGACATTATATAATCAATATTATTAGGAATTATTTATTACGAATCTTTCCAGTATTGAATCCGTGTTACCAGGAATAAAATTTCAACACCAGTACAAAGAAAAATTGAATTATATATATATATATATATATATATATAAGTAAAGTAAAGTTAGCGACCATAGTCGAGGGTGACCCGAAGGCTCCCTTTTCGATAGCTACTACACCGAGGTGTAGGGGAGGGCGCTACTCCATTCCCTGGATTGCTCCACTTTACCCTTGAACCGTACCTTATAATGCTGAGTGTTAAGCAAGGTGGTATCAAGTTCCATTTTTAAAGTCTTTGATATGACTCGACCTGGATTGAACCCAGGTCTCCCGGGCTATTGGCGAACACTCTAACCGCTGGGCCATTATATATATATTATTAATTCCCAAAGATATATATATATATATATACATATATAGTGTGGTGTAATGGTTATCGTCGTAGGAAATGGACACGGTGACACGAGTTCAAATCCTGGACGAGACTGATTGCATTTCACATAGCACTAATACCCTTGGGAAAGGTCTGAATCCAATTATTCTTCCGCTAGCTAAATAGTAGGGCAGACTAGGTTATTCAATCTTGGTGAGGCAACTAGTCTAGAAGAAGGAAAACTCTGAAGTCAAACCTGTTAAACTCCGCTTAAAAATTGACTATCTGTCATATCCTGCCCGGTTGGCAAATATATATATATATATATATATATATATATATATATACCACCCCCAAAAAACTGAAAGAGATTAAATAGGATAAAGAAGATGATCCTTGGCATCTAATCTTCTGTAACGATGAATAACGACCGCAATGAGTTGAGACCTGACAAGGAATACTGGTACAAATTGTATCGTATTAGTGAAAAGTTAATGAGAAAAAAATTGCGTTAGTTTTAAAAGTTAAAAACAGACATTTACATCCTTGACTTTGATGAAGCATATCGGATTTTGGCATTAAGTAATTTAATTTAACATTAATTTGGAAAATTGCTGTTTAGATATTGTGAAAAGGGGCACAAAGAAACGATTGGGAGTGATTAACGTAAATAGCGACAACAAATAATCGAGGAATTTGCTATTAAAATAGAGGAGAAAGTTGAAAACGCTTTAATTGCAAGATATTAGGCTTCTTTTTTTTCCTCCTACAATTTCTAAAGTGGCGTGTTGATTGTCTGCAATCAATTAGGGACTCTTTCTTTCTTTCTTTCTTTCTAATACCATCATTTCATATATTTCTTTCTTCTACTTTTCATGATATATTTTCTTTCTTTCTTTCTTTCTTTCTTTCTTTCCATCCTTTTTTTTCTTAGAGATTAAATTCTTTCTTTCTTTCTTTCTTAAAATATTTTATTCTTTCAGTCTATGCAAATATTTTGTTTCCTCGTAATTTCTTCCTTTTTTTTCTATCATCTGTACTTTCCCCATTTTTCTGTTGTTTTTATTTACTTCAATTTTTCTTTCTTTCTTTCTTTCTTTCTTTCTTTCTTTCTTTCTTTCTGTTTCCTTAATAAGTTGCTTCCTTATATATATGATCCTTTCTTTTCTATTTTTTCCGTCTTTATCGAATATCTCTTCTTTTTTTTTCTTTCGTTTGTCGTTTCTCTTTTTCCAATGTTTTTATCTATTTCAATTTTTTTCCTTTTTTTCTTTCATCGTTTTTCCGCCATTTTTCTTTTCTTTTTATTTACTTCAATTTTTCTTTCTTAATTTTTCTTTCTTTCTTTCTTTCTTTCTTTTTCGTTACTTTTTCTTTCTTTCTTTCTTACTTTCGTATTACTTACCTACTTCGGTTATTACTTTATACATTCTTTGTGCCTTTATTTCTTTATTTTAGCATCTTTCTTTCTTTCTTTCTTTCTTTCTTCGGGTTCAATAGAGTAAATTGGAGAGATTAAGCACTTTAAGGCCCTTCCTTCTCAATACATAAATGCGATCGAATTATAATAATTGCATAATTAGATAAAGTCAAATTTTAGAAGAAATAATAGATTCTAGAAACGGTTTGAGAGCATGAAGCAAAAAAGAAGAAAATGGCATCATGATACAATTCTACATATAGATAGATAGATCAGACTGAGATAGATAGATAGAAAGAAAGAAAGAAAGAAAGAAAGATAGAAAGAAAGAAATATGAAATTCAGTGCGGAGTAGAGAAAATTGGAGACATTAAGAGCTTTTTACCAAACTCTTGATTCGTAATACATAAATGCGATCGAATTATTATAATTGCATAATTAAATAAAGTAAATTTTTTATGAAAATAAATTCTCTAAAGTGTTTTAAAGCATTAAGCTCAAAAATGGTATCATGATAAAATTTCGAAGATAGATAGATAAGAATTGACTGATTTAGATAATAACAGACTGATAGATTGAGAAAGAAAGAAAGAAAGAAAGAAAGAAAGAAAGAAAGAAAGAAAGCTTACTTCAAAAATTTCACACAGTCTGCCTATCTAGTCATAGCTGAGAGAGAATGGATGGGTTCATGCTTTTCTCAAAGGTATTAGTACAAAGAGAACCACAAACAGTCTAGCCCAAAGTCTGAACACTTGTCGCCCATTCCATTATCATGCTATGATGGTCAGTAGTTATTTATTATGGTAGCCTTTAGGTTAGGTCAAAGCCAGTAGTATATAGCACCCATTGAGAATAGAACTGACAGTGGTCTATTTATTTAGCTCATTAACCATTACACAACGCAAGACGCTGCAACTGAGACAATAATTAGAAATTCGGGTAAACTCGTGACCTACCATGCGAATATATATTTTTTGTATCTGTGTGTTAACGTGTATACATGTATGTCTGTGTGTGTGTTTTTGTTTTATGTAAATTTGCACGTATATGATTGTATATTAGAAAACTCAGCTTCAGTATTTCGCTGGTTGTTTATATGTCGAGGCGTGTTAGTCTGTACGTGTCCCTTTCTTCTTCTTCTTCTTCTTCTTCTTCTTCTTCTTCTTCTTCTTCTTCTTCTTCTTCTTCTTCTCCCCTCGAACATTTCTGGGTGTATCTGCTTACACTTAGTTCTATTGATATTCAAGAGAAGGAAGGTCGTCAATTTGAGTTTTTGTCGCATTGGCTATAATAAAATTATTTTGTTTATTTCAGTCGAATTCCGACATTTCATTTAGACCATCGCACGTGAGTTACTGAAGAGAAGACATCACTTCCATACGCAGAAGACAGAAAATAATTGTCTATCCGACTTGTTGATATCGTGACCAGTATAACTAGTTTGGTATGTGATTTTTTTAATGACTAAAAAGAACTTGTCTTAGCGCGAGCACACACACACACACACACGTATACACTCACACACATACATACCTATACATACACACACACACACATACACACACACATACACACATACACATAGATACACATTTACAAACTTAAGTACACACACGGAGCGACTGTCACTTTTTTGCAGAGAGCAATCTCCTCGACTCGTTAAGAATGCCCATGGGAGAGCGAGTGACTCCCCAAAGTAAATCCTTGCAAGCCCTATTGCATGTGTGAAAAAATAAGTTAGCTATCTTTTTCATGGGAATTACCCCCAGTGCACCCTCATATGACTCCTAAAAACCTCCTATTTACCCATATACTGTGTCAGAGAATTGACATGAGTTCTCTCTCGGCTACTGCTGATAGACTTTTGTAAAGCAGTATTTTGAGAGTTTGCTGTCGTTAGGTCTCATATGACCAGCAAGTTCAGCTTTGGACAGACTGACAATACTACATTTACAGGTTGTAAAATGCCTTTGAACGAGGTCAAGTTCTGCTTCCGAAGTGCGAGTGTTCGATTCTCTATGCTTCAAATGCTTTAAAGATTTTGTAGATCGTTTTCTCCCAAGTTGATTAAGCTGCCATCATCGGTTCCCTGTTTTCAATGTCAATTCTTTAAAACGTTTCTTAAGTTTATAACCCTTAAATTGTTGCAACTCAGCCCAATCGGCTGGGGTTGTAGAATAAACCGAATGCATCTTTGCTTCGGGATAAAACTCCCTAACGAGTTTCATGGATATTACATTAAACCATCTGATGGTGAGGCTCCAATGCTGGAGCTTTGGGGAATGTGGAATACCCCTTGATGGCCATTGCTCCCAGGTCTACTCAGGCCCTGGGTGGTAGCACCTGATAGGGTCCTAACTATGGATCAAATAGAACTGCGTGACGTTTAAACTGTGAAAGCAAATTACAATCGAATTGTTAGAAATAGAATAGTTTGATCATTTAACTGTATGTAAACAAATGACTGATGTTTAATTGAATTGTTAGTGATACATAGCATTACTTTGAGCAATTTAACAGAATGCTAACGAATGAGTAGTGTTAAATAGAATTATTAATGTTAAATAGCAATACTTGAAACTTTTTAACTGAGTGCCTAATTTGATTTGTTAGTGTTACTTAGCGATACTTGAAACTATTTAACTGTGTGCAAATAAAACTATTTTTAGATTGCAATATTTGGAACAATTTAAGTGACGGCAAACAAATGATTAATATTTGATAGAACTGTTCATGTAAGAATATTAGGAACCATTTAACAGTGTGCAAACTAATTATCTCTGAGTCATTGAAAAATAAGATCACCTACAAACTATTGACTTACAAATCGTATGTGTAACTATTTAACTGTATGCAAACAAGGGAGCACTGGTTCGTTTGAAAATGTTACCAACGAACTATTGGCTTACAAATCACGTAGATTTCTGTGCAAACAAATTTAATTATTAGTGTTATATAGCAATACTTTGAACCTTTCAACTGTGCGCAAAGGAATGAATAATATTGAGAAAAAAATTACTGGTTGGTTTTGGTTTGGTTTCTTTGTTTAATGGCATATCATTCTTTGTAGGTTGTTTAATGCCAAAGCTATTTTCCTAGAAGAACAGTAGTGGTACTATTTAACCCATAGCTGGGAGGAGAATGGGGTTCAAACATTTCCCAAGGGTATTTGTCCTAAAGTGAAAGTAATAACGTGACTGGAGTACGAACTCGCATACTACGATTCCGCAGTCCATCGCTTTAACCATTACATCACTGTTATATTCTCATATACATATATATGCTGGATACATACCCACGCAATGATAACAGACGCAAAGACAACGACTGACGCAGGAATAAACGACGCAGGAAGGAAGACGCAGGAAGACTTCTTTACAAATATATTTTACCTCTCACTTTATTGCAAGGGTTCGAAAGGGTTGTTCAAGGGTTGCATGTGAGAGGGAGCTGGAGACCGAACATGAACTGTAATATTTTGACCCCACGGTTATGACCGTCACGTTGTGTCTTTCTCGTTCTTTAGTGCTGCTCAACCAGGGGCCTAGGGCCCACTGCTGGATGCTGGCTTTCTTCATTGCATCTTATCAGCATCTTCTCTGGACCCCAAACTCCATCGGGGTTTCCGAGGGCCCCCTCGGTCGGGTGCGGCTTTCCCTACCACATCTGGTCTCTAGCTGTCTGGAATTCTACTGACAGCTGCTTCTTGGACTCGAACTCAACTGAGTTAAATAATAATTCAAGGCCCACACGATCGCCCACTGGATCTTTGAAATCGAATGTTTAATCGTCATCAAGCGGAAATAACTGTCATGCAGTTCAGAGGTCACTCTCTTCCGGTGCATCTGTCTGTATTGGCACAGTGGGACCTTCACCTTGTCCCATATTATAAGCCTTAATCCGCCCACGCGATCTCTTTCGATTACTGGCCATTGGAATGTGTCACTTCCTTCCGGTGCATCACCTTGCAATAGCATTTTTGGGGGCCGGGTCGAAGGTCAAAACATAACAATCACGAGGACACCCCCAGAATTACTGGTGTTAAATTGCAATACTTGAAACCATTCAACTGTGTTCAAACGAATAAACTCTAGCTCTTTTTAGAATGATTACCAACAAAATCTTCGATTACTAATTATATATATTTAATATATATGTATAAACAGGATTTGGCAGTAAATAGCCTACAAGGGTTGATATGCCTTAAAATACAACCCACCAACCAACCAACCATGTTGCAATTCTCTGAAGAAGAAGTAGTCTTTCGTAATATATTTTTACAGACACACATAGATATACGCATACAAACACACTCGTATATAGACAGCTAGTGAGCTAGATATTTCACTTTACCTGAGTTAATAGCAAAAATTGAGGAAGATGGTACGACTCTGATATACAGTCGTAGAAAGCTCTAGAAATTTAAAACTTAGCAGTTAAAATTTTATTAAAGAATGCTCAAACTAAAGCAAGAGAGGACACATTTTCATTCATTGTTCGTTTCTATTTTGGCGAAAACAGCTTCTGCCTCATTACTTTTAGAACACTCCTCGTATTTTGAAGAAAATGAACGTTTTATTCGTTCAATATTTGTGTATTGGAAAATTTAGCTTCGGCCTCATTATTTTTTGAATCCACTTTGTATTTTGAAGAAAATGAACATTTCATTCGTTCAACATCTACGAAGTGCATACGATAAGTTTCCAGACTTTTTTCGTATGGGCATTTTTATTGATAGCACACACATGAAACTCTAGTCCCCTTCGAAGTAATCTCCTCCGGCTGCAATGCACTTGTTTTACCGTTCCAAAAACTTCTGGAAGACACCATGGAAGTCCTCTTGTGTGAGCGTGTCAATGACTTTCGTCACAGCCTCTTTCATCTCCTCAATTGTCTCATAACGATAGCCTCTGAGCTTAGGGAATAACCAAAAGTCACGGGGAGCAAGGTCTGGACTAAAGGGAGGGTGAGGAACTCACTTGAGGCCCATCTTGGTCAAATAGTCTGTGACAAGGCTGTAGTTGTGGACTGGTGCATTGTTCTGGTGGAAATGCCACTGACCCGATCTGAAGAGTGATGGCCTCTTCCCTAGGAATCCCTTCCAGAACTCCCTTAAAACCTCAACATAGTAACGCTAACCCTAACCCTTTGGCCAATCAACTTTGATGTATTGACTTCCTTACTCCTCCCACACCTCTCATCATCCCTCACAGACTCCCTGCCTTCCTTGAATCTCTTATACCACACAAAAACAGATGCTTGATTCATGCAAGATGGTCGAAAAGTAGTCTGAAGAATTCCATGCGTTTCTGTGGAATTTTATTTCAAGTTTAAAACATAATTTTATTGCATATCGTTCTTCTGAAGTGTCAGATTGTATTTTTGAAATTCAGCCGTGACACTCAGGTTTAGTAGGGTGTATTCCAATTGCTGCTGTAGCTATTCCTTTGAACCTAAAATCATAAAAATTGGTCTGTCATCTCATAAGATGTATAGAAATAACATACTGAATTTTTAAGAGTCTAAGTCAATTTTAGATGCTCATATGAAAAAAGTCAGGAAACTTATCGTATGCACCGAGTATATCTTGTTAAATTAACCTTTAGCTTCATTACTTTTTGAGCACTTCTCATATTTCGAAGAAAATGAACGCTTCATTCACTCAGTATTTGTGTCTTGGTAAATTTAGCTTCAGCCTCATTACTTTTTGAACCCACTTTTTATTTTGAAGAAAATGAACGTTTCATTCGTTCAATGTCTATATCTTGTTAAATTCACCTTCAGCTTCATTACTTTTTGAACACTCCTCGTATTTCGAAGAAAATGAACGTTTCATTCATCCAATATTTGTGTCTTGGTAAATTTAGCTTCAGCCTCATTACTTTTTGAACCCACTTTGTATTTTGAAGAAAATGAACGTTTCATTCATTCAATATTTGTATCTTGGTAAATTTTGCTTCAGCTACATTAATTTTTGAATCTGCCACTTACTTTTAGAAAAATTAATATTTCATTAGATTTTATTTCCATCCTGATGATACCACCATACACAGAGGATAACTTTTCTTTGCGGGAGTCTGGGGTGATTCATCCATGTCAATCCATTGCGTTCTGCCCAGAATATTGACACGAAAGACCCATTTCTCGTTCTTTGTAATGATATTCTTGAGAAACGGGTCATTTCTCTACCATGAATAAACATTTGTCGCTGTGGATTTGAGATTCGTAACGCTATGAGTATGAATATGCTAAACGCCCAGCTTGTTCACTTTTCCTAAGTGCCAGCAGATTATGGATTGGGAAGTGCTGAAGTCAAGTGCTAATTCTCGAGTACTTTTGTATGGATTACATCCCACCAATTCTCTTGTACCATCTCGGTCGAGGTCTAATGGACATCTTGATCTAGGTTCATCTCTCGGTGATTTATCACTTGAACGAAACTTTGAAAACCAATTTCGGTCTTGGTTGTTAGTACTGACACCTTGACAATAAACACAACAAATTTTCTTGGCTGTTTCTGTTGCGTTTTTCTAATCCTTAAGCTCTCTCAATCTTTGAGGTTGAATATATACTTTCAGTTCGTAGATTTTAGGGGTGTTAGATCATATATCAAATTATTATGTACACTCTTTCACTGCTGGAATAAGAATGACCGATAAAGTTAATCTTGAATCAAATCCTTTCCCGCTGTTTTTCAAACTTCCGCAGTTTTAAATATGTTGTTAGGACTTGTTATTAAGAAAACAGAAATTATTAATGACTCAACCCAACATTTCTTATAGATTGAACAAGAAAAAAGCAAGTATTTTATCCTACTCATATTCCATGGTCAGGAGGCGACAAAAAGTAATTTTTTTAGTGGATTATAAGTATTTTGAATTCAAAAGTTTCCTTATCTGTTGTAACCAAACAAAAGGTTACTGAATGAGAAGAGCCTAGTCTAAGATTTGAACTCGAGTTACTGATTTCATTTTTACGAGGATAACCGTTATATTGTAACATATTGACCACCGACCCAGCCGTCGATCAAGGAACAGGTGTATCCGGTCGAAGGTATCAGGGTATAACCCTAACTGTGGACGGGTTGAATTGGGTGCACATGTGACGCCCACAAGAAGCAGGTGGGTGTCAAACAATTACATAACCCGGGGCCACAGACAGGTTCAGTTAGTCGGAGTCAGAGTTGGAGATAAGTTGCTGTAGTGAGAACCAGCACCCAGCATAAGGCTAGGAGCCCTCAGGACCCCCGATTGAGCAGCCCAACAGAACGAGAAAGAATTGCAGCTAAAGGCATAGGAACTAGGGGTCGATATGTTGCAGTTTGTTCAGTCTCCAACTCACCTCTCACACTTAACCCTTTCGCAACCCTTTCGCAACCCTTTCGCAACCATTTCGAATAAAGTGTCAGAGGTATATTTTTCTAAAGAAGTGTGTTCGTTTGTCATTAATTTTGATTTTGCTTCCGTATGTATATGTGCATAGTTGTATATGTATCACGGTTATGCAACAATACTTAGAACTTTTTCTCTCAGAGTCAAGTTATGCAGAACAGCTGGATATATATAAGCCTGAAAAGACCTAGAATCTTGATAAAAAAAATCATTGATGGCGTCTTTAAGCAATTCGTTTTCAATGATTTTATTTCAGTATTGTTCACGATCAAGATTCATTGAACGGAATATTTATAGATAATTAGTTTTTCAGAATTTTAAAGATTTTACTCATAACTTCTTACCGAGTATAGATAGGCACTTAATATAGTGTTGTATATATATATATATATATATATATATATATATATATATATATATATATATATATACTTGTGCGTATATACGTTCCTGTAAAAGAAATAGGCTTAGATAATAAAGAATAGTAATGCCGAGACGAGAATAATAGCTGAAATGGATGTCCTGTGGTGAATTGATTGTCATAAATAGACACCTAAATAGACTAATCAATATATAAATGGAAGACTCTTGGCAAAAATAATGAAATCTCCATACTTTAGAGGACGTTCACCCACCGTTTTTACTTCGCTGCAAATAAACAAATCACGGATATAAAACAATTTTTGTTTAAGAGCTGAACATTCTGATTTGGTGAAATATGCCTAAAACAAATTAGATTAATTTTTTCCAGATCCTGCAGGAAAAAAAAGACAAAAAAATAGTATGTCCTTAAATATGTTTTCCCAACCCCTCACCTACGATAGGTAAGCGACAGAAGGCCAGTTTTTAAGAAAACTAAAGCGGGTTTGAATTCCGTATTTTCTTTTTATACTAGTTGCTTAAACAAGGCTAAAGAACTCAGTCTCTCCGACTATTAACCCATAGCTGAGGAGAAGAAAGAACGGACGAATTCAAACTTTTCACAAGACCTCGAGTAGAATTTGAACTCGGCTCGCTCTTTCTAATTTTTACGATGATAACCGTTATGCTGAGTGCGACACCTTGTATGTATCTAACCAACCTTTTCAGCACACATAGTACGGTGTGTATGCATTCAGACTTTTCCTTCTCCTATACTGGTTGTCTGACCAAGGCTAAAGAATCTAATATGCCCAACTATTTACCCATAGTTAGGGAGGGTGGATTGATTCATGCATTTTCTAAGGTCAATACCGTGAAGTGAAATGCAAACTTGATTTGAACTCGCACTGCTCATTCAATTTTCTGGCGTAAACCGTTACTTTGAGCATGCCACTTTGAGTATATCTAGCCAAACCCTCCGGCAAGGTTAGAATGCGACTCAAGGTCAATTTTAATTCCTAAGTTTCTATCTCTTTGACCGGTTGCCATACCAGGGTTAAAGAATCTAGGCTGTTCTCCAGTTTTACTATAAATGGAGGGAGAAGGGCCATTTGGGTGAAATTTTCACGTAGTGTAATAGATATTATCGTAGGAAATGGACTTGATGATGCGGGTTCAAACCCTAGACAAGGCTGTTTGCATTTCACATAGCGATAATATCCTTGGGAAAGATATGAATCCGTCTATTCTCCTTCCAGTTATGGATAGATAATAGGGCAGACCTATTAGTGGTTTATTTCAGTGATACACTTAAAATATTCTCATTAAGAGGGTAGAGAATTTTACGGTTCAATTTGGAGCCAAGTTACAATTTCGTGGGGGTCTGCATTCACGCTGGAGTTTTTTTTTTTTAATAACCCAAATTCCGGACACAGCGAAGAAAAATATGAAATATCTAACAGAATCCATCGGTCTTTCCTAAAGAGAAGCATAAATACGCTCACAAACTGCTGTTTAAAAAAAAACCACACGAGTCCCTCGGGGTGGTCTTATTATATATCAACAAAGAGCTTATGAGAACGAAATAGAAGGGTGGTCTGTTCATGTGGTGACGTTCGTACGAACGCGCACTTTAGACGGACAATAGGGGATTTCGAGAGAGTAGACACATTATTGCATTTTTAAGCAAATACGCAATGTGATGCACCTTTCTCCTTTGTTAAAAAAAAACAAACAAACAAAAAAGCACAAGAAAATCCGATTAACGTGGTTGATGCAATGTAAATTAAAAATAGGTTAGCAGGTCTTATGTCAATCTGTTTTTCTCTCAACCACGTATATATATATTTATCATAATTCATGGACTGTTATCGATATGATGTATCCGATAAAAATGAATGGAATTTCTTCCAAGCAGTGGCAGTGTCAATACTACTGTATGGATGACACTAACAAAACGCAATGAGAAAAAGCTAGATGAGAACTGCACACGAACTCTGTGAGCCATTTTGAACAAATCCGGAAAACAACTGTACGACCACTTTCCTTCCATCCTAAAAACATCCAAGTCAGACAAACAAGACATACAGGACACTACTTGAGAAGCAAGGACTTTTTTCTGTGGACCTCTATACATGGAGGTACCTGTGTTCGTCGATCAGAAAGAACTTATTTACATTAGCTTTGTGCGGACACTAGATGTAATTTGCAAGTCCTACCAGGAATGATGGATGACAGGGTAAGATGGAGATAGAGAAAGAGTCGGAGAAATCTGTGCTGTCAGAGTGACTTTGGTGATGATGATGGTACATATATAATATATATCATCAGCATCATCAAGTCTCTCTAACTGCACTCTCTCGCCATCCACCCCTATCAACGATGGCTCCTGATTAGACCTCCAGTCTGTGTCCAGTATCTGCACAAAGCTGATGTAAGTCCTTGTTGGTTGGCCAACACTGGCTCGTCCATGTGTAAGAGATCATAAGAAAATGTCAGTTAAGACTTGCTTCATGTCTTGCTTCTCTTACTTGGATGGTTTTGAGATGGGAAGTTAGTGGCTTTACAACTGCTGTTTTTTGGGGTGTTTCTTTAATACATATATGTATATATACATATGAGCGTGTGTGTTTGTATGAGTATCTTAAAGTATTCTCTGGTTGACCAATATCGGGATGACCTAGTACCCTGAAACGCGAGTTCTATTCACAGTTTTCACCATGTTCCTCAGATTTCTTTAACCCTTCCCCAAATATTTTACGAACACCTTGACTGTCACAATTTATCTTTTAGACCGTTACTAATTTCGTTTTCGAGCGTTACCATTTTACTTTCAGGACAGATACAATTTAATTTCCTTCTAGTCTGTAGGTATTTTATCTTCTTCTAAACCATTACTTTTTAACCTTTCAAACCATTACTATTTACTCTTTAGACCGCTACTGTTTTACCTTCTTCGAGACCGTTTCTATATTTATCGTGAATACCGTAACTATTCACATTTTCGGTCGTTACCGTTTTCAAGATCGTAACGATCAAACTTTATTAACCGTTACTAATTTACCTTCTGTTAGACCAATTCCAAACAATGCATAGCTTACAGTTAAGAAAAAATTCTGAAAAAGAATGTATTAAGTATTTTTTTCAAATATAATTCCTCTCGTTTGCTAAATGACCTACAAATATATATATGAGGTTCAAATAGATCCGTTTAAAATTAGATGTATTCGATAGGACTGAGCACAAAATTCTTTTTTAAATATCTAAGAACTACCTAAAAAGAGATGTTAGTATACATCAGGCTTAGATAGATAGATAGATAGATAGATAGATAGTGTACGTAGACACACAGATAGATAAGAATTGTACTTAGATAGATAGATAGATAGATAGATAGATAGATAGATAGTGTACGTAGATACACAGATAGATAAGAATTGTACTTAGATAGATAGATAGATAGATAGATAGATAGATAGATAGATAGATAGATAAGAATATAAAGTATTCATACAGTATAAAGTATACATACATGCATGCAATGGATGCGATTCCCTAACCTCAAGGCATGAAATAACTCTGCACGGGTTAACATGCCGTTAAAATATATAAATCAGTCCTACAAAATAGGTCTCATTATTTTTCTAGACAGACTTTATATGGTTAACTTGAAAGATGATTTTTGACTGAAATCAAATATAAAAAGATGTCTCTGAATTTCAGTTATCAGGGAAACATTACTAAGTCTTGGATTTTAATAATTTGACTCCGATATTCATTTAGGATGAGTGGCCTGTGTTTTGACTGTAATTAGATTCAACCTTGACTTTGGCAAAACTACAAAGAGTTGGGATGTGAATTACACAAGGTAGAGGGGATATAGGCGTAGAAAAGTAGACAAGGTTTTACAAAGAGCAATTCATCCGGAGTTGGGTGGGAGATTTTTTTCACATTTCCGTGTGTGCTCTTTGAAAAAAAGGTCAAAAGAGTGTATGCGAGTTCTGATAAAAGAATTGCTTGTTTTGCTTTGATAGATAGATAGATAGATAGATAGATAGATACCATACAAGCATACATACATACATACATACATACATACATACATACATACGAACATAGATTGTAAGAGACTGGGACAAATTGAGAAATACTGAGATAGATAGATAGATAGATAGATAGATAGATAGTAAGGGACTGAGATAGATAGATAGATAGATAGATAGTAAGGGACTGAGATAGATAGATAGATAGATAGATAGATAGATAGATAGATAGATACCATACAAGCATACATACATACCTATGTACATAGATTGTAAGAGACTGTGACAAATTGAGAAATACTGAGATAGATAGATAGATAGATAGATAGATAGATAGTAAGGGACTGAGATAGATAGATCGATAGATAGATAGATTGGGTGGTATAATGGTTAGCAAGCCTGATTTGTAAACCTTCACGAGTGAGTTTGAATCTCATTGGGTGCCCCATTCATGCGGTCTTGTGCTACATCTAAGCATATGAACATTCATTGTAACACGCCAGAGCTCATTTGTTCGCACACAGTAAAAGGATTTCAAGTATTCCAATCAAATACGAAACTTTCTTTTTAGTTTAAATCAAATGTTTGGACACTGTTGCTATGTAACTCTCACATTTTTATTTGATTAGTTAAATGGTTCCAAATACTGCTGTGTTACACAAACAATTCAATTTAACGTCATTTATTAGCACACAGTTAAATGGTTAAACAGTTCTATTTGGCTCAAAGGTGGGACCCTAACAGCTGCTACCACTCTAGCTCAGAGTGTATCTGGGAGTAATGGCAATGAAAGGGTACTCCACATTACCTAAAGCTCTAAAACACACGTTGGCAGCGAGCGGGGACTTATCTCCCTGCAGATATACAGTCGGCGTATTCTATAATCTGATCCGACTGGGCTAAGATAGATAGATAGATAGATAGATAGATATGAACTCACTGAGATAGATAGATAGATAGATAGATAGTATACTGAAATAGATCGATGGATAAACGTTTTGGTATATGTGAGCAGATACCGAGACATATTTCTGCCACATGGCTATCGAACGATATACCTTCTGTTGCATGTAATAATCCTCTCCTGAATATTATGTACTGGCCAACATCACTTCCTGAGGAACCAGCTTTATACCACCTCACAGAATTCTGATGCCTTCATCTTCTCCTTCCAGAATCCAATTTCCGTCAACGAAACTGCATTTTTTTTTCTTGGGACGCATATCCGCGTTCTTGAGCAATTCTGTTCCACCGAATTCACTTACACTAAGAAATGACCTGGAACATTCTCGGCCTCAACGGAATTCCTGTATTTTTTCTTCCTTTTCTTTCTTTCTTTCTTTTTCTTCTTCTTCTTGGATCTGCCGCTTCTGCAGTGGCTGCTGCGAATACTAATGTTGATGTTGCTTATAAGAATAATAGTGAAAAAGAAAAGCGAGTGAAGTTTGCAGTGTACATCAGTAATTGTGTCTACAGAGCCAATAAGTCAGAATTGGCATCTTACATTTCAAAATATGTTGTAACGCAAGTCTGAGGTATCAATTCGAATACGCTAAACATTTCCTTGGGTTTTGATTTTTGGATACCTTTAAGAACTGCGTGTCATGCCACCGCTAACTTCGAAGCCATTCTCCGTGACTTGCTGAGGTGTTATATGACTTTTTTTCTTTTCTTTTCTTTTTTTTTTTTTTGTGGGGGCGATGTTATTTTGTTTTATTTTCTTAAAGAAATCAGATCTTTAAAAAAAATGTATTCTTAACCAACAAGATATTTATTTGGCATTTCGAAATTCAGCAGCAATAAATAAATAAAAAAAATGAAGCAACGTTAATTCTTATTTTTCCCTCACTCTTTCTCTGTTAATCACTCCCCCCTCTCTCTCTCTCTCTTCTTCTTCTTCTTCTTCTTCTTCTTCTTCTCATACACAAGATAGATCTCATTCATTTAGTTTCTTTTTCCTTTCTTTTAATGGCATATCAACATTCTAGGGTTATTTAATACCAAAGCCATCATTTTATACACAATTATGTGGCTTAGATAACTATTTTTTTAAGGTTTTCTTTGGTTTCTTTGTTTAATGACTTATCAACCTTCTTGGGTTATTTAAAGCTAAAGTCATCCTTGTAGAAGAACAGCGGTGGTAATATTAAACCCCCAGCTAGGTATGAGTTAAATATTACCACTACGATTATTCTATAAGGATGACTTTAGAATAAAATAAACCAGGATGTTTGATATGCCCTTAAACAAAGAAAAGATTTATTCAAACTCATCCTGGTGAAATATGGGTATTCCTTCCTTTCCCAAGCGTATTAGGCCGAAAGCCAGTGTATTTGCACGAGTGAAGTTCGAACTCACTTACAACGATGGGTCATTTATCAATAGCTACAATACTAGCGTGTAGAGGAGGGCGCAACTCCTTTCTCTAGTGTGCTCCACTTACCCTTGATCCGTACTTTAAAAGGCTGAGTGTTAATTCCTGTATTTTTTCTTCTTTTCCATTCTTTCTTTCTTTTTTCTTCTTCTTTTTCTTCTTCTTCTTCTTTCTATCACTTCTGCAGTTGCTTCTGCGAATACTAATGATGATATGTTGTAACGCAAGTCTGACGTATCAATTCGTATATACTAAACATTTCCTTGGGTTTTGATTATTGGATATCTTTAAGAAACGCGTGTCATGCCACCACTAACTTCGAAGCCATTCTCCGTGACTTGCTGAGGTGTTATATGACAGGTTTTTCTTTTAAGTGTTAAGCCCGGAGGTATCGAGTACCATTCTTTGAGTCTTTGGTATGACTCGACCTGGGATTGAACCCTGGTCACCCGGGCCATTGGCGAACACTCTAACTATTATGCCAATAGGATTCAGATTTCTGTCTCTTTTTCTGTGCAGGTGAGGTCCATACAAAGATGAGAGGTGTGCAACAAATCTAAAATCTAGGTGAGACTTAAAACTTTTTGAAAAATTCTCGAATATATATATATATATATAGAAAGAGACAGAGAAAGAAAGAAAAAGAGAGAGAAAGATTTGAATAGATTGAGATATAATAGGGCTTATGTTATAAACACACGTATCTTTTGTGTTTTAAGCACGTTGAATATGCCCTTTTTAAGGGCCCCGTTCCTACGCGTGGAGAAACGCCCATTTCACGTGTCCACCATATTCACTGAAGCGTTCCAAAATGAGTTGATATGGACATGGGAAATCAAGTGTAGAAGGAACTACGCAATATTGGACATCTCTTGTAATTGTTCGCTTTCACACACACACATGCATACACACACACGTACACACACACATGCACACAAAATGGAGAGGCTTAAGGTGTATGGGCCTCACGAATACAAAAACAAATAACAGAGAAAGCCGACGACAGAAGATATAATATACAAACGAACAATTTCCAGATTATCCTCCGGAATTTCTCATACAAAATAAAATAAAATGAAATAAAATAAAATAGATTAATAAAAAAAAAAATGAAATCAAGCAGAAATGTAAGGGGTTTGCGCAACAGTTCGCACCTAATAATACACAATTGCTAAAGGGTTTCGTCCTCCTTTTCTCCCGTGCAATTTTTTAACATTTTCAGGTTCAGTGAGCGCTTGGACCATATCAGAAGCACTCAACAATATTAGACAGGAAAAGCCTTGTATGTGTGAACAGTGTTCATGCGTTTCATGGTATCAATATTCAGTTATCAAAGTCTATGTATCTATCGATCGATCTATTTTCTTTTCATATCTATCTATCTGTCTCATTCTATTCCAATCTATCTATCTATCTATCTATCTCACTCTCTCTCTATATATATATATATGTATATGTATAAATTTCTTTTCATATCTATCTATCTCATTCTATTCCAATCTATCTATCTATCTATCTATATCTCTCCCACTCTCTCTCTCTCTCTCTCCATATATATATATATATATATATATATATAAATTTCTTTTCATATCTATCTCATTCTGTTCCAATCTATCTATCTATCTCTCTCTCTATATATATATATATATATAAATTTTCTTTCATATCTATCTATCTCATTCTATTCCAATCTATCTATTTATCTATCTATCTATCTATCTATCTATCTATCTATCTATCTATCTATCTCATTCTATTCCAATCTATCTATCTATCTATCTCTCTATCTCTCTCTCTCTCTATATATATATATATATATAAATTTCTTTTCATATCTATCTATCTCATTCTATTCCAATCTATCTATCTATCTATCTATCTATCTATCTATCTATCTATCGTGTTCTGTTATACGTATATATGTGTGTATGTATCTTTACTATATAAGTGTGCATGTATCATTCCATTTATTGAACTATCTAACCATCTATCTCATTGCCTCTCTCTCTCTATATATATATATATATATCCCCTCATTCTGTTATTTGTATGCATCTGTCTATCAATCTATCAATTATCTTATATATATATATATATATATATATATGTGTGTGTGTGTGTGTGTATTTGTGTGTATGTGTGTGTGTGTGTGTGTGTGTGTGTGTATCTGTTTATTTATCTATCTATCAGGTTCCCATTTTATTATAATTCATTTCAATAACAAAGTATAGTTCTCTCACTGTCACTCCTTCTGTGTCGCTGTCTCTGTCTGTTCCTCTTTCTCTGTGCATGTGTGAGTCTCTCTCTCTCTCTCTCTCTCTCTCTCTATCTATCTATCTATCTATCTCTTTCTCTCTCTCTCTCTCTCTCTCTCTCTCTCTCTCTCGCATACACACACACACACACACACACACACACACATTCTGCTATAAGTATGTTTGTATTTGTTCAACCCCTCCGCCTCGAGCAGGACATGGCACAATTTCGATTTTTAAACGGAGTATTGTTGGTCTGAATTCAGTTTGCGAAACCCAAGGCCAAAGAAAACCAGCCTGACCTACTAATTACACTAAACTGAGTGAGAACAAAATCTGATTCTTGTCTTTCTCAAGGATATTAGTACGAAATAAAATGTATACAGTCTCATCCAGTATTAGAACTACGACGATACCTGTTACGTTGACAGTAGCATCACTTGGTGTAAGGGTTTGGAAGTTAGATCAGATCACTGTTCATGAATTCGATTCCAATTGGATGTTCCATACTTCCAGCCTTGTTCCGTTGCTCAGCTAAGCTGAGCTAAACGTTGTAAATAATTAGGTATGCATGTATGTACAGAATGGTTTCCTTGGTTAATTGTTTTTTAATGGCTCACCAACCTTTATGTGTTATTTGATGCCAAATCACGTTTTTTATATGAATTTTAAAGTTATAGTTTGTTGGTAACTATTATTAAAAGAGATATTTGAGCTCGTTTGTTTTACCTGAGTTAAATGGTTTCAGGTACTGCTATTCAACATAAGTAATTTTATTACATATCAATGCTTGTGGGTCAATTAATCCCAAATATATATATATATATATATATATATATATATATATATATATATATATTATAAATTGAATTACTATAACCAGAAAACCCGGCAACCACTGCAGGCAACGTAGGAAACACACACACACACACACACACACACACACACACACACACACACACACACACACACACACACATATATATATATATATATATGTATGTATGTATGTTTTGGTAGGTTGGTTGGTTGGTTTTTATGTCATGTCAACACTTGTGGATTATTTAATATCAATATATATATATTTGTGTGTCTGTCTGTCTATCTGAATGTCCGTGTGTGTGCGTGAGTCTGATTCGTAAGCGTAGTTTATAGATTAGTTTTTCTGCAAACGAGCTAGAGCTCATTTATTTCCATACACTAAAAAAGGTTTCAAGTATTCCTATCGATCACTAATGATTCTGTCTGATATTAATCCTTTGTTTGTCCACAATAAAATAGTTTCAAGTATTACTATCTAACCCTAATCATTCAATTTCTTATATAACATTTGTTTGCATTGAATTAAATGGTTTCAAGTATTTATATCTATGACAAATAATTCTGATTAATATTTATCATTCATTATATATAGTTAAATGATTTCAAGTATTGTCATCTAATATTTGTGATTCTATTAAATATAAACCATTTGCGCGCACACTGTTTAAATGGTTTCAAATATTTAAGTTTAACACAAATTATTCAATCCAATGTTAGTCTTTGGTTGGTAAATAGTTAAATGGTTTCAAGTATTGCTATTTAGCATTCATAATTGTATTTATCATATTTACCCAACCCCTCCGCTCGGGTAGGATATGACACAAGGTCAATTCTTTCAGCGGAGTTTAACAGGTTTGAATTCAGAGTTTTCCTTCTCCTAGACTACTTGCCACACCAAGGCTGAAGTACCCAGTCTGCCCTACTATTTACCCATAGCTGGAGGGAGAATAATTGGATTCATACCTTTCCCAAGCGTATTAGTCCTATGTGAAATGCAATCAGTCTCGTCCAGGATTTGAACTCGTATCACCGTGTCCATTTCCTACGACGATAACCATTACACCATGTATTTATTAAGTATTCCTATATAATACAAATAATTTGCACACAGTTATATGGTTTTAAGAAACTAATAATGATAATCCTCGGTAAATGGTTGGATAGTTTTATTTGATCCCCAGATGGGACCCAAACAAGTACGACCAATGTAAGTAAGAGTGGACCTGGGAATAATGACAGTGAAGGGATACTGGAGCCTCACCGTCCGATGCATTTTTGTTTCCTACCCACGACACGCGTCGGGAGGAGGGGGCTTCTAACTCTTTGCAGAGATGCAATTGGTATCTTCTACAGCCCCCCTCCCCTGCAGCTGATAGGGCGTATATAGAATAGAACGGAATAGAATAGAGTCTGATAACGTTAATCATTTCATTCACAGTGTCTCTACTTCTCACTCTGCTGCAAGCGCCCATGTCTTGATTTACTGTCTCATTCATAATATAATTAACATTCCATTGTGACTCTAGTGCACAAGGCCGCACCAGTACGACAATAGAACTAGAAAGGAAAAACGCCGAAAAACAATTCATCCCGTTATTAGTTGTCAGCCTCAAGTAGTTTTAGAGGAAGTGGGAGATAATAGGGATGAGAAGAAGAAAGAAGATAAAGAGAGAGAAAACCCTGAGCGGAAGAGACAGACAGACAGACAGACACTGAGATTTTAGAGGTGTGCAATGAGTAGGGGTGGGGGTAAATGGTTGGCCGAGAAAGTAAGTTTTTTTGTTTTATTTTTTGGTTAGGATTGTTTTGTTTCTGCCTTTTTTCTTTCTCTCTTTTTTTTTTTTTTTCTTTTTTTTTATCTGTGTGATTTTATGAATACAGTGAAAAAAAAAATGTGTCTGGGCGCCGATAAAGTTCGAAAGATTGAACAATGAAAAACTTCCAACGGATCTACTTTGTTTTATGCGAAAATACATTTTAATTAGATGACGCATCTATTGGCCTATTCATCTCTTGATTTTTATTTATGCATTTATAGATGCATACATTTATTATATAATAATGTCTTCTTTCTCTCTCTATTCAACACATCTATCAATCAATCAATCGAAATAGGTTGGTAATATATAAAACTTCTCTCTCTCTCTATATATATATGTATATATCACAACCTGTCCATATCAAACCAAATACGTTAGTAATACAATGTAACCCGGATATAAGAGACCCAGATATGGGGTGTCCTCGTGGTGTAATGGTTAAAGCGATGGACTGCGCAATCGTTGTACGCGAGTTTGTACTCCAGTCGCGCTATTACGTTCACTTTAGGGCAAATACTCTTGGGAAAGGTATGAACCCCCTAATCCTCCCAGCTATGGGTTAAATAGTACTACTACTGTTCTTCTTGGAGAATGGCTTTGGCATTAATAACCTACAAAAGTTGATATGCCATTAAACAAAGAAACTAAACCAAACCAAACTAAAGACCCAGATATAAGAGAAACCCTGATATAAAAGAGAGTGTATCTGGTCCTATAAATTAGAGCATGTGTTACCTAAACAAAATAGACCAAACACGGATATAAGAATAACCCAGGTATAAGAGACTTGTTCTACGGTCCCGACGACTCTCTTATATCCGGGTTACACTGTATATAAAACATATGTACCTATCTATCTATCTATCCCTCTATCAATCACAGCCTGTCCATATCTATCTATCTATCTATCTATCTAAATAGGTCGGTAAAAAAAAACTTCTATCAATCTATCTATCAATCTATGTTCATATATTTCTCATCCGGTTATAATTTAATTGGTCCATTTATTGTCTTATCTATTTACCTCAGTTATACTCATAGTCACATAATATGAGGTTAGCAAGTTAGGATCATGAACCAGTGATACTGAGTTATATATATATATATATATATATATATATATATACGAGTTCAAATCTAGGACAAAACTGCATTTCACATTGCACTAATACCCTTGGGAAAAGTATGAATCCCTCTTGCCATCAATTAATCGTTGACTGGGCTCTTCAGCATTGGTATGGCAACCTGTTTAGGAGAAGAAAAATTCTGAATTCAAACCTTTTAAACTCTGCTATCAAATGGATCTTTTATTACTTCGTGTTCGGGAGATGATAAAAACAATGTCATTTAGAATATATTATCTAAAAAACGTCAATATGAGCACAAGCGTGACTTTAGATAAGGCAATTCTAATAATGCACTTTCCCTACATATATCTGAAATTAACCATAACTTCAATGTCAATGCAACTACAATGTTAGCTCATATCCATAATAAAAGACTGAGAAAAATATTTGAAGTCAGTGCTACTTCGCTTTTATCCTCATAAATACTCGTCCCGAGTTTTTCAATAAATCTCCTTTCTTAGGTTAATCAGTTCTAACTACCTACAACATATCTAATTTTAATTAATTTTTCTCTGCATATATTTATATTTCCCTGAACCCTATATATTAAATTTAAATTTATCTACATGAACTGCACGTTCATATTTATTTTATTTTATTTTACTCCATTTTTAAAAAATGATATATTCTATCATTGTTTTTATCATCTTCTGTTATATACTTTTGAAACCCAACAAATTTCAAACATCAGTCTACATGACAACAATGTAATAATATTTTCAAAAATTAGAACGCTGAATATGCTGTTATGAATCTTTCTTTTTATACACACTTTCTTTCCTCCAGTTATTTCATCAAGCATCCATCACTATTTAAACAACATTTTTCATGAATGTAAAGTCCTCAAGAAGGTTATTACAACCGAAACGTTCAACGTCGACTTTCATAATAAATTCATTAGATTTGGGAATATTTTGTTTTTCAACTTTTTATTCGTATATATACAAATAATATATATATATATATATATATATATATATATAATTTGATAAATTTGGAGAAGTCAATTAGAACTCCACTATTACAGACACAAAATAAAACCTGCTGGTGGTTTTCATGGGAAATCAAGTGACTGCAGTCTCTTCAAATACTCCAGAACACTCGTCAATATCCAAACTGATTTTAGTCGTGCTGTAACCAGTGGGATTTCGATTCTTCAATGGGTTTCGCTTCTTCCGACCACTTTGAAAGACTATTTAACATTGTTCCAGATACTCCAATAAGGATGGGCACAACTGTCACGTGCGTAACCTCAATAACTTCAGTTATTTGATAAGGTTTTTATAACGAACTGGTCATCTAACTTAAAGTAAATAATCCGTTTTAATTACAAAGTTCAAGACAGATTCTGGTTTATGCATATATATTTACTTTTCATGTAAAATTTGCACAGTGTCGAACACATTGCTCTTCCTACCCATTTATGCATATTTTGCATTCCTTATAAAAACGACTTTTTCTGACATTTGTATCTGGGTAACGTTCTCCGAAGCAAGCTTCTATTTAGTAGTAAGGATTTGCTATACTAGCATGCTTACTGCCATTTCACGGAGAGACAGTCTAATGTATAAACCCTCAAGATATATAGTTCTGAGTTTTTTCTTTTACATAGGTTGCCCTTATCAAAACTAAAGAGCCCAGTCTTCTCTATAATTTACCCATGTTTTGGGAATAACAGTATCATCTCTTTACGAAGAGTACTAGGGTGAGGTGAGGAGTAAACAGAATTAATAACGTTACCCTGATATGCTTAAAGGAAGGGATTCGTGATAATTACACTGATCTGTGTTCTGTAGGAAGACTATATTGTCACAGGCCTTTTAGAGTATGCTTTTATCCAACCACACCACCAAAGGCAGGATATGACACAAGGCCAGTTTTTAAGCAAAGTAATATTTGCGTAAATTCACGGATTTCTTTCTCCGAGGTTGGTTGCCTAATTAAGGCTAAAGAACCCTGCCTACCCAATTAACTCTCCCGGACCTGGGAGAGAACATGTTGATTCACGAGAAGTGAAACACAAACAGCCTCGTCCAGGGTTTGAACTTGGGTTGCCGAATAAGGATCATGAACCAGTGATACTTAGTTATATATATATATATATATATATATATATATATACGAGTTTAAATCCAGGACAAAACTGCATTTCACATTGCACTAATACTCTTGGGAAAAGCATGAATTCCTCTAGCAATGAATAAATCCTTGGAGAGACTGGGCTTACCGTTACACTAAATAAATGGATCAGGAAACTACTCCCGGGGGATCCAATGATGGATTCTTTTTCACTGGCTACATTCAAGGTTTGGTTTCTTTGTTTAATGGCATATCAACCTTTGTTGGTTATTTAATGCTAAAGCTATTCTCCTAGAAGAACAGTAGTGGTACTATTTAACCCATACCTGGGAGGATAAGGGGGTTCATACCTTTCCCAAGGGTATTTGTCCGAAAGGGAACGTAATAGTGTGACTGGAGTACGCTTTAACCCTTATACCACGAGGACACCCCCTTGGCTACATTCAGCTTTTTTCTAAGTTCGCTACAGGGCTGTTATCTTCACAATACGATGTGATAATTAATTGTGTTACCCTGATATGCTCTTCAATGACGTATCGTTCAGAGTTTGTTTTTCTTTTATATAGATTGCCATTACCAAAACTAGAGAACCCAGTCTGCTTAGTTATTTACCTATGTTTAGGGAATAGCGGTTACATGTCTTTACGAAGGGTATTAGCTCGAGGTGAGACGTAAACAGCATAGGATGGAATTTGAAGTCTCACCGATTCTATGTTCCTCGCCAATAACCATAATGCTATTCAGAAAAAAAAAAGCAAATGAAAACAAAGACGGTCGATGCCGAAGTAGGAAACGTTTCCGTCAGGTAAGTGGCCGGAAGTTGTAAACGCACACATGCTTGCACCTGATGAAAGAAACGCACCCTGGGGGCGCGAAATGATCGTTCATAATAAAAACATAAAAATAAACACACATGCACATATGCACAGACACACACCCACACACACACACACACAATAAAAAAATAAAATAAAACACGCCCACGCCGTCACGTACACATTTGTAAAAACACAATGAGTCGTACTGAGCAACCTTCCTCTTCACACTCTTTCCGTATCTCTCTCTCTCTCTCTCTCTCTCTCTCTCTCTCTTACGATCAGTCGAAAGCTTATTATTATTAAGACAAGAGACTTAAAACGTGCATGAATAAATATTGAACCGTAAATAAATTTTAAAAAATAAAACAAGCAAAAAGGAAGACATGATGAATGTAAATGTTAATCGTCAGTATCATATTTGTATTTTTAGAGTGTACGTATTTATGATGGTTGGTTGGTTGGGTTTTTATGGCATATCAACCTTTGTAGGTCGTTTTACTCTGACTCCATTTTTATACAAATAATCAATTCTATTTTTAAAAAAATCAGTTTAGCATGAGTACCACAGTTTATTTGTCAAAACATTTCTATTTCAAGCTATTCAGTTTATTCAAACAGTTCTAATTCAGCTAATTCAGTTTAGTATAAGTACAGATTTTTTTACACATAATTAAATGTCAAAACAAGTCTATATTAAACAATGCCAAAAACAGTTCCATTTCAAACAATTCAGTTAATGATAAGCACGCAATTTAAATGTAAGTACATTTTATTTGTCAAAAACATTTCTATTTCAAGTAATTCAGTTTATTCTAACAGTTCTAATTCAAACAATTCAGTTTAGCATAAGTATGCAGTTAGTTCTATTTAACCCATAGATAGGGCCCCATCAGGTGCTACTACTCCGGGTCAGAGTGGACCTAGGAGCAATGACCATGAATGGGTGCTCCGCATTCACCAAACGTCCAGCATTACTGAAACCTCACCATCAGATCATTTAGTATCATATACAGGACACTCGTTTGGGGGGCCTTACCCCTCTGCAGCGGTTCAATCGGTGTATTCTACAGCCCCTGCCGACTAAGCAACGTATTAATGAGAAAGTTAACTATAAATATATTCTAATGAAATAAACGTTTTTCCATTGATTCAATTATGACCATTTACTAAGATGAAGTTTAGAAAATAAGGTACACAGATGATTTTATTAAAGTGGTGAGTTTTGGTCGGGTTTTATGGCATATCAACCGTTGTAGGTTACAGAATGCCAAATCCTGTTTATACATATATATTAAACATACGTGATTTGTAAGCGAATAATTTACCGGAAATTTCATTTTTAAATGGAGTTGCAACTAATTTGTTCGCAAACTCGTATAGCTATTGTTTCTATACAGTTAAATGGTTTAAATTATTACTATCTCACACTTTTAATACTATTCAATGTTTGCACTTAGTGAAGAGGTTACAAGTATTGCGATGTAATACCAATAATAATTCTATTCAGCCTCACTCATTCATTTGGACACAGTTAAATGGTTCCAAGTACTGCGATGTATAAGTAACTATTCAATTAAAAATCAGTCATTTTTTTTATAGATAGTTAAATGATTAAACAATTCTTCATTGGTCTAATGAATAGAGTGTTCACCAATGGGCTGGAAGACCAGGGTTCGATCCCAGGTCGAGTCATACCAAAAACTCAAAAAATGGTTCTTGATACCTCCTTGCTTAATACTCAGTGCTATAAGGTACGTATCGAAGGTAAAGTGAAGCAATCCGGGGAAAGGAGTAACGCCCTTCTCTATACCTATGTGTAGTAGTTATTGAAAAGGGAGCCAACTTATTTTTAACAACTCAATTTAGCATAAGTCATTCATTTGCGCACAGTTTAACTATCAAGCGGTTCTATTTAACCCATAGATAAGGTCCTATCAGGTGCTACCACTCCTGATCAAAGTGGACCTGAGAGCAATGGCAATGAAGTGGTACTCTACATTCTCCAAAGCGTCAAGCCTGGAGCCTCACCAACAGATTGTTTAATGTTATATCCAGGACACTTGTTGGAAATGCAGTCGGTGTATTCAACAGCATTAACCAACTGGGCTTTATAGTGGTGATGACTTCTTTTTAGGACAAGACAAGTTTTTTGAATGATGTGGTAACACAGAATGGTGCCACACGGTACCAGTGATTAGTTGAACAGCATTTTTCAGATTTTCTCTAGTCCGACCAACTATTTCATCCATTGCTGGGGAGTGGAAATATAAACAGCCTCGTCGAGATATGGAACTCGGCTTCCAGAGTCCGTGCGTTCACACATAACATCTCACCAAAAATATTATCTTCAGACAGATGTTTTATACGACGAAAAACTTCTGTCCGAGGATTGTCTGTATGTGTGCGTGCGTATGCTTTTTGGTTTGTTTGATTTCACTTTCAAAATGGGTGAAGCGGTTTAGTTTGGTTTAGTTTCTTAGTTTAATGTCATAGGTTATTTAAAGCTATCATAGTAAAAAAAAAAATACCTGTGCTACTATCTAACCCATAGCTGGGAGGATATGGGGATTCATAACTTTCTCAAATATGTGAGTCCGAAAATGAACATAAGAGCACAACTGGAATTTGAACTTCCTTACTACGATTCCTCTGTTCGGCACTTTAGCCACTATACCAGCGGAACTCTAAGAAACTATTAGAAACAGAATGAGTCAAAGAAGGTGAAAATAAAATTTCTTTTAGTTTTAATCATTTTCTGCTGGTTGATATACGAGCACTTTGCTTCATCCAGTGCTCTGAAATAACTATTTTTTTTTTTGTTTGCCAGCTGCTTTTTTCTCATATATATATATATATATATATATATATATATATATATATATATAACCATGAAAATTTGTGGTTACCTGATAACAGCAGCACAAGCAGCAGCAATCTATCTTTCTTTGCAATTGTGGGGCGGTGCTAATATGCTTTTGAGTGACAGATCGAGTTTGACAGGATACATTGACTGTTGTCGCTACTTAAATATACGTAATTCAAATCTAGCTATCGCTGACAACGGTCGTGGCTTGTCTGTTAACGCGCGTGACGATATTATTCAATCATCACTGCAATACGAAAGCCAAGTCAAATTCGATCCAAGGAGCAGACAATTTTTGGTAACAGCCTTACGAGTTAGTACTGAAGTGAGGTATCTGATCATCTCTTTCAATCATGGGCGAGATGAGAGAAAAAAAAAGTGTTTTTTTTCTATTCTTTTAATATAGGAGCGATGGTAATACTAACATTATAGGGCTTGACAGATAGAGAACTTTGGGTGGTGTAACGGTTAGCAAGCTAGACTAGCAAACCTTCACGTGTGAGTTCGAGTCTCCTTTGGTGCTCCATATATGAGGGTCGCAAAAGCTTAGTAGATTACTACCCTGTTTGACAAGCAGGTTTCGAGTTGCTAACAGTACTTGCGGTTTGCAAATGGCCACCCCTATAAATTCTGGACAAGCTCATTGCCGCTTAACTTTGGTGATTACATTGAGTGAATTTTACTGCACATGTGGTTATTCGATGCTGAAGTCACCCTCATTTTAACTTTTGCGAGCAATTATATAAATTCAAATAACTAACGATAATCATTTCTGTATAATTATAGCTTCAAGTTTATTGATTTTGACGGCATGTCAACCGGTATGGTTTTATCTTATCTCTAGAAGTTCAGGAATTTTGTACATTGAACGTTTTTATATATTTGGTTAGGTTTGGTTTGGTTTTATGGCATATCAACCGTTGTTGGTTATTTAATGCCAAATCCTGTTTTACATATATATTTGATATATAATTTCTAAACACACTTTGTAGACACACATAGTTAAATTATCGAACAGTTCTATTTCTAACAATTCAATTTAGCAGAAGCCATTTGTTTGTAAACAGTTTAAAAGACAAGCAGTTCTATTTGATCCATAGATAAAACCCTCTCAGGTTCAACCACTCCGATGAAAGTGAAGGCGCACTCTGTATTCCTCATAGCTCCAGCATAACTGGAGTCTCGCCATCAGATATTTTAGTGTCATATACAAGAAACTCGTTGGTGGTGGGTGTCACCTCTGCAGGGATGCAGTCAGTGTATTCTACAGCCGTAGCCAACTGGGCTGGATGGTTTAGAGTCATATCCAGGATACTCATTGGAGGGTCTTACTCCTCAGCAGAAATGCAGTCGGTGTATTCTACAGCTCCAGCCGACTGGGCTGGATGGTTTAGTGTCATATCCAGGACACTCATTGGAGGGTCTTACTCCTCAGCAGAAATGCAGTTGGTGTATTCTACAGCCCCAGCCGACTGGGCTGGATGGTTTAGTGTCATATCCAGGATATTTGCCTTTATACTTTCTCGGCTTTCAAATTATAATTAATGCGTTGTATTACCCAGTCGGTTGGGGCTGTAGAATACACCGACTGCATTTTTGCAGAGGGGTGAGAAAAATTGCTCAGCTCGGGCGAAATTGCTAAGGAAAGGGTGCCTCTGTCATTAAAGATTGACAAGTGTTGGTACTGTAATACCGATATTTGAATTAAAGGCTTAGGGCATGAAGTTCAATTCAAATTAAAAGTAAAAGCCATTAGATAACGAAATCACAAATAAGAGCTTACAATATTAGTATTACAAATTTTGCTTTGCGATAGATTTGTCTTAGGAAACGATATGTATTTAAATCATGGACTTCCAGAATAGAAACAAAAAAGAAAGAAAAATCTAAAAATGAAGAAAAGAAAAGAAATCACTGTATATATATATATATATATATATATATATATATATGCATTGGTAAGTTGTCTATGAAGAGTTGTAGTGGTAAGACCAACATACGCATTATTTTCTTTGGAGACACACTCCCAAAGGATATTTGAATATATATATATATATATATATAATGTTGGTCCTATCAAGAAGTTCAGTTGACGAGGAAGTGTTATTAGAATTAATTAGGTTGGAGGTTTTAAATTTGTTGTAGTATATGATAAGTCTAACTTCTTTCGTAGGGTCAGTAGCAAGAACGATTTTTTGGGGGGATAAGTTTTTTAATATATGTTCATCAATCTTATAATTACTATGAAATTGTTTTTAGTAGTATAGGTCTATTGATTGTTTAAAGTTTATATATATATGTATGTATATATATATATAACAAAAGAAAGAAACTGAAAACTAAGGAAAAAGAGAGAACGAAATGAAAAGGATAAAAATAAAGAAAAAAAAAAGAAAACAAGGCTTGATGGCAAGGAAATAAAAAGTAAAAGAAAATTAGAAAGTTATGGTTGGTTGGTTGGTTGGTTGGTTGTGTTTCATGGCGTATCAACCTGCTGAGGTTATTTATTGTCAAATCATATTTATATATGCATATAGAGAAGAAAATAATGGATTGTAATCCAACAATATGTAGAGAAAAATTGATAACAATGCAATCTAAGTAGAAGGAGAGATTTATTAAGAAGTAAAGTCGACTCTATACCGCTTCGGTTTTTCTGAACCATTATCAGGACCATGAGGGATGATATCGGCGATGTTAAGTCAATGATGGATGTTTAAAGTGCAAAATACAAAAACGTAGGGGGAAATTTTCACAAGAAAAAGTTGGCCGTTTAATTAGTGAATCAGCGTTTGTTGTTTTAAATTACGTCATTTGACTTATTAGGAATATTTTATAGAATTTATGTTACGTTTGTTTATTTAGAAAGATTTCGAGTCAAAAGGAAGAAAAGGAAAGACAAAAATAAAAATAAAAAGTATAAAAATTAGTATATATGTGGAAAATATGAACTAAAGATGGAATATATTGTAGCTATTTAAAATGGATTTGCTCAAGGATGGAGAAATATTATAAAAGCCCGGATGAGTATCTAGGGAATTAAAGGGTGAAATAGTAACGGCTTCGAAAATTCGTCTGAGACTTTTATTATGGATGTAAATGAGCATCTTTGCAGAATTGAAATCGAAGTTGTGCTTAGATTGAGAAATGTCTAGGAATAATGCATTGTTTGATTTACCAATGCATAATTTGTAAACAAATAGTTTGTAGATAACATTATTTTTAAACGTATTGCTATTGTTTCAAGTAATACAGTCTTACATAAATAATTTTGTTCACTATAATGATTGGTTTAAACCCAGTTGAATGGTTTCAAGTAGAGTAAATTATCAAATAACTCTTTTTTCACCTTAGATGCGTGTTGGAATTGTCTAGAGGTTTAATAGCATATCAACTCTCGTAGGTTATTTAAGGCCAAATCCAATATATATATATATATATATATATATATATATATATATATATATATATATATATATATTGTTTGTTTGTTTGTGTGTACATAATTTTTTTTGACAGGCCCGAGCTCATTTGTTTGCACATGGTTAAAGGATTTCAAGTATTGCAACATAAACGTAACAATTTATTTCAACATCAATCATTGGTTTGCACAAAATTTGATGGTTATACATGAATGATTTGCAAGATATTAGTTTATTAGTAATCTTATTTTCAAAAGAGTCAGAGCTAATTTGTTTTCATTCAAGCATTTTTTTCAAACTGTTAACTGGTTTAAAATATTGCTATAAAACACTTATAATCATATTTGATATTAATGATTTGTTTGCACATCGCTCACACTAATAGTTTTATTCGCACACAGCTATATGGCTCTAAGTATAGCTAAGGAATACAAATAATTCAATTTAATATCAGTCATTTATTTGCATTCAGTTGGATCATCAAGCAGTTCTATTTCAAACAATTCAATTCAGTATAACTCATCTGTTTGCACTCAGTTTAGATGTCAAACAGTTCTATTTACCCATAGATTGAACCCTATCAGATGCTACAACTCTGAGCCAAATGAATAATAGTAAATAGAACTATTAGTATTAGATAGCAATAGTTGAAACCATTAACTGTGTGCAAAAAATGGGAACTCAGGCTCGTTTAAAAAGGTTATCAATTAAATGTGTTTACAAATCCTACATACGTGGTACATTCAATAAGTTTCCAGACTTTTGTGAAAATATGGAAAAATGGATTTTATAGATAAGTATAATCATACTTATACGAGTAGACACTAAATAAGTATGATAAAAACTGGTAAAACTCTCTCTCTCTCTCTCTCTCTCACACACTCTCTCTCTCTCTCTCTCTCACACACACACACACATACATACACGCACACAAATACGCACGCACAAACACACACACACATACACACAAAAACATACACACGCAAACATTTACATTTGTAGTAGACACTTGAAAATTCAGTATCTCATTGATGTACATCTTATGAGATGACTGACCAAGTTTTATGATTTCAGCTTCAAATGAACAGCTACAACAGGAATTGTAATACACCCTACTAAATCCTGATTGTCATAGCTGGTGGATTTCAAAAATGCAATCTGGACGTGAGGACACTTTAGAAGAACGATATGCAATAAAATTCTATTTTAAACTTGGGAAAAATGCCACAGAAACGTATGAAATGCTTTAGACTGCTTTTCAAACCATCTTGCATGAATCGACCGTCAGTTTTTGAGTGGCATAAGAGATTTGAGGAGGCAGGGGGTCTGTGAGAGATGATGAGAGGGCTGGGAGGATTAAGGAAGTCAATAAACCAGTGTTGATTGGCCAAAGGGTTAGGGTTAGGGTTTGGGTTACTATGTTGAGGTTTTAAGGGATTTCAGGAAGAGATTTCGTCGGAAGAGGCCAGCGCTCTTCAAATCGGGTCAGTGGCATTTCCACCAGGACAATGCACCAGTCCACAACTCCATCCTTGTCACAGACTATTTGACCAAGATGGGCATCAAGACAGTTCGTCAGCCTCCCAATAGTCCAGACCTTGTTCCCTGTAACTTTTGGTTATTCCCTAAGCTCAGAGGCTGTCGTTATGAGACATTTGAGGAGATGAAAGAGGCTGTGACGAAGGTCATTGACACGCTCATACAAGGGGACTTCCACGGGGCCTTCCAGAAGTGGTTGGAAGGGTACAAGTGCATTGCAGCCGGAGGAGGTTATTTCAAAGGTGACTCGAGTTTCATATGTGTACTGTTAATAAAAGGGCCAATACGAAAATAAGTCTGGAAACTTATTTAATGATCCACGTATATATATGATATATGTATGTATGAATAAACAGGATTTGGCATATATAAACTACAAGGGTTTATATGCCATAAAACAAAATCAAACGAAATCCAAAAAAAACATAGGGAGGTATAACTTCAATTACTTAAGACAAAAATATATTTTAAGACGGGGTGCCGAAAAGTTCTCGGCACAACCATGAAGAGAATAACTTTTTTTAATATTGAATTGTTATTTATTTTTATTTTTTTGTGAGGAGCATTTTTTTTTTAATTTGAGAAACAATTAGTCCTGTCTGTTGAGCCACACTATAAACACATTGAATAAAATCTATGTCTCATGTCTTTTAGTCGGGACAAGAACTTTTCACCATTTTCTCGCTTTTGTTTGCATGCATTTTGACATATCGGAGCGTTTATCGTATAATCGATAGAATAAACGATTTATTTATTTTTCTTTCTGCTCTTCATTAAAAAAAATATATCCTTATATTCCCACGTGACTTTGTATATGTAGTTTAATTTTTTTCTTTCTTGTTACTATAAAAGACAACACATCTTAGCATGTGTACGTAGCATGTAGATGAATTCAATTGTGTTACATGATGCAGAGTTTATAAAAGAAATAAATATCAATGAAATAAAATGAATTAAAAAGCTATCAAGGAAGTTAACAATAGATATATATCTGATTCTGTTCTGAAATGGATTTTATAGGTAAGTATAATCATACTTATACGAGTAGACACTAAATAAGTATGATAAAAACTGGTAAAACACACACACACACACACACACACACACACAGATATATATATGTATATGTATATATAAGAGTAAAAATAGTAGTAAAAAAATAAAAGAATATATATATATATATATATATATATATTCTTTTACTTTTTTTTTTACTATTTTTACTCTTTTCACTTATTGTAAAATGTTTTTGTAGCTGCATCGTAGAGACTTTACTAAAAAAGTGTCTCCTTTGATATTCCCTGCATGCTATAGTAAAACAAAAATTCAACATTATATATATGTATACATACAGATAGAGAGAGAGAGAGAGAGAGAGAGAGAGAGAGAGAGAGAGAAAGAGTGAGAGAGAGAAAGAGAGGGAGGGGAGAGGAGGTGCAGGAAGAAGGATATGTATGTTTGAAAAAATATCCTGAGCGGGAAAATATGTTAGTATATATGCATGTGCAGTTTGAAGTATTTAGCAAAATAAACATATTTCTTAAGCGCATGCATATATATATATATATATATATATATATATATATATATATATATATATGTGTGTGTGTGTGTGTGTGTGTGTGTGTGTGTGTGTTAGAGAGAGAGAGAGAGAGAGAGAGACAACGTACATGCATCGGTGCTACGCAACGGCATTGGAGAAATACTTCATATAATTACAACGTTAGTCTCCCAATAAAAAAAAAATAGACAAATAATCCTACATAAGCAAAATATGTATGTCAAATAAAAGAGGGAACTGTTAAAATTGCCATCAATAAAAAAACTAAAAATAAATGGAATATTGCAAAGATGTCTTCTGGGCCTAAAAGTGGTTATGCCAACTGCAGATGATGTCTGAAATAAGAATTACTAATTTTGGAATGCATAAAACATAATAAATAGCAGAACATTTCGTTGGCCTAGTGGGTAGAGTGTTCGCCAATGGTCCGGGACACCTGGGTTCATTCCCTGGTTGCGTCATACCAAAGACTTTATAATTGTACTTGATACCTGCTTGCTTAACACTCAGCAATATAAAGTACGTATCATGGGTAAAACAGAGCAATCTAGGAAAAGGCGCAGCGCCCTCCCCTACACCTCGGTTTAGAAGCTACTGAAAAGGGAGCTTTCTTGTCGCCATCGACTACGGTCGCCAACTTTTTCTTAATGTAGACTTAAGGCCAGATTTCTCTTGGCTCACTTACAATTTGATTGACCAGAACAGGAATTTTTTTCATATTCTCACAAAAATAAATGAATGATAAACGATTTTTCATGAGTATCAAACCCATAGAAAATCTTTTATTATTCATTGGGTTATACGATTTATTTATGTGAAAATATGGAAAAATGGATTTTATAGGTAAGTATAATCATACTTTTACGAGTAGACACGGAATAAGTATGATAAAAACTGGTAAAACTCTCTCTCTCTCTCTCTCTCTCTCTCTCTCCACACACACACACACACACACACACACACATACACACACTCTCTCTCTCTCACACACACACACACACACATACACACACTCTCTCTCTTTCTCTCTCTCTCTCTCTCTCTCACACATACATGCACGCACACAAATACGCACACACAAACACACACACATACACACACAAATACACACACACATACACACATACTTATACTAAACTAAATTGTTTGACTAAACTGAATAGCTTGAAATAAAAATGTTTTGATAATTAAACTGAGTACTTATGCTAAACTGAATTGTATGAAGCAGAACTGTTTATTCGTACAAAAATGGATTTGGCATTAAATAACATTCAAAGGTTGATATGCCATAAAGCCCAAACAAACATTTGATGATTATACTTAGTCATGATACTGACTTGTGTAACGTTCGATATGCGTAAGGTCCATTTAAAATCTACATATACAGAGACACTCACATAGAGGCACAAATGTATACATATATGTCTCTAAATGTGTGTGTGTGTGTGCTCTATTTTCAGTTTCTACTGCTTTTGATCGGTCGCTTTTCTTCATACAGCTTTAAAAATATCATTTTATAATAATGCCTATGTATGTAAAGAAAGCATTCGTGGTGTAATGGATATTGGCATAAAAAATGGACACGGTGACATGAGTTCAAATCCTGGACGACTCTTTAAATTTTTCAGAGTACTAATACTGTAGGGAAAGGTATGAATCCCATTATCCTCTCTTCAACTATTGGTGAATAGTAGAATAGACTGGGATCTCTCGTATAACAATCAGTCTAGGTGAAGGAAAACTCTGAATTCAAACCTGTTAAACTCCACTTGAAATTTGACCTTGTTTTAAAAAATGCATGTTCGGAGGAGTTTATATTTTGTGAAATGCTCAAATCGTCATAAAAAAATGTTTTTCCTTTATCAGGAAAGAGCTCAAATACTGGTAAGCAGAGCAGGAAAAATCCTTAAGTAAATAAATGTTTTTTCAGATTCTGAAGCCAGATTCATGACTAAGTATAATTGTTTGTTTGTTTGTTTGGGTTTTATGGCATATCAACCTTTGAATGTTATTTAATGCAAAATCATTCGTTATACAAATAAGCAGTTCTCATTTGAAAAAATTCAGCTCAGTATTAGTGCACGGTTTGTCAAAAACATTTCTATTTCAAGCGATTTAGTTTAGTCAAACAGTTCTAATTCAAACAGTTTAGTTTAATGTAAGTACAGTTTTTGTTTACACTCCGTAATGTTAAAACAGTCCTATTTCAAACAACTCGATTTAGTGTAGTACAGTTTCAATGTAAAAAAGGTTCTATTTCAAACAATTAATTTCAGCATATATACGCAGTTTACATGTTAAAACAGTTTTATTTCAAGCAATTCGGTTCAGCATAAGTACGCAGTTTAGTTCTATTTGCCCCATAGACAAGGGCGTATCAGGTGTCTCTACACCAGGCCAGAGTGAACCACGGAGAGATGGCAATAAAGGGGTGCCTCACCAAGGCTGAAGAACCTAGTCTGTCCTACTATTTACCCATAGATGGAGGGAGAATATTTGGATTCATACCTTTCCCAAGAGTATTAGTGCTATGTGAAATGCAATCAGTCTCGTCCAGGATATGAACACGTTGTGGCTAACCTGTTGGACTGCGACACCATAGTAAGCGATTTCGAACTCCAGTCACGCTATAACGTTCACTTTCGGACCAGTGTCCTTAGGAGAGGTATGAAGCCCCTTGTCTTAACAGGGTGGTGTCCTCGTGGTATAATGGTTAAAGCCATGGACTGCAGAATCGTAGTAAGTGAGTTCAAACTCCAGTTGTACTCTTACGTTCACTTTCGGACAAATAACATTGGGAAAGATATGAACCCCCATATTTTACCAGATATCGGTTAAATAGTGCCACTACAGTTCTTGTAGAAGAATGGCTTTGACATTAAATAACCCGAGAAGGTTGATATGCCATTAATCAAAACTGTATGCTAAATTGTACCACTTCTGTTCTTGTATACGGATGGTTTCGGTTGTAAGTAACCCACGAAGGTTGATATGCCATTAAAATAAAGAAACAAAACACAAATGACAATTATGTCACGGCTGTCATACTCAGTTGTGAATAGAAAAAAAAATCACATCTTTAATTACATATATATATATATATAGGAAGTAAGCCAACCGTAGTCGAGGGCGACCCGAAAGCTCCCTTTTCAATTACTACTATAGTGATATATTTATATATAGTAACGTCCTTCATTATTCTTTGTCTGTCTTATTGTACCTCTCTTGCAATAAAACCCTTTCTTTTATTCTACGAACGAGTTGACCGTTCCTTTCCACTCAAGTACCACCTTGTCTGATTGTATCCCTTTTAAGAACCCAACAGAAAACCAATTTCTAGACTAAAAATCAAGTTTATTCTTTTAGCTTTGCCATTAATTGCGGCGTACTAATAGACTTTTTAAACTTGAAAAAAATCTCTTCAAAACTATCGATCAATTTATACGGCACGACTAAAATCCATATCTTCATCCTGTGGTGATCACCCAGTGGAAAAGTTCTCCAATTAATTAGTATGCATCATTTACAGAGACTCCAGCAGATTGTCACGGATTTTTTCCAGCTTAAAAATCTAGTTTGTTCTACATATTTCACAGATTAACGCAGAGATTGATAAAAAAAATCATTAAACTGTTCAACAAACTAAGGATCATACAAACGCTATATCACATACCGTTTTCAACAGCTGATCCACTGTCTATAAACACTAACCGGAACGTCACAACACCTAGGTGACCTGTCAGACAGCTACAGTATGTTGATTATCTGAACAATTTCATGATAGGACAATCGATTGTGAATTCATATAAATATAAGCTATAAGGTTTTAGGATTTGCTTGTTTCGTATATGGTTAATGTAATTTTAATTTCAGAGGAAAATTACGCACACAGAACACAAATGGAGTATTGGCAGTGTAATGAAACATTATGATAGTTTATTGAATATAGATATATTTTCATTATTTTTGTACTTTATGGTATAATATTTTAGAGAATGGTTCCTGGAAGGTTATTCTATTAACGATTAAAATCTTGATTCTTAGTTCAGCATGGTAATTTAAAATTTATTTACTCAAGCGTTTATTTATACAGTCGGTTGAGTTGAAGAATACACCGACTGCAGAGGCGTAAGACTCCCCACCTCAATGAGTGTCCTAGATATGACACTAAACAATCTGATGGTGAGGTTCCAGTGATGCTGGAGCTTTGGGGAATGTGGAGCATGCTTTCATTGCCATTGCTCCCAGGTCCCCTCTGGCTCGTAATGGTAGCACCTGATAGGGCACTATCTATGGGTTAAATAGAACATACTTATGCTAAACTGAATTGTTTGAATTAGAACTGTTCGACTAAACTGAATAGCTTAAATAGAAATGTTTTTAACAATTAAACTGTACTTACGTTTAAACTGCGAGCTTATGCTAAATTGAATAGTTTGAAATGGAGCTAATTTTTTACATTGAAACTGTACTTACACTAAAATGGATTGTTTGATATAGAACCGTTTTGGCATTTAACTGTGTGTAAACAAAATTAGCTGAATTAGAATTATTTGAATTAACTGAATAGTTTGAAATAGAAATGTTTTTGAAAATTAAACTGTGTGCTAATGCTAAACTGAATTGTTTGAAATAGAACTGACTATTTGCATAAAAATGAATTTTGCATAAATAACCAACAAAGGCAGATACACCATAAAACCAACCAACCAACCATCTAGCATTTATAAAGTTAAACTCACAAATTTTATTATCTGAATTTGCTACTGGTTATCATAGCCTATCCTTATTTAAGTCTACGACATATATTTTGGTTTGTTTTGGTTTGATTGCTTTGTATAAAGGAATATTGACCTTCATGAGTTATTTAGTGCTGAAGTCAACCCCATAGAAGAACACTAAGCTGGTGACCAGAGTTGAGGACGACCTGGAGGCTCCCTTTTCAATAGCTACAACACCGAGGCGTAGGAGGGCGCTATTCCTTTCCCTGGATTGCTCAAATTTACTCTTGATACGTACCTTATAATGCTGAGTGTTAAGCAAGGACGTATCAAGTACCATATTTTGAGTCTTAGGTATTACTCGAACTGGGATTCAACCCCACTCTCTCGAGCATTGGCAAACACTCTACCTAACACTGGTGGTACTATTTAACCCATAAAGTGGGGAAATAAGGGAGCCCATACCTTTCCAGAAGGGTATTAGTCTGAAAGTGAAAGTAGCGTGACTGGAGTTTGAACTGGCTCACTAAGATCTCAAAGTCCAGCATGTTAGCCATTAACCCGCAATTTACTGCAAAAAATCTATTGGTCGACTTAGGTGCCAGACTATGTGCTACAATTTACGGTGTTCTTACTTTTTTTTAAAAATTGCTTCATTTTTTTTTTATTTATACTTTGTTTTATATTTGTTTTTTTGTTGTTTTTTGTTTGTTTTTTGATGTTTTTACTTTTTTTTTTTCTTTACTGAAGGTATTGAGTAAAACTACGTTAAAGAAATCATAACAAAAAAAAAAACGTAATTTCACCTGAATATCTTTTTTTCCTGCGTTACGAACAAGTAGTCAAGACGAGTATCAAAAAAAAAAAAAAAAAGGAAAGAAAAGAAAAAAAAATTAAAGAGACCTGTGCGTTTTGACTCGTAACTCAATCATACAACATCGTAATTATTTGCAAGTTTAAATTTCATTTTCTCTTCTTTTTGATCCTGTTTGTTTTTCCCCTTCTTATTCTCTAAGTTCTAAAATAACGCTGCTATATTGAATTTCACTGAACCACCGTTCAAAAATGAGCCTTATTGAATCGGGAGACTGGTTAGTGTGAGTCAAGTGCCGTCCTTCAATGGTTGGTTTATTATTTCAGATGAGATCCGCTAGAATATATTCGGTTAGTGTTTAACCAACTCCCCTAAACGTGCAAGATACAAAAGATCGATTTTCTTTAAGCGGAGTTTAAGAAGTTTGAATTCAGAGTTTTTCTTCTTCCAAACCTGTTGCCATACCAAGGTTAAAGCATCCAATCAGCTCTACTCTTTGCTACAATTCTCAAAAGGGTGTTAACTCTATGCGAAAAGCACACAGCCTCGTCCCGGATTTGAACTCGGATCACCGTTTACATTTATTACGAAATACATAGGAAATAGAGGATATTTTTCTTAATAATGCGAGTTAATGTTGACTCACCAAAGATTCTTTGATAATGAAAATATTTCTGATATCAGAGGTCAACGTTGATAACAACACTATCACCAAGAATTTATTGATTTTTCCCATCTTAACAGTCAGTAGAAATATGATAATATTTCACGTTGATGCCATTCAGATGGGAAATGACCTTAACAGTGGCGGCTCATCTATTAGCACCGTGGAACTACAGCACACCGATTTTCTCTCGATCAGTGTCAGCTCGTCTATAGTTGCTGTGGAACTACAGCAACTATATTTTCTTTTGAGTGGTGATGGTTCATCCATAGATACATCGGAACTATAGCACACCTATTTTCTCTCGATCAGTGTCAGCTCGTCTATAGTTGCTGTGGAACTACAGCAACTATATTTTCTTTTGAGTGGTGGTGGTTCATCCATAGATACATCGGAATTATAGCACACCTATTTTCTCTCGATCAGTGTCAGCTCGTCTATAGTTGCTGTGGAACTACAGCAACTATATTTTCTTTTGAGTGGTGGTGGTTCATCTATAGATACATCGGAACTATAGCACACCTATTTTCTCTCGATCAGTGTCAGTTCGTCTATAGTTGCTGTGGAACTACAGCAACTATATTTTCTTTTGAGTGGTGGTGGTTCATCCATAGATACATAGGAACTATAGCACACCTATTTTCTCTCGATCAGTGTCAGCTCGTCTATAGGCACTGTGGAACTACAACAGACCAATTTGCTCTCGATCAGTGTCAGTTCGTCTATAGACACATTGGAACTGTAGCACAGCTATTTTCTCTTGGTCACTCTCAGCTCGTCTATATGCACTGCGGAACTACAACAGACCAATTTTCTCTCGATCAGTGGTGGTTCGTCTATATTCCCATTGGAACTGCAGCACACCTGTTTTCTCTCGATTAGTGTCTTCTCGTGTACAGACACAATAGTTCTACAGCAGCCCTATTTTTTCTCGATCACCGGCGGCTCGTCTATTGGTCATGTGGAACAGCAGCAGCACCCCTATTTTCTCTCGATATATACTGAAAGATATATACTATTATCAATAATCTTAAAGATTAATGTCAATGGTCAACCTCACATTCCTAAAAAGCAGAAAGAATTGCTGTATGTGGAACTATCTCTTCTAAAGTTTCAGTGATGAGAAGTTTGCTTTGTTGTGCGTATGTCTATAATGCTAGCGGTCTAAGGAAGGTAGTGCAATGCAGCTCTTGCAGTATTGATCTGCTTATCAGTCAGGGATAGGGTGTTTATGTGCCTTCTCATGTATGATACTTACACCTTGTTTTCTTTATAAATTCAGGAGTATTTGAATCACTGAATGTGATGGATGGTAGATGATGGAATATAGTTGATATTTTTAGGCTGTTAAAATTAATCGGTCATATTCCAAGAGATCAATTCTTCATAACTATTTGGGCGGGGGTCACTGATATGACATAAAGCTGTATACAAGCTAATCCGTAAAATATAGCTGGCTGTACGTAACCCGTCACTTTTTAAAACAAATTCACCAGTGAATGTATTTATCAATCCCACCGCACGGGCAGAGTGTGACACAAAGTCAATTTTTTAAAGCAGAGTTTAACAGGTTTGAATTCAGAGTCTCCTAGACTTGTTAGCTGACCAAGACTGAAGAACCTAGTGTGACCTACTATTTACCCATAGCTAGAGGTAGAATAATTGGATTCATACCTTACCAAAGAATATTAGTGCAATGTGAAATGCAGTCTACCTCGTTCAGGATTTGAACTCGTGTCGCCATGCCCATTTCCTAAGATGATAACCATTACGCCACACGAGTACCTTCATAAAATCACCTATGTATATATAAAGCCAAAAAATATTAAGCGAAGAACAGTTGATAGGAATTCAGTTTTTTTCCTTCTCCTGGATTGGTTGCCTAACCAAGGTAAAGCACCCTGTGAGTCCTAATATTTACACATACATAAATTGATTCGTGCCTTCCTCAAAGGCATTGACACAAAGTGAAACAGTCTTTCATCCAGCTTTTAAACACGGGTCACCGTTTCCATCTGCTACGACGATAGCTGTAACGCTTATAAAGCCCGTGTAAGCAGTCTAGGGTATGTCTTCAGCGGAACTGATAGGTACTCACACGTCTTACGCGACAGGAGAGAAGGAGCCCGATAAAAACATAGTCTGTAGTCGGCAATTAGAACGCCTACGCGTAGCTTTGAAGAAAAACGAGCCCTGTTTGATTGATTGCTAAGGTGTGGTATTCCATCACGATAATGTGCGGCCCCGTACGGCAAAGATTACATCTTAAAAGATTGACGATCTAGGTAGGAAAAATTCCACACCTTCCTTTTTCTTCAGATCTTGTTCCATCTGATTACCCCTTCTTCCGTTGTTTATAGAACTAACAGGACAGATTAGTTCTTAAAGTATACAAAGAAGTGTAAACTATCCTCTCTTCTCACCGTTCCCCCAAACCAAACACACACACACACACACACACACACACATATATATATATATATATATAACGGTCCAGGAGACAGGGGTTCAATCCCAGCTTGAGTCATACCAAAGACTCAAAAAATCGTATTTGATACCGTCTTGGTCAACACTCAGCATTATAAGGTAAGGATCAAGGGTAAAGAAAAGCAATCCAGGGAATGGAGTAGCGCCCCCCTACACCTCAGAGTAGTAGCTATTGAAAAGAGAGCCTTCGGGTCACCCTCGACTAAGGTCTCCAAATTTACTTTACTTACATACAATGCAAGGCGATACGACGTAAAGGCCCAGAAGCTATTCATCTGGTGGTCTAAAATACTATGAACCCACAAGTATTGAGTAAGGTTTTATGCAGCAAGGCACTTGTCAGTGAACTACACTAATTAGCTAATTAGTAACCTGCTACGGGGAACCGATTTAAGAGGCGCGCTTAGCGTAACAGATATCATCGAAGGGAGTGGAATCGACTCCCCGGGTTCAAACCCTTGAGGATCCAGTTTGCATTTCACTTTGTCATTGGAAAACGTTTGAATTTATCAGCTACCAGCCATAAACACCAAATATGGGTAAATAGTAAGACAGGCTGGGTTATCTAGACTTGGTAAGGTCTCGGAGAATGACATCTCTGAATTCAAACCAGTTGTACCCGCTTAAAAATTGACCTTGTATCGAATCCAGCTCGTAGCGGAGGGGTTGGGCAAATACTTTCATAATCTCCCTCCAAACCAAATGCGATTATTTTCTGAAAAAATTAAACAAGTAAATATATATTATGAAACTTGTGAATCATTGCCACGAGGAAACTGGGGGGGGGAATAAATGTTTGTTGCTTACTCTTTCGACATTGTAGCATGTGTACTGCAAGGAGATACGTTAGACCCATACTTCTTTATCATCTGTCAAGACTACATGCTTAGAACGTATATTGATAAAATCAAAGAAAACGGTTTCAAGGTGACAAAGGAAAGAAGCAGAAGGTACCCCGCAAAAACAATTACTGACGCGGACTACGCCAATGACATAGCGCTTCTGGCAAATACACTCGCCCAAGCCGAAACCCTGCTACATAGTCTGGAACGAGCAGCTGCAGGCATAGGCCTCCATTTCAATGAACACAAGACGGAATATATGTGCTTTAATCAAACAGGCGACATCTCCTCACTAAACAGTAGTTCTCTGAAACTAGTTGGTAAGTTCACCTACTTAGGAAGCAGTGTCTCATCAACAGAGACAGACATCAACACGTGAGTAGCAAAGGCTTAGACAGCTATCCATAGGCTATCGGTCATACGGAAGTCGGACCTGACCGAAAAAATAAAAAGCAGTTTCTTCCAAGCACCGGTTGAGTCGATACTTCTTTATGGATGCACTACATGGACACGAACTAAACGTATGGATAAAAAGCTTGACAGCAACTACACAAGAATGTTGCGAGTAATATTGAACAATACCTGGAGGCAGTACCCCACAAAGCAGCAGCTGTAACGGCCACCTACTTCCCATCACGAAAACTATCAAAGTTAGATGGACCAGACATGCAGGACACTGCTGGAGAAGTAGGGACGAGCTCATAAGTGATGTACTCCTGTGGACCCCTTCACATGAACGAGCAAAAGCAGGACAACCAGCCTGAACCTACATACAGCTGCTCTGTGCCGATACGGGATGTATCCCTGAAGACCTGCCGGAATGGAAGATAGGGAGGGGTGGCGAGAGAAGGTCAGGGGTATCCATGCTGATGGTGTGACATAATGATGATGATGATGATGATGATGTCAAAGTCTAGCGGCAATGCAACAGGAGTTTTTTTTTCTGGAGGCTGGCATCTGGTGGCCTTAAATATTACTAATTCACAATTGTCATGCTTTTACCGTGTTGGTAGTTTGTGATGTCGAATCATTAACAAACTAGCCACTTGTTAATTGAAATCGATTATTGTTAATTGCAGTACTTAACCGTTATAACGATCGTGTTTTAAGATGCACTTTAAGTAATTTGTGTAAAAATCCTTCGTTTACTTAAGTTTCATTCAAAATTATACAAAGTGACCCACAAAAGAATGACATATATTTAAAGACATAACTTTCTTGCTTTTCATTTAATCTTTCATAACATAATATTGACCTGGACATATCATCAAACAATCTGATGGCGATGCTCCCGTTCTGGGGCTTTGGGGAATGCAGAGTACTCCATTGTTTTGCCCGGTCGGCTGGGGCTGTAGAACACACCAACGGCTTCTCTGCTAAGGAGTAAGCCCCTTCCCAAATGGGTGTCCTGAATATGACATTAAACAATCTGATGGTGATGCTTCCGTATTGCTGGAGCTCCCAGATTCACTCTGGCCCAGAGTGGTAGCTCCTTATAGTGTACCATCTATGAATCAAATAAACTAAACTGCACACTTATGCTAAATTGAATTGTTTTAAATAGAACAGTTTGAAATTTTGCAAAACTGATTTGCTTGAAATATTTTTGACATTGAAACTGGATTGTTTGAAATAGAACTGTTCTTGACATTGAAACTCTACTTACACTAAACTTAATTGTTATTCATAACTGCTTGAATAGTTTGAAATAGAAATGTTTTTGACAATTAAACTGTATACTCATGCTAAACTGAATTGTTTTTAATAGAACTGATTATTAACATAAAAATGGATTTGGCGTTTAATAACCTACAAAAGTTGATATGCCATAAAACCCAACAAACCAACCAACCAGTTTGTAGGTAATTTTTAAAATCATTTATTTACGCTCAAACAATAGTTCTCTGTGCACAAGGTCTGATGGTTTTTAAGTATTGTAATTCAAATACTAATAATTCGATTTATGCTTTCTATCAAGTTAAATAATTAAAAAGTTCTATTTGACCCATTGATGGGACCCTAACAGGTTTTACGTCTCCAGTAATCTTAAGAAATGGAAAAAGTCAAGTTACAGCGTGAAAGAATAAATTGATATAATAGAATTTTACAATTCAACTGACAGAAATACAATTTCGGCAGAAATACTGTCACCTATTCTAATGTGAAGAATCTTCCTAGTACAATAACGATAAAAAGCTTAGTGTACAGATTTAAAACTAGAGGCACAGTGACAGACCACCCACAAAGAGGTCCTTGAAAAAGTATTTGAACAAAGGTAGAAGCAAAAGCTGTTTTTTATGAGACAGTCTTTTACGGGCCATTATATATATATATATATATATATATGCAGCCCCACCAGTGTTTTGAGCATTCTCGCAAAGGAATTAACGGTTGCCACTCGCTTAACGCAAGGCACTTCTAATGAATTGAGAAACCCGGTCTCCGTGAGCGTAAGGTATAAACAAAAAGGAAAATTAATACATATACGTTAAAATTCCAAAGCTTAGTTAGAAACTGCTGATGGCTGTGAGGTTTAGGTTATCAGGCTGACGTAAATTTAGCCGTTTAGATCCCAGCTTGAAGAATCTCGCGTCTAGACACACTGATAAGTTGTGATTCAACGAAACAGTCTGTGGATGACAATATATATATGTACATATACCTGGAAGCTAAAGAGATGCATGGAGAAAAAGCTAGATGGGAACTACACAAGAATGATATGAGACATCTTGAACAAATTCTGGAAGCAAAACCTCATAAAACAACGGTCGCAGGTCACTTAACTCCCATCTTACAAGAACCAACTTATAAACGACGTTCTCTAATGGACTTCTACATATTGACGTGCTTGTGTCAGCTGATCTATATACGTAGACCTGAGACCTGAGATATACATACGAAGACCTGGGACCTACATACGTAGACCTGAGATCTACATACGTAGACCTGAGACCTGAGACCTGATCTACAAACGTAATTCAGAGACCTGATCTACATACGTAAATCAGGTCTCTGCAGACACTGGATTTAAAGAACCTTTCAAGAGCGAGGCACGATACGGAGGGACCATGAAAGAGAGTCAGGGAATTTTGAACAGTCAGCGCAAATTGACGATGATGATGATGATGATGATTATGATATATAAAGAAGCCACGCGGAAAGTACATGTTCCCACTAGATCACCAAAGTTAAGCAGCAATCAGCCTGCTCACTACTTGGATGAGTGACCACTTAAGCAGCAGCATGTATTGTAAGTAAGCTGAAGGGAGAAACCCCGTGGCGTAGTGACTAATAAGATGGACTGCAACATCGTAGTACGCGGGTTCGAACTCCAGTCGTGCAAATACGTTCACTTTCAGACTCATACACTTGGGAAAGGTTTGAAATCCCATTTCTTTTCAAGCTATGGTCTAAATGGTTCCTGTACTATTCTTCTACAGTCATGGCTTTGGCATTAAATAATACACAAAGGTTGATATGCCATTAAACAAAGAAACCAAACTATATATATATATATATATACAAATTTGGCAAACTGACCAATGGAAAAAACCTAAAACATTAGATAATATCTAAAACGGTCGTAACACCAGCAAAACTATTACAATGCTCTTTACACAAAAGTGTAGAGCAAATATCACGAAATTAAAATCAGAATATACATAATTTTAAAATTATCCCTCACAACTCGGAGTTTCACATAAACGATTTTCTGGTGATTAGTTTCAAGCACCCAGACAGAATCGAACTTGCTAGCAAGGATCTGCTAGCCTCGCTCGCTAACTATTCCACCATGCAAGGCGGCCGACTTTTGCTATTGCAGTTAAACGAAAATAGCATTTAACCTCAAATTGCCCAACGATACTTTCGCCTCTCTCTCTCTCTCTCTCTCTCTCTCTCTCTCTCTTTCGAACGCGGCTTCCGGTCATCACTGCATCAATTAACGATTGTTATGAATAGCTTTAGTCCTATTTTTTCTTCACTGAATAAGACAAAAAGATAATACAATAAAAATTCAAAAAACATTTGATGTACAAATAAAACCGCGAGGCTGAACGACCTCAAATCTCACGACTGTTATATTTACACCAACGACAATTAGAAAGAGAGAAAAAAAACAGGGTGCTCGGTGAGTGTGATAGTAGCAAGTGCATTTACAAAAAGCCTATAACGACTGATCGATTTGTACAGCAAACGACTCGACCGCGATTCCCCGCAGGGTCAGCCCAAGCCCTTATGGAACACTAAGAGAGATTTAATTTGACCTTTACAATCAGCAGTAACAATATTTATTAATGTTGTTACTTGGTCCTTTGCATATCTACCGAGAAAAAACATCCTTTATTGAGTATGACGATACACGAGGCAAGGCTATATCAAGTAAGGACCTGATAGCTTTGTATCTGGAGTCTTTGAATGAAGCCCAGCAAGCAGTTTCTTAGATTAGTTTCTAGGTTGCTTAGTAGAAATTCCTACGAAGTCACCTGAAAACTAACGATGCAAAAACCAAGCGAATTAAAAATGACTCGCATAAACCCCTATGGGACTTTAACATACAAACGGATCACCTAAACCCGGCCAGAAGACCAGACCTCATAGTAATCAACAAAAGAAAGAGAATCTGCAAAATTGTTTTGCTGTCCCGGCGGACCACAGAATAAATCTGAAGGAAAGTGAAAAGAAGGATAAGTACCTCGACCTGGCTAGAGAATTTTAAAAAAACTGTGGAACATGAAAGTAACGATTGTGCCAATTGTGATTGGTGCGTTAGGCACAGTAACTAAAGGATTATCAAAGGGCCTGGAGGACTTGGAAGTTGGCGGACGGGTAAAGCCTATCCAAACGACAGCATTACTGAGGACGGCCAGAATACTGAGACGAGTCCTGGAGACTTGAGGAGACTTGCTGTCACTCAAACTCCAGTGAAAAACCATCAGCTCATACTGATGTGAAAAACTCTAGAGGAGTAAATAATAATAATAGTAATAATAATAATAATAATAAGCAGATGCTGTAAACGAGCTCAAAAAGAGTACAAAACCGAGCATGACTGGGTGAGAAAGGTGATGAACTGAGAATTGTGCAAGAGATTGAAATTTGAGATACTACGAAATGGCATTTGAACAAAGCAGAATCAGTCCTAGAGAATGAGATATAAGATTAACAGGGATTCTGAGATACAAGTGGATCACCAAATTCTCGAGCAGAAGACCAGACCTGGTACTAATTAACAAAAAAACGAAGCTAAAAACAGAGAGAGAGACAGACAGAGAGAGAGACAGAGAGAAAATTCGATATCTAGTAGACTTAACCGTTCTTGCGGACCACAGAGTGAAAAAATAAAAAAGAAGAAAAAATAAATAAATAAAAAATAGACAAATACTTGGACCTTGTCAGAGAATCGAAAAAGATAATAGCAAATGTAATTTTTAGTTTGTTTAAAGGCATATCAACCTTCTAGGGTTATTTAGTGCCAAATATATCCTTCAAGAAGAATAGTCGTGGTACTACCTAACTACTTAACCAATAGCTGGGAGGATAAGGGGTTCATACTTTTGCCAAGGGTATTTGTCCGAACGTGAACGTAATAGCGAGACTGGAGTTCAAACTCCCTTACTACGATTCCACAATCCAGTGCTTTCACCATTACCTCACGAGGACCCTCTCCTCAAATGGGGTTTGATGCCCTCGGAACGGTCACCAAAAGCCAAGAAAAGTGTATGGAGAAATTGGAAATTAGTGGGAGAATCGACACCATTCAAAGTACTTCATTGCTAAGATCGACGAGAATACTGAGAAGAGTCCTGTAGACCAGAAAAGACTTGCTGTCTCTCAGACTCCTATGAAAGACCACCAGCTTAGGCTGGGATGAAAAAATAGCAAAGACTGAAATAATAAAAAAGTTTGTTTTTAATGATATATCAACGTTCATGATTCATTTAATACCAAAGGAATTATTGTAGGAATTATTAATAATGCAATTTAATCCATAGAAAAGGGAATTATTAGTAATGCAATTGAAAATCCATAGAAAAGGAATTATTAGTAATGCAATTGAAAATCCATAGAAAAGGAATTATTAGTAATGCAATTTAATCCATAGAAAAGGGAATAAAGGGGTTCATGCCTTTTCCATGAGTAATAGTCCAAAAATAAACGTAACAGCACAATTGGGGTTCGAACTCGCTTATTACGATACCAAAGAGCAGCATGTCAACCATTAAGCCACCGAGACTGTCACCAAGCAAATACGATATTGGAAAAAATATGAATACTATAAAACATTGAACTGTGAAAAATGGTATAAACACCAACCAGAGTGAATAATAGAAGCCAAAGAAGCTACTATTCTTTGGGACTTTGCAATGAAAACTGATAGAAAAATAAAGAACAGCTAGATAGAGTGATTAAGGAAGAAAACATGCTTTCTAATTGATATGGCAGTGTCAATAGATAGTACCATATCAATCGAAGAATACAACAAAATATGTACATACAAAGAACTGGAAAAATAAATTGAAAAATGTGACATTTTAAAACTACCACAATGCCAGAAAATAGTCGGAGCTCTGGGTATGATCAAGAAAGAGACAGATAAACACGTTAATAAGATACTCGACAGTTATATGAAATACAAAAAAAAATGCACTTTACGGAACTGCTCATCTCCTTCAGAGAGGACTATCAGTGTGACAACAAAATATCACCGAAAAGAGGTAGCCAAAAAAAGAAAAAAAAACATGAAGAGAATTTACATAATCACGACCTTCTCTCAGTCGACGTTTTGAGTAAAGCCACGTTGAAGGATAAAAAGAAACTGAAAATAAAACTGAAAATCAAATAATAATAATGATAATAATAATAGTGACGCAAAAGTTTCTCTGGGATTTTGAGATACAAGCAGATCACCTAATCTCAGCCAGACGACCAAACCTAATGATAGGCAACAAAAAAAGGGGGAGCCTGCCGAATAGGGGACGTTGTCCTCCCAGCAGACTACAAAGTAAAATTAAAAGAAATCGAAGAGATAAAAATCTAGACCTTGTTAGAGAACTGAAAAAAAGGTGACAGTGATACTAATTATAATTGATGCACTTGGAACAATCCCTAAAAGATTGATAAAAGCATTAGAAGACTTAGAAATAGGAGGACGGGGGGACCCCATCCAGCCAAGAGCATAATTAAGATCGGCCAGAATACTGAGAAAAGTCCTGGATACTTAAGGAGACTTGCTGTCACTCAAACTTCACAGATAAACCATCAATTAACGCTGATGTGAAAAACCCTAAAAAAAAGTTAAGTAATAATAATTGATAAAAAAAATACCAGAACATATTGAATCAGACATTTAAAAAAAATATACATTAAGTGTTTTATGATACATATTTACCAACCCCTCCGCTCGGCCAGGATATTACTCAAGGTCAATTTTTTAAGCGGAGTTTATTAGGTTTGAATTCAGAGTTTTCATTCTCCTAGACTAGTTGCCTCACCCAGGCTGAAGAACCTAGTCTGTCCTACTATTTTACCCATAGAATAATTGGATTCTTACCTTTCCCAAGGGTATTAGTGCAATATGAAATGCAATCAGTCTCGTCGAGGATCTGAACTCGTGTCGCCGTGTCCATTTCCAACGACGATAACCATTACACCATGATATTTAAATAAATTAACCCATCACCGACTACGGAAATAACCATGCAGTTTAATCAAAAGTGGCTTTTCCATTATGCTCCACTAACTAAATCACTCTTTCCATCATGCCTCACAAAACATTATATAAATGCCCACCACGTAGATACCATTCGGTGTGAGGATCACATAAGTGAGAAACTGAATGTCACCAAGCACCGTTAACTTGGTAAAATTAAACTTTTTTTTTTTCATTTTCTTTTTCCTTTTATTTTCTTGATATGTATCGAAAACTGTTGTGATATACTTGATACCTTTTTTTTTGTTTTTTGTCTTCCAAAATTCACAATTTCTAAGCTGTCCATCTATCTTAACCTGTACAAATGCAATTACCCCTGACATCCGGAACGCGATCTTCCACAAGCTTGACAAGAACTCATTGTTTAAGACAGCCTTACACATATTCAAGCACTGTGAGCCGAGTCAAACAACATCAGAACAGACACTGGCAGGTACAAAGGTCAAGTACTTTGACAGCACCAAGAACTTCCAGTTAACATAGAAGGAAGATCTGACAAGACGTGAGTCACTGTGGTACAAGTGGGCAAAAAGGGTCTACCTGTGAAAGTGCACGCCTGTGATTTGTGTGTCTGTCCCTCACTTGCTAGTCCGACTGATAGAGCGGTGATATTTGACTGGTCGAGCTATTGCAGCTCAGGTTTATAAATCTTAAGGTTCAAATTCTAAAAGTTTCGGCCCTTTCGTTTTTAAGTATGCCACAGAGTGTCTGCATTTGTGCAACCTCCCCATGACGGACAGAATGTGACACAAGTTCAATTCTTTAAAGGGAGTAAACATGGTTTTAATTCAGAGTTTTTCTTCTAGGCTCGTTGCCTAACTAAGGTAAAAAAAAATAATAAAAAAACAACAAACTAGTATACCCAACTGTCCGTACTTAATTGGTAAGAGAACAGATTGATTCCTGCCTAATCCATTGGGTCGAAGAGAAACGCAAACAGTCCCATCCAGGTTTTGAACATGAGTCACTGATTTCATTTTCCACAGCGATAACCTTTTTGCTAAGTCCGCTTCCTTGTTTTAAAGGTGTATTTAGAAAAAAAGAGTATAAAAGATCCTGAAATTCACGATACATGAACAGTATTTAATTCACGAACAAAAAAATGATTTCCAAGAAGCAATAGAATTTTTTCTTTCTTCTTTTAACATAAATTATACACATTGCTATTATTGTTGCAAACTAGAAGAAAAGTGAGTGTGCCAAGAAATACAAAGAAGAAATATCAAAACTCTGACTGAATCAGCCATACACTTATCACCAGAAGTTTGCTATAAAGGCTTTCAGTCGTTTTGTTATGAAATAGCTGAGGGATTTCGGTTCATGCCTTTGAGTTTAGTTAGGCTGAGAACCTTTCGGCTCAGCACATGGGTTGTTTGGGTGTAAGATTGAAGCAGGTGTTAACGCAGGTGCGCGCGAGCGGATGGAGGTGTCACTCAGATGTCATAACAGTCCGAGACGATACTGGGTGACAAGGTGCGGGTGACATCACGCACCGGAAGCACGTGGATGTTTGTGTGAGAATTTGAAGAAAATAAGAGTTGGGTTTTAGACGCCAAACGAGAAGGATCGACCCTTGGAGCTCGCAGGCGCGAGGCGAGTCTGCGCTCTATGGGGGGGGGGGGCGCTCGAGTTGGGGGCCAAATGAATAAGACAGCATAGAAGATTGTGTCTCTCCTCCTTATGTCGAAACCTTTAACTCAAAGTTAATAAAAAGGTTTCGTACCTGAACAAGAAGTCGTTACGTGTTTTCAAATTACGAGATTCCTATGTTCTTTATATGTTCTATCGTTAATGAACATTACAAGTCTATTTCGCTCATGGCCATATTCGTGTATATGGCTACGCAACAGTTTCAGGTGTTCACTTTGCTGTCAGGGTACCTGCTGAGAAAGCATTTTGTGTGCTTGAATTGGGCAAACTGAATTCTTTTACTATCATTACAATATTTTAGAACGAATTTCTGGAAATTTCTAGAAATCACTGCCAGCTAGATAATCAACCGACGATTTTCAGAAAATTCTGGAATGACAAGTAAATTTTGTAACTATAAGTTGTGGGAGTCTAAATGATAAAGTAATATTACGCGGTTGAGTCAAAACTTTTGCAATATTTTGTTACGTGTAAGTTTGTAGTTCATATATCATATGACCGAAACAGTTCAAATTGCAGTAGGTTACCAATGTGCCAATACCCGCCAGCCGACCCCACTATCTCAGCTCCCTTAAACCACTCATGGCCATTAAAATCGCCTTGTGGTTTTTCTCACCTCTGGCCAAGTGTATTTCACATTTCTATAGAGATACGCAAAGAGAGAGTGGAAGAAAAGAAACAAACGAATAAACACGGACGTGGGTTAGCTCTATGCGCAAGGAGTGGGAAGTGTAGTCGAGCGAAAACTCTTACAAAGCTACTAGCGATGCTGACTTAAATTATCGCGTTGGTCAACCCGGCATCTGTGGGTCAACAGATGCTAGCAGTCGCCTTCCTAACTTCTGTTGACTGGTCTCTCTGCCCGACTCTCATCTCTTGCCTAACCGGTTCTGTCGACTGGTCTCTGCTGCTCCCTTCTGCTGACTGTCCTTCTCTTGAGAGGCCTCTCTTGCTGACTGATCTCTGGGACATTCCTTCCCTCGTTCTTCCGATCTCGTTGGAGATCTCGCACACAAGCCCTTTGTGCGGGTTTCGCGCCAAAACCGACAAAGAGATTCTCTGACTGGCACCCACACAAACACCAACAGATGCCACCCATGGTGTCATACCAATCACGCTTTGATTCTGTTGTTGGTATTATTGTGGTAGTTGGTGAGCTGAGGCTGTAAAAACACCGACTGTATCTCTACAGTGGAAGAAGACTCTCCTGACAAGTGTCCTAGTTATGACATCAAAGAATCTTATAACGCGGCTCCTGTCAGTGGAGCTCCTCGGAATACGAAGTACCCCTTCATTGCCATTGCTCCCAAGTCCACACTGACCAAAAGTGATAACATCTGATTGGGTTCTATCTAGGGATCAAATAGAAATCTTTGACATCTAAACTGAGTGCAAACAAATGATTTCAATTAAATCGAATGGTTTGAAAAAGAACTATTTGATTATTTAACTGTGTGTAAATGAATAACTGTTTAATTGAATTATTAGTGATACATAGCTATAGTGGGAACAATTCAACTGAGTGCAAACAAATGATTGATGGTAAATAAAAATATACGAGTTTGCTAGCAATACTTGAATCCATTTAACTGAACTCAGACTCGTTTAAAAATGAATCTACAAAATGAGTTTATGTTGTATAGCCACCTAATACATATACATACGTATGCACATCTTTTTATGACTAGACTCAATGTCTAGTCATAAAAAAATAATTTGGTGTTGGATTCCAAGCCACATCGGAGTGAGAGGAAACGAAAGAGCAGACTCGGCAGCCAAATCGGCCTTAGATATAAGCCCTAAAGCTATCTCCATTCCATATACCGATTTGAAACCGATAATCAGTAAATTCCTTCACAAAAAATGGCAACAACAATGGGACATGAACATCAATGATAAACTCTTCCAAATTCAGCCCACCTTGGGAGAATGGAGATCTGCTTTTAGAGCATCGAGAAGAGAACAAGTCGTTATATCCCGACTGCGCATTGGTCATACAAGGCTTACTCACACTTTCATACTGAAACAGGAACCACAAACACAGTGTTTGACGTGTCAGATAACTTGCACGGTTAAACACATTCTTATAGAATGCAAAGCTTTCGATGTCATCAGAAAGCGATTTTTCAAAGTGACAAGTTTAACAGAATTGTTTGAAAACATCAAAATAGATGACGTTCTGTCCTTCTTGCGAGAAACAGGGTTGTACGAAAAAATATGACGAATTAAAACTGATTAATCATGTGCAAACAAGTGAAATCCTGCTTATAGAACATTTTACCTACTAAGTATTCATTGGTAAAAGGTATATATATATATATATATATATATATACATACAGAATTTGGCGTTAAATAACCTACAAAGGTTGATACGCCATAAAACCCAAACAACCAACCAACCAACCAACTGTATGCAGAATCATAACGATGACACAATAAAGACGAGCGACACAGTTCTTTAGAAAAATATACCTCTCACTTTATTTGAAAGGGTTGTGTGTGAGAGGGAGTTGGAGACCGAACAGAACTGCAACATATTGACCGCTACTCTATTGGCCATAACCGCGTTTCTTTCCCGTTCTCTTGGGATACTCAACCAGGGGCCTGGGGGCACAGCCTCTCTGGGTGCTGGTTTTCTCTACCGCATCTTATCTCCAACTTGTCTGATCTCCAAACTAACTGACTTCCTGTCTTCACCCGGGTTATATAATAATTCAACGTCCACCTTCTTCACAAATCTCACTCATTCAACCTATCCACGGTTATATTATCCTGATATTCCTCGACCGGATGCACCTGTTATTTACACTGGTCCATTTCCTATTTTGACAGTCCGGCCGGGTCGGAGGTCAATATGCAACATTAACAAATCGTTCGATATATGTGAAAACGAGAATTGGCGCTAAATAATCTTGAATGGTTGACATGCCATAAAATCCGACCAAACCAAATTATATATATTTGATATATATGTAAAAATAGGGTTTGGTATTAAATAACCAACAATGTTTGACATGTCAGAAAAACCAATCAAACAAAATCACATATATTTAATATATATGTAAAAACAGAATTGGGCATTAAAGGTCTAACAATGGTTGATATGCCAGAAAACCCAACCAAACGAAATCCCGTATATCTAATATATATATATATATATATATATATAAACAGGGTTGGCCATGAGATATCTAACAATGGTTGATATGCTAGTAAACCCAACCCAACCAAATTACATATATCTAATATATATGTATAAACAGGGTTTAGCATTAAATGTATTGCAATGGTTGATATGCCAGAAAACCCAACCAAACCAAATGATATATATTTAATATATATGTAAAACAGGATTTGGCATTAAATATCTAACGATGGTTGATTTGCCCGAAAACCCAACCAAACCAAATCTCATTGCGCATGGCTTCACTTCTTGAAAGTCGCACAGATGAATGTGTAATGAAGATTAATTGGGGAACTTATACTTTACCTGTTTAAATCGGGCCATCACATTTCGGAAACCGCCAAAAATATTTGTTAGGCAAAAAGTGAAGGTGAAAGGTGAAGGTGGAAGGTGAACGTGGAAGGTGGAAGGTGAATGTGAAAGGTGGAACGTGAAGGTGAAGGTGAAGGTGAAAGGTAAAGGTGAAAGGTGAAGGTGGAAAGTGAAGGTGGAAGGTGAAGGTGGAAGGTGAAGGTGAAGGTCAAAGGTGAAGGTGGAAGGTGAAGGTGGAAGGTGGAAGGTGAAGGTGAAAGGTGAAGGTGGAAGGTGAAGATGAAAGTTAAAGGTGAAAGGTGAAGGTGGAAAGTAAAGGTGAAAGGTGAAGGTGAAAGGTGAAGGTGAAAAGTGAAGGTGAAAAGTGAAGATGAAAGGTGAAGATAAAAGTTGAAGGTGAAAGGTGAAGGTGAAAGGTGACGGCATTGCTAATCGCTGTACTCTAATCAGATGGTTCAATATATTTTGTTCGGTCTGCAATCAGGCAAGTTAAGTTAAAACTAAAATGGTGGATTTCAAGGTTTTTTAAATGTATGCCTCATTTGAATTATTATCAAATAAGAGTTTTCGCAAACATTCGACTGAGTGCAAATGAATGAATAGTGTTGAAAAGATTGATTAGAGTTAAATAGCAATAGAGGCAAATCCATTGAGTAGGCCACGGAGAGTATCAATCGAGTGTACTCAGCAAAATCATCTGGAACTGCCGAAATGAGTTTCACGTTACCAAATTGTTCTAAAACTTTTATTCGCGCTCGTACCGTTCTCTGATGGCCTAAAGTTTTCAAATAAGGAACCGTTTTAAACTTATCGTTTTAATTGAATGTTCTTCGCATTTTTTTTATCTCCCTCTACACGTGTTAGTTCACTTTCTATACGAAGTTTGCAATTTTTGTTTATTTCTTGTTGTTTTAATGTTTTTAGTAAAAATAAATTTGTACTCCTATCAGCATTTAGCAGCGAGTTAGTTCCTTTTGTTCAGCAAGTTGTTTCTGTCAATTTTGTAAAGTTTCTCTTTTGTGCATATGTTGCAATGTTTTGTACCTGTATTACTTTTTCATCATTTTACATTATATATATATATATATATATATATAAGTGTGTGTGTCTGTTTGTATGTGTTTGCAGCTCTATTTCTTCTCAGAAAAGTTTTGTATAGAAATCTAGAACAATAATTCTGATGAGAATTCCATTCAAGAAAGTTTAATTAACTCCTTTCCCTAGACAACAAAGTGACAGAGGTTATTTTCGTCAAGTCTCTTCTAATTTCTACTGATACGAAAGACAAAGACGAAAGCAAATAAAAGAAAAGGAAAAGCAAACAAAAGAAAAAAATACATGTGATTATTACTTTTCCGCACATGTAAATATTAATATATATATATATATAAAGATGAAAAAAATATATACGCGGGAATAACGTCGATAAGGAATAATACGCACACACACATACATGCGTATATATATGTATATATATATTGATATATAATAGTAGCAGATGTACCGGCCGCTGCTTGGGGGGAAATGAGACAGAATGTCTTGAAATTTGAACAAGTGTGAACGAGATGGTGCCACTGGTTGAGGCTGATAAATGCATTTCACCACAACGAAGCATCGTATCGACATCTACCAACAAAAGTTATAATTATATTCCATTCACGTACAGAAATAAGTCTTGATATCATTGCACAGTGGATGGTGCCACTGTGTATAGAAGCAAAACACTGCAATACGACCAATAAAGAGGCAAACCACTTCTTTGAATTTAATTCTACCTATAGAATAGTTCGAAATAGAATAGAATTAGAACTTTTTTCATCTGCTGAAAGTCCACAGTAGTGGTTTTAGTCAAGAGATGGCGCCATAAAAATCGTTTGTGCCATAGTCACAGACTTCTCTTGCTTCATCGTTTTTAAGCTTCTGATCTTCAGAAAATTCCTCGATTTCGGTGTTTTGTCGAAAGGAAAATATTTTGGTATTACATTATATGACTTCCAAAAAATGGTGATAAGCTTTGATGTCAGCTCTGTGAGCGATGGATTGGAGATGAGCTTAGAGGTGACACCTGCTAGTGACGTCACTTGCAGGTCTCGCCTCAAACCCTCACTAGCAAGTGTCACCTCTAAGCTGTCACTAACAAATCTCACCTCCAAGCTCTCACTTCCATTCTTATCGCCAAGCCGTCACTTGCAGGTCTCGCCTCAAACCCTCACTAGCAGGTGTCACCTCTAAGCTGTCACTAACAAATCTCACCTCCAAGCTCTCACTTCCATTCTTATCGCCAAGCCGTCACTTGCAGGTCTCGCCTCAAACCCTCACTAGCAGGTGTCACCTCTAAGCCGTTACTAACAAGTCTCACCTCCAATTCCTCACTTCCATTCTTATCGCCAAGCCGTCACTTGCAGGTCTCGCCTCAAACCCTCACTAACAGGTGTCACCTCTAAGCTGTCACTAACAAATATAAGTGAGAGCTTGGAGGTGAGATTTGTTAGTGACAGCTTAGAGGTGACACCTGCTAGTGAGGGTTTGAGGCGAGACCTGCAAGTGACGGCTTGGCGATAAGAATGGAAGTGAGGAATTGGAGGTGAGATTTGTTAGTGACAGCTTAGAGGTGACACCTGCTAGTGAGGGTTTGAGGCGAGACCTGCAAGTGACGGCTTGGCGATAAGAATGGAAGTGAGGAATTGGAGGTGAGATTTGTTAGTGACAGCTTAGAGGTGACACCTGCTAGTGAGGGTTTGAGGCGAGACCTGCAAGTGACGGCTTGGCGATAAGAATGGAAGTGAGAGCTTGGAGGTGAGATTTGTTAGTGACAGCTTAGAGGTGACACCTGCTAGTGAGGGTTCGAGGCGAGACCTGCAAGTGACGGCTTGGCGATAAGAATGGAAGTGAGAGCTTGGAGGTGAGATTTGTTATTGACAGCTTAGAAGTGACACCTGCTAGTGAGGGTTTGAGGCGAGACCTGCAAGTGACGGCTTGGCGATAAGAATGGAAGTGAGAGCTTGGAGGTGAGATTTGTTAGTGACAGCTTAGAGGTGACACCTGCTAGTGAGGGTTTGAGGCGAGACCTGCAAGTGACGGCTTGGCGATAAGAATGGAAGTGAGGGATTGGAGGTGAGATTTGTTAGTGACGGCTTGGAATTGAGACCTAGAAGTGAGGGCTTGGTGGGAAGAATGAAAGTGAGGGTTAAGCGGTGATATCTGAAGTAATTTCTTTTTCCTAAACTCTGGGTGATTCAATGATATTTTCCTCTTCGCGGATAGAAAAAAATTATACAATAAATTTGAATAATATTAATTTGTTTAGAGTGTATTTTCTGAAGTTAAAATTTTCCACAGTTAAATAAATCTTATCTGTTATTAGATCATTTACTGCTAAGGAAAAACTAATATAAATCGTTTGTATGCAATAATATAATGAGAAGTAACTATTCTTGTTACTACCCCAGGTAAAGATTATGGAGATTAGAGCATATTCATTCAGGTGTTTTTATTTAGTGTTAAATAAACTAATAAGAGATAAGATGCAATAAATATTTTATTTAAGAGTAGAAAATTTCAAATTCATGAAATATACCGAATCTCACCTCCAAGCCGTTACTTCCAGATGTTACCTCAAATTCTTCATTTCCCGATCTTACCTCCAAGCTCTCTATTCCAGTTTTTACCTTCAAGTCCTCCCTTCCATATCTCACTTTCAAGTTTTCAATTTCAGATTTCACCTCCAACCTGTCACTTCCAGTTTTTACCTCCAAGGTCTCACTTCTATATCTTACCTTCAAGCCCTCAATTCCAGATCTCACTTTCAAGTTCTCAATTTCAGATTTCACCTCCAAGCCCTCATTAACAGATCTCACATCCACGCTAATTAACATTACTTGGCTATTTAGGAATGGATTTATACCAGTCAAAACTTACAGGCTACCTGGCGCTAGGAAGGAAATTTAGTCCTTTCCTACCAACCAGATTCTAATATAAGCATTCGTGTATCTCTTGATATTCTAACACAAAATACACGGAAAGAAGAAACAAGTTAAACTTACAGGAACATTCAAGTTATTTAATGATTTCATATAATAAAACTTATAACAAAAGTTGCTACAATAAGCCACCGTTCCTCAAATAGATGAAATTAGATATATAGTTTCAAGAACTGTGTCAGAAGAAATAATTTGTGGAAAAAATTCTAATTAGCGCATCGTCTTTTTTCAGTTGAAAGAACAAAGGTAACAATTGGGTTCACGTTACTCCACGAGCAAGGAATACAACGAGGAGGTCTTATTCATTCAATGAATAACGGGAAACAGGAAAAGTTTTTAGGGGCTGAAATCACAAGTGACCAACAGACATGAGACATGGGAAGCCATGCCGCTAATCCAAAGAAAGACAATTATTTATCTCTCTACGGGGACATAAAAACAATAAAACCGTGTAATTAGATACTTGCTTCCAAAAGATTACCGTTTTTTTTTTCCATTAGATAACACAGAAGGAGTTGACATAGTTTAAAACCAACCAACCAACCAACCAATATACGTGGACGATCTTTTATGAGAGAAGCTGGCCTGTCAAGTCATCAGGGTAATGACCTTCTTACGATAAGAAACTATGAACATCTATCTACACTATTTTTTAAAAATAAAAGTTTCATTTTCTTCTAAACCAAAGATAAAAAAGTTGGTTACTGTAGTCGAGGGCGACCAGAAAGCTCTCTTTTCGATAGCTACTACGCTGAAGTGTGGGGAGTGCGCTACTTCTTTCCCTGGATTACTCCACTTTACCCTTTATACGTACCTTATAATGCTGAGTGTTAAGCAAGGAGGTATCAAGTACCATTTTTTAAGTCTTTAGTATGACGTGACCTGGGATTGAACCCAGGTCTCCCGGACCATTAGCGAACTCTCTATCCACTAGACCAATATACCGTAATCATTTAAAACCAAAGATACTTGGATTTTATTATTTCTCATAGAATAATATTAATTCCAATCGGATATTATTAGGTATTAACAAAATCTACCGTCATGATTATGGTTATCTTTCGATGGCTGTTTTATTCTCTTCTATAGAAGCCACTCTTATAGAGGAGCAGCAGTAGTTCCCCGATCGAACTAAACGCAGTTTCTTCCAGGCAGCGGTCACATCGATACTGCTATATGGATGCACTACATGGACTCTAACAAAACGGCTGGAGAAGAAGCTAGACGGCAATTACACAAGAATGCTGCGAGCAATCTTGAACAAGTCCTGGCGGCAACACCCCACAAGACACCAACTGTATGGCCACTTGCCTTCTATCACGAAAACTATTCAAGCTAGACGAAACAGACATGCAGGACACTGCTGGAGAAGCAGGGACGAACTCATGAGTGATGTACTCTTCTGGACCCCAACACATGGCCGTGCAAAAGCAGGACGACCAGCACGAACATACATTCAGCAACTATGTGAGAATACGGGATGTTGTCCTGAGGACCTGCCTAGGGCAATGAACGATAGGGAGAAGTGGCGAGAGAAGGTCAGGGATATCCGCGCTACCAGTACGACATGATGATGATGAATGATGACCGTCATGAAATTCTGTACCCAAAAATAAAACTGCATGAATATACAAGAGATGAACGCATTTTTTGGACTGCTACGTATTCATGTTTTTGATTATATATGAGCGAGATTGCATGTATTCTTGTAAAATCTAATTCTTAAATGTACAATGATCGTCTTGTCATTTACAATTTCGCGTACAACCAGAGAAACCACTCTTTACCAGGCGTCTTACACAATAATTAAAGGCTTATCAAAGAAACATCTGTCTCAAAATTGAAATCTTTGACTAATTAAGCAAAACATTGATTGGATCCCTCCAGGGCTTGAACTCGGGTCAAATTTTATCTCCAATTCGGTTCATTAGTTCTTAGAAAACAGCTGCGTGATTAGCATATAAGAGACACATATACGCATACACGCCATATATATGTATATATAAAGTAAGAGTGCGAATTATATATATATATATATATATATATATTTATATATATATATATTGGATAAGGAAAACCCCCCGGAAAATTGACATGTCACACAATAAAAGATAACTTCCTGGGAAAAAGAAATTTCATACATATATATATATATATATATATATATTGAGAGAGAGACGGAGAGAAAGAGAGAGTTGATGTACGTTGTGTAATGGTTATCTTCGGAGGAAAAGATGACGACGAAACGAGTTCAATCACTGCATGAGGTAGTTTACATTTCACAGAGGTCTAATATCCTTTGGAAAGGTATGCATCCTGCTGATGTAGGGTGTTGGATAAGTATACTGGGGTTCAATCCTAGGTCAAGACATACCAAAGACTCGAAAAATGGTACTTGATACCGCCTTACTGAGCACTCAGAATTATAAGGTACGGATCAAAGGTAAGTGGAGCAATCTGAGGAAAGGAGTAGCTCCATCCCTTACACCGCGGTGTAATAGCAATTAAAAAAGAAGCCTTCGGGTCGCCCTCAACAAAGGGAGGCCAACTTATATATTTATAGATATATTATCATCATCACGTCGTTTTAATTGCATCGATTTCCCTGACTCTCTCTCGCCATTCGTCTCTATCTTCTATTGCTTCTGGCAGGTCTTCAAGATGACATCTTGTGTTCGTACAGAGCTGTTGTAGATTAGTTCACATTGGTCGGCCAACACTTGCATGTTCGTGTGAAGGGGTACATAGGAGAAAAATTACTTTGACTCTCACTCAAAGCATATAGATATATCATCATCATCATCATCATGTCACAGCCCCAGCACGGATCTCCCTGACCCTCCCCGGCCACCCTTCTCTATCGTTCACCGCCCCCGAGAGGTATACAAGGCTACATCCTGTATCGGCACAAATCTGTTGTATACAGGTTCTAGCTGGTCGTCTTGCTTTTACTCGTCCATGTGAAGGGGTCCACAGAAGTATGTCACTTATGAGTTCGTTCCTACAGCAGTGTCCCGCATGTCTGGTTCGTCTAACTTGGATTGTTTTCGTGATGGGTTGTAAGGGGCCGTACATCAGCTGCTTTTCGGGGTGCAGTCTCCAGGACTTGTTTAATATTGCTCGTGTAATTGCCGTCAAGCTTTTTCTCACTGAGTTTAGTGAGCCTCCGGGTAGTGCATTCATACAACAATATCGATACGACCGCTGCTTGGATATACAGTCTGCCTTTTTTTTCCAACCACTTACGTGTTTCGATAATCAGTTGTAAATAATTATAGCTTCTAATTAGTATTCTTAATACAAATAATTTTCATACAGTTAGATATTTTCATGCATTCTCATCAGATAGAAATAATCTGCAACGCTCGGAGAAAAGGAAACTTGCAAGTACTTTGGAATATTCGAAGAGAACATTATGAAACAAGTGGAGATGAAAGAAAAAAAAATTTAAATGAGTATTTCAGACGAACGAAAAAGCTCCTTGAAATAAAGCTATGCAGCAGGGGTCCCATCAAAGAGATCCTCCCCTGGGCTTTCCCCTCTTGTATGAAACTCGGGACCATTCTTGTAATGGACGAAGGAAGAACTCAGACAAATATACCAGATGACAAGAAAACTAATGACGATCACCTAGACAGATTATATGCGGCAAGAAAAGAAGGAGGAAGAGGATTCTCTAGCATTGAAAATAGCTTAGATGCATCACTACCAGGACTCTATATAAAAGTCTATGTAAAAAAAAAAAAACGCAAAGAAAGACTAATTACAGTGAATAGAAACTGCACAGATTGCATAACTAGGAAACAGAAATGGGAAGAAAAACAACAGTATGAATATTTCAAGTGACAAACAAGTGAAATCTCAAACGAAAAGACTTTGACATGGCTAAGTAGGGGAAACTGAATCCCTTCTAATAGGAGCACAGAGCAATGACTTAAGGATCAACTATATTAAAGCAAAATAGATAAGACGCAACAGAATAGCGCTTGTAGATTATGTTGTGATAGAGACGAAACGATTTATTGCATCCGAAGCAAATGTAGCAAATTAGCACAAAAATCATACAAGACCTGACATGACTGGGTGGTAAAGGTGATCTACTGGGAATTGTGCAAGAAATTTAAATGTGACCATATTATCAAATAGTATATGCAAAAAAACAGAATCTGTCCTGGACAATGAGATTTTGAGACACCAACTGATCTCCTCGCCAGGTCAAGAAGACCAGACTTAAAAAAAAAAAAAAAGAAAAACAATGCCGTCCAGGTGGATCACAGACTGAAAATTAAAGAAAACCAAAAAAGAGACAAGTAATTAGACCTTGCCAGAGAAATTAAAAAGCCATGGAACATGAATGAAGGTGACTGTGACACCAGATGTAATTTGTCCGCTTGGAACATTCCCGAAAGACTTGTTACGACCAGCCGGAATACTAAGGAGAGTCCTGGAGACTTGAGGAAACTAGCTGTCACTCAAACTCCAGTGAGAGGTCATCGGCTAACATCAGTGTGAAAAACTCGCAAGGAGCAATATAATAATTATAATTCGTCTGTGCAAATATATGTTTTCCAACATTCCTATCTCATCATGATCATTTTCAAACATTTATTTGACCGCAAAAATAGGATCTACTCATTTCTTATATGTTTTATTATATGTATCCATTAAATTTTTAAAATGTTTCACTGAGTTTATCTCGTAATTCCTTTCTATGAACTCAGTGTTATTATATCAATAGATGCATTAATGATAATATCGGAAGCTGGTGAGAAGGAAAGTATATAATATCTTTCCTAGCCCCAAATAGCCAGTACATTATAACTGACATTCCGATATTAGCTAATACACCTTGCGAGACCCCCCTTAAGCAGACAAATAAGTTTGCCTGAAACGAAGAAGATAATAATCTGATTGTGAGACGCCTGGACAATATATCGAATACGGAAAAACTCCTATCTTGTTATCTTTTACATGTGGAAAACACTTTCGAAAGAAAGCGTGATTCCTGGTATTAGATCGTTTATGGCGTGAGGCTTTTTAAAATATCGTGTGATCTTCCACGGTCAAAGTAAGGCGAACCTTTGACAGAGTTTATCTCCCACGCACAGATAATTCTGATTAAGAAAGAAGCAAATTGATAAGATAAACGAAAATAAGTCGACAACGCGTTTAAACGTACTAATAGGATTTGTAAAACTGAAATCTTCATTTGAAGTTTCCTTCTTTTTAACAGGACAACAACAAAGTGATAACAAATCTGCTACAGTGAGCACTCCACGTTTTTTGTTTTTGTTTGTTTGTTTGTTTGTTTGTTCTGTTTTTTGGTGACTTCTGGTACACTTGAAATTTCAAATATGTAGGAAGAGGCTTTTTTACGCACGCACACAAAATAGCCGCGTGCAATAACGTACCCACCTCACTACACATGTATACGCATGCGCACCCACGCGTAGTAGGGCTTAGAATACGACTACTGTATTCCAACCCCCAAACAATTAGTTCATCTTTCGTTTTTAGACAACCTGGATAAAATAAAGCTCAAGATTGGCTGCTTCTGGTGATGTTATGATTAACAAGCTAGACAAGCAAACGTTTACAAGTAAGTTCGATTCTCATTACGTGTCCCATTCATACACCCCTGTGCCACTTCTAAACCAAAAAAAAGTTTAGTAAATTACAAAAAAACTCAAGATTTTCACTGAATCAAGTACGTATTTAAATTTGTCTATTACAAAAATGCTAAAAGGGACAGATTAAACATACCTCCAAATGATTTTTATAAAAATTATCTTTACACTCATCACTAATGAGGGTGTCCTCGAGGTATAATGGTTAAAGCAATGGACTACGAAATCCTAGTTAGCGAGTTCGTACTCCAGTGGCGCTATTACGTTCACTTTCAGGCAAATACTCTTGGGAAAGGTATGAACCCTCTTATCCTCCCAGCTATGGGTTAAATAGTACTACTACTGTTCTTCTTGGAGAATGGATTTAGGCATTAAATAACCTACAAAGGTTGATATGCTGTTAAACAAAGAAACCAAACCAAACCAAACCAATCATCTCTAATATACAAACATTAAAGACTTTCCACTTTATATAACACAGTTTTCCTTTTAACCTTCGTCACATTTATGACAATAAATTGTTGCAAATGTTTGTTTCTCAAACTATATCATGTCATTCGTCATCATCATCATCATGTCGTGCCGCCAGCACGGATATCCCTGACCCTCTCTCGCCACTTCTCCCTATCATTCATCGCCTCCGGCAGGTCTTCAGGGTTACATCCTGTGTCCTCACATAGTTGCTCTATGTAAGTTCGAGCTGGTCGTCCTGCTTTTGCACGGTCCATAGGAGTACATCACTTATGAGCTCGTCCTTGCTTTTCCAGCAGTGTCCCGCGTGTCTGGTTTGTCTAACTTGTATAGTTTTCGTGATGGGGGGCAAGTGTCCGTATAGTTGGTGTCTCGTTGGGGTGTTGTCGCCAGGACTTGTTCAATACAGCTCTCAGCATTCTTGTGTAATTTCCGTCTAGTTTCTTCTCCAGCCATTTAGTTAGCGTCCATGTAGTGCATCCATATAGCAGTATCGATGTGACCGCTGCCTGGAAGAAACTGCGTTTCATTTTATCGTTTAGGTCTGATTTCCATATGATCGAGAGCCTATCGATGGAGGTCCATGCCTTCGTCAGTCGTGTGTCGATGTCTTTTTCGGTTGATGAGACGCTACTTCATTCGTACATCTTTGATATTATTTCTTGCTACGATTTCTCACTTGCCAAATTGACAGGAGAGCGAACTTTCTCATCTCTCTAGAAACAAAGCCGAAAGTTCCAACTTAACAATAAGTAAGATTTACTGTTCAACTCAGTTGCTCTAAGGCAATGGTTTTCCAACCTTTCAGAGCCGGGATACCGTTCTCTTTCAGAGTCTATCTCGTGGACTTCCATATAAATAAAAAGGAAATCTCGTGGACACCCCATATAAATAAAAATGAAATTTATCAAAAATATTTCATAAAAATCCTATCCAATATTTTCCCTGTGTAATGATTTTACGAGAGAGACGTGATTGCTTGTATTGGCACAAATTGTCAATTCTTAGAGATATTTTCGACTAAGATATACGCAATTTACTTTGCACAACAAGCTTTCATTTGATTTGTCAAAGTTTCTGAGATGAAGCTTGATAATTTTGATTACTTAGAATATTAGATTATTTATCTTTAGACTTGGAACGTTTCAGCCGATGCATCCTTCGGATGTATCACGTCGAACTGAACCCTTCATTCAATCCATAATTTTTGATTGTTAAAATTCGCTAATCTTAATAATTTTTCCTTGTTATCAACTTGCTGTTGGGATCGAACCTGTAACAACCAGATGATTATCACTACAAAGAACATTTCGACCAAACGCCTATATCAGTTACACCATGCGTCCCGCTCGACTATGTTGAGTCAATTTTGAGGATTCATAAAACTAATGTCTTCATCAACCTACAGCAAAAAGTAAGTAAAGTTGGCGACCTTAGTCGAGTGTGACCCGAAGGCTCCCATTTCAATAAATACTACACCGAAACGTGAAAGTGGGCGCTACTCCCTTCCCTGGATTGCTCTACTTTACCCTTGATCCTTACTTTATAATGCTGAGTGTTAGGCAAGGCGGCATCAAGTACCATTTTTTGTGTTTTTGGTCTGGCTCGATCTGGGATTGAACCTCGGTGTCCCGGAACATTGGCGAACCCTCTACTCATTAAGCCAATGGCCCGGTACAATAAGATACTACTCACTCCTTTAAAATACGATTTTTTTACCTTAGCTCATATCATATATCTGCATTTTTTTGAATTTGCATTTTAGATCAATATTTGGTCATCATATTGGTACATGCTGAATATTATTTTTCTTATAAATATCTTGTTGCAAAAGGTAGCTTTATTTAAACTGCCATTTGAGACCATAATGGATACTCAGAATCCACGTTAAACCAAAATTTTCGGAGTAGTTGCTGTTTAAACTGAATTTTCATAGGTGTGTAGTTGTAACTATGAATACGAATTTGTGGTTCCATCGCTAATGGGATAATATGAATTTTTAAAACATCTGCAGACCTCTGCTGTTGAATTTGTGATGTCCCTGTTATTAACGGACCACAGTTAGAAAACCTGTCTTAGATAAGAGACTAAACTGCGTTTGATCGTGAGGATCTAGTTATGGAGCTCTTCAAAATGAACATTCCATCCTTTGTTATCATTACTCCAAAGGTCACTCTGACAATTAATACCTGGTGACTGTCTTCTATCGATTAAATAGGTCTGTTTTCATAATTATTTGATTTATATAGGAATACTTGATACCAAACAAGTGTAGGCAACTTATTTGCATTAAGAATAGATGCTTGATGTTTTAATTGTTTACAAAAGATTCAGTAGTTACCTGAAACCATATGACTTGCAAAAAGTCTTTTGTCTGCATTAAATTATCCAGCGAAGGTTGGCATGCCGTAAAACCAATCAAACAACAAACCAACCCACACAAACAAACACACACACACACACACACACACACACATATATGTATATATATATATATATATATATATATATATATATATATATATATATATATATTACAAGGTACTGTCTGTGACCCTTGGTTTCATACAATCAGCAATCGTCCAACAGAGGTCACAGACAGTACCATGTAATATATATATATATATATATATATATGAAAATATATAAATGCTCTACCATTAATATTGAGCACTATTTAACAATACTGCAACATTTGGTCCTCCATAAACTCACCAAGTGAGCTAGTAAGAACCATAAACCTCTTTTATATATATATATATATATATATATATATATATATATATATATATATATATATATATATATATATATATATATATATATATCGTTACCATCTTAAGTAATGGACACGACGACCCGAGTTCAAACCTCGACAGGACTGTTTGTATTTCACATTGCACTAATACCCTTGGGAAAAGATTTAATCCAATCATTCTCCCCCCCACTCCAGTAAGGCAGACAGGGAAATCAAAGCAAACAGTCTAGGAGAAGAAAAACTCTGAATTCAAAACTGTTAAACTCAGCTTAAAAATTGATCTAGTGTCGTACCCTAATCGTTTTGAGGGATATATATATATATATATATATATATATATATATATATATATATATATATATATATATAGGGTGTGTTTAAAATCTATCAAGACTGATGCTGTATTTGCAGAAACAGAAATGAACAAAGACTGAAACGTTGATTTTGTATAAAATAGTCTCCTCAGCATTTTACACGTTCCAACGATGTTTCCATCAGTAGAACCTCCTTTTAAATTCTTTTTTTTTCCTAATCAGACGTGAATTTGCGCGGTTGTATTTCTTTTAATTTATTTTACGCCTTCAGATCTTGCTGAGGAATTTAGAAAATTGAAATGTACCCGAACGATGGAATTCATTAAACTCTTAATTTATAAAAAATATTCTCACAGATATTTGAATTTTTTTTTTTTTAATTGCTATGCCTATTGTTGTACTTACTTACTAGATCACGAAATATAAACCTGTTGCTCTTTTTTATTCAGAACGTTTTATCTACCACTCTCTCGTAATATTTGTAATTTATAAGAATGTAGCATTGCCTTATGATCAGGGTGGTATGAAATTATTAGATGCAATATCTGGTTTCCTGTACTAATTTAAGTTCACTTACCTCGGCCACAATATCTCATCTACTGAAAGGGATGTTAACATACGCCAAGTGAAGGGGTGGACTGTTATCAATCGGTTATTGATCATATGGAAATGTGATCAATCGGATAAAAGAAAATAGATTTCTTCCAAACTGTGGCGGTGTCAATAAAAAATAGGGATGCATCACATGCACACTGACAAAACCTATAGAAAAAAGCTAGATGGAAACAACATAAGAATGCTACGAACTATTTTGGACAAATCCTAAAAGTAACACTTCACAAAAGAACAGCTGTACGGCCACTTGCCTCCCATCTCAAAAACCATCGAAGTAAGACCCACAAGACATGTTGGATACTGCTATAGAAGCAAGGATGAACTAATAAACGGCGTTCTTCTCTGGTCCCCCTGTACTTGGATGAGCCAATTTTTGTTGACCAGCTAGAATTTATCTACATTTGCTCTGTACGGACACAGGATGCAGTATGAAAGACCTACCCGAAGGGATGCATGATTGAGACGGATGGAGGAAGAGGGTAAAAAAAAATGATGATAATGAATTTGTGTTGTACTATCTATACATGCTCTATCACAGATATTGAGCACTATCTCGGTAGATACTGCAATAGATAACTCCCCCCTCTCTCTCTCTCTATCAATCTATTTATCTCTCTATCTCTCTATCTCTCTCTCTCCACACACACACTTATATGTATATATATATATATGGAAGAAAATCCAACAGGATGAAGAGTGGAAGCTAATACGGAAAATTAAAGCGGCATGTTCCCTCCAATGGTAGCTTTCTCAGAAATTAAATTTTATTTCGCAAAAAAAACAATTCTACACGTAACATAAGTTTGGTTCGGTTTGTTTTTTTTTGCTTTATGGCATATCGACCTTCGTGGGTTATTTAATGCCAAAAACATCTTTGGAATAGAACTGTAGTGGTTCTGTTTAATCGATAGCAGGGAAGATATGGGGGTGCATACCTTTCATAAGAGTTTTAGTCCGTAAATGAACGTAAGAGTACGACTTGAGTTCAAACTCTCATACTACGATATCACAGTCTAACACGTTAGCCATTATTCCACGGGGTTAAAGGACATATATATATATATATATATATATATAGGAATACCTACAAGGCCAGAAGTAATCTACCTAAATTTCACCAAACTGCATCATCAGGATAATTCTGATTAAAGAGCATTGAACCAAACGATATTTTATAAAATGGCCCCAATTTAACCGATGCAAGATATATATATATATATATATATATATATTGACCAATAAAACATGTTCATTAATTGATGAGATATTCTATGTCACCAGTTTAATTCTGGGTTCCTCTATTGTAAACATATCAATTCTTAAAAAACTCTTATCAAAAATGAAAAAAAGGAACAATACTAACTCTTTTGAAATCTATTTTTAAAATTAAAAAAATGGACATAATCAACTTATTAAAATCTGTTTAAAAAGATAATAATATCAATCTATTTTCACAAAAAAATCTCTCCAGACGAATACTTCGTCGTTAGTTGCTTACTTGATTTTTTATAGTATACCAACCCTTCTTGTATACTAAATGCCAAATTTTGTTTTTATATAATTTGAAGCGAATAGTTTATAGGTAACTTCATTGTGTACAAGATGTTAAGGCTCATTTGTTTGTACAGATTTAAATGGTTGCAAGTATTCCTATCTCACACTAATAAGTATATTTAATCCTATTCATTTCTTTGCAAACAGTTAAATTGTTCCAATCTCTGGTATCTAAAATTAGTAAATCTATTTATCAATAATTCCTTGGTAGCATAACTAATTTTCTTCATGTGTATTAATTCAAAATACAAACACTGATAATATTAACCCCTTTGTAAAGAATTGGACAATTTGATTTGACCTATTGATGAGGACCTAACAGGTATAACCAGTCCGAGTCAGGGTGAACCTGGGAGTTTTGGTAATGAAGGGGTATTCGACATTCATTTAAGTTCTAGTTCTTAAGTGTCATGCCCAGGACACGCGCTTGAGAAAAGTTACTCCTCTGCAGAGATACCTAGTTTAATGTAACGGTTAGCAAACTAAACTACCAAATGTTTACGAGTGCGTTCGAGTCTTATTAGGTACCCACTTCATAATGGCCTTATGTCATATCTACACAAATGGCCTTGTAAATTCCTGTGCAGAGATACTGTCGGTGAATTCTACTATCACAGCCGAAACGGGGGACTTAAAGTAGGAACTACGTCATTTAGGTTTGGTTGGTTTCTTTGTTTAATAGCATATCAACCTTTGTAAGTTATATCAATGCCAAAGCCATTCTCCTAGAAGAATTGTAGTGGTACTATTTAATCCATAGTTGAGAGGATAAGGGTGTTCATACCTTTTCCAAGGGTATTTGTCCGAAAGTGAACTTAATAGTGAGATTGGAGTATGAACTCGCTTACTACGATTCTGCAGTTCATCGCTTTAACTATTACACCACGAGGACAGCCCAAAGTAGGAATTAGTTCGAACAATTAATAAATAAGCAACCTTAAAATAAATAGTTCTATTTGTCACTTTTGTTCAAATATATATATGTGTGTATGTGTGTGTGTGTGTGTGTGTGTGAATATTAAAACGAGTTTACCATATGAACACGCTGAAAAGTTCGAGTATTTATAATGATTGACATAAGTAGATACGTAGTTTTAAATATCAAAGCCCGCTTCCTAACAGCATCAAACAGTCAATTGGGTGGAAGTTAAATCTTCGATAACCACGTGTTTTCAATGTCGATTAAAATTGATCTTGTTTCAATGCAAAGAATGATGTAATATATGGTGACTTTTACGTCGGCCTGGATTAACAGATAATTATAGATGGACATGAAAGTGCGTCTCACCTTGACTAATAGTGCTTCATTTACTGACTAATTTTATCAATGTAAGATTGCAGGTAAATTCATCAGACAAGCACATGTTCTTGTGAATGATTGAATGCCCCTGTATATATACATACATACATATATATATATATATATATATAGACAGAAAGAGAGAGGGCATTCACACACACACACACACACACACACACACACACACACACATATATATATATATATATATATACGCATATTTTCACGCATCTTTGATGATGGTATATGAATATATAGTCCATTTTATGAGGTCTTTACTTTATATATATATATATATATATATAGTCAGGTCTATTGAAAATTTCTTATCTTTTTCTTTAAATAATCCGGTTTTTTTTAGAAGTTCTGAGATAGACTTTTTCAATGTGCATCATCACATTTCTTTGTAACTCGTTGCCGGTTCACTCCGTGGATTTATTTCCATGTGATTACTTCTTCTAGGAACACCTGAAGACTGGAATCTTCAAAGGTAGGCGGCAAACAACTGACGAAATCAAAGATTTCATTAATTATGGAATCGGAACAACAGCAATGAGTGCGATTTCAGAGAGAAGCTTTAGGCGGAGTCTTTAAGAGTGTTTAACTGGTGGGGGAAAATATTTAGACGATATGATATTGGGAATTTAGTGAAGAGAGTAATAAAACAAAATGGAAATATTCTTCTTTTTTTACAAGATAATTAAATTTTGAATAGTATTTTACTGACTTTTATTTTAATTTTACTGACTTTTATTTTAATTTTACTGACTTTTATTTTAATTTTACTGACTTTTATTTTAATTTTACCGACTTTTATTTTAATTTTACTGACTTTTATTTTAATTTTACTGACTTTTATTTTAATTTTACTGACTTTTTAAGCACCTGGGGCCATGCAGCCAAACCCAGAATTTTTTCTTGATAACTTGTTTTCTATCTTTCAGTATCTTCACTGCTACTACATTTTTCTTTCTTTCAAATACTAACCCAGTGGGCTGAGCCAAAAGAATACGTCGACTGCATCTCTTCAGAGGGAAAGCCTGCTCCACCAGCAACAATTATTCTGGGTATGATACTAAATTCTATCCGATGGCGAGGCTTCAGTCCTGGAGTTTTGGGGAATGTTAAGTACTCATTCATTCCCATTACTCCCCAAACCACTCAGACCCAGAGTGGTAGTACCTGTTCAGGTCCACGTATGGGTGAACTAGAAATATTCTCTCA